>LR753495.1:0-212377 GCA_902729485.2 Mus minutoides | reverse complement strand
GGTGGGGGGGGTGGGGGGGTGGGGGGTGGGGGTGGGTACTGTATTGAAACCACAGGCCAACTTGCCTTGGCCAGTTAACACAGTGGCTGGGGGCAGGGCTACTTCCTGCACGCCCAGACAGAATCTACTCTAAGCTTTGGCCAGCTCCTGGAGCTGCAGCGACTCTTTGCAAGCCTCAGCTCAGACTCTGCCTCCCTTCTTCACAGCTGTCCTAGGTCTCACCTGCTGTGGATGTGTGGTCCACGGAAAGTCTGGGATGCTCCTGGAGTAGTTATTATTGTGATGGCTATGATGAGAGGAGCTTACTGTATAACCCTGGCTGTCTTAGAACTCACTCTGTAGACCAGGCTGGCTTCAGACTCACATAGATCTGCCTGGCTCTGCCTCCTGAGTGCTGGGATTAAAGGTGTGTACTGCAACACCTGGCTCTGGAGTTAATTCTTAGGTTTCTTCAGAGATCTTTTTTCAATAAGATCACAGGCTGCCTTCGGGCTTTGGAGGTGAAGATGTAGTTGCATTTGGCGCGGGGGTGGGGGTGGGGTGGTGGTGACACTGTCCACTGAGGACAGGGGACATGTGAGGTGGCTTGTGTGTGTGGGGGTCATGCATGGATGGAGCCTAGAAAAGGACACAGCTTGTTCTCGGAGCAGTCTCCAGGTGTGGGGAGCAGGGCGAATATGGCAGTTCTACTGGGGCTTAAAGAATGACGTTAACATATGGCAAGGTTATGTAAGTGCAGATGAGTGTGCACACCCAGCAGACCTGGACCTGGCCAGCTCTTCCGGAGTGCAGTGGCAGAGCAGGGTAGCCTGTCTTTGCCAGATACACACACACACATTCAGACACACACACACAAACATATTCACAGATGTACACATACACTCAAATACACACTCACATACAGAAACACAAATAGACCTATACACACTCAGACGCGCGCGCACACACACACACAGTTCAGCATAGAGGCCCCACTTTTGCTTCTTACACACACAGAGTTCAGCATAGAGGCTCCACTTTTGCTTCTTGCCCTGACCAGTTCAGATAACTTCCAGGGCAGGATGGAGGTGAAGTGCTGGTGTATCTAGAGAGCCAGTTTGGGGCACGAAGGAAGAATTACAGGGGTGGAATTTTGCTCATGTTTGGTTGAATCAGGAGGCTGAGCCAAAGCCCTCTCTTCTAGACTCATGCCATACCCCATTACTACCCTCTGTGTGGGAGCCATGGAGAAAAGGTCAGTGCCAACCTGTATCTGAGGGAGAATCAAGAAATGAGACTGGTTACATGGTCTTAAAATATATTAAAGTTTAATAATTTATGTTCTACTATTAACATGCATTGTCCATTTTTCTTAAAAATACCTGAGAATGCCAATCCCAGTGTACCCTGAGGCCCCCCCCCCCAATCTCCCTGCCCAGTGCCTTCCCACTGGGACCTGGTGATCTGGGCACCTTCAAAGGCCCTTGTGGGCTGCCAGGCTAGGAGACCCGTCTGGAGTGAGTGGAGAGACAGCAGTTTACTCCTGGCCCCACTTTAAAAACTGGGCTGTCCTTTCAGTATGGTGAGAACCACGGTGGTGCTCGTCCATGGCCCCTGCAGAGAGTTGGGGGGGCAGTGGGGAGGGAGAACAAAGGCAGCTCAGTTACCTTCAGAGGGCCTGGAGAAGATCAGGGCAAGGGTTAAAGTTACCACCCAGCTGCCCAGGAACTGTTGGGTGGCACCTTTGTTTTATTGAGGGGGTGACTCCAGAGAAGGAGGGAAGCCTGGGGCTAGAATTTGTCATATGTGGCCCATGGGCTCAGCTGCAGCCTTATTTATACTAGTTAGCCTGTGCTTCAGGCCAGAGGAGGCGGCTTGTCGCCTGCAGAGACCTAGTGCCCAGGAAGAAGTAGCTTACACAGAGCCTGCACAGGCTGCTGGAAACCACGAGGCCTCCCCCCAGCCCCTTGCCAAGTGCCCTGACCTGTTAAGACTCATGTGAGGGACAATAGTCTTCCCTTAGTGTGACACTGTGCAGATTGGCTACAGCCAGCATAAGGGTCAGTCTCCAAGAACCCTGCTGCTCAGATCTCCAGACTCAGGGTCCCACTCGGGCCCACTTACCGGCTCCGTCCATGGGATCTTAACCGAGCTTTTCGATGGAGGCTACCGTGCAGGAAGGCGGCCCTGCTGCCCGAGTGTGTCCGCAGCCCACCACGGTCTGTGGAGCTGATGCCCGGGAAGTTCGTCCTTTTGGGAAGTACCTGGATGGAACCCATGTCATGCTCCACACTGGTCTGCACCCTTCTTGCCAGGGTGGCCTGAAGCCAGGACCCAGGCTGAGACCAGGGCTTGGGGGCTCCTGACTTGTGATATCACTTAGGCTGAAATAATCCTTAAACCTTTTCTTGGATGCAACTTGATCACAAGACATACTGGTTATGGCCAGCATCTTCCTGGCCCATTCTTGCAGGCCCCACCCACACCAAGCCCTATCCTAGGTCTGACAGTTTTCATCACTTCCTAACTCTGATCAATGCCCACCCAGCTAAGATGCCCAAAGGCTCAGGCTGGGTAATTATGTATCCTAGGGCTGGCACTCTAACCTCTCCGAGCCTGTTGAAGGATTTCTGAGTTACTGCGCAAGGCTCAGTGGTGGCCCACAGGCGCATGGAGACCCCTGGGGAAACATACCTTGATGACCCGACCTCGGAAGGTGCTCTCATCCAGCCCCACAGCAGCCTTGACAGAGCTCTGCGAAGCAAACTCTATATATGCATAGCTGGGGGAGGACAGAGATGGCGAACATTGGAGCAAGGAGTGAGGGGCCAGCCCCACCCACACTGCCCAGCCTGCCATAACCTTACACTGACCCCTTGGGGTGTCCAGAGAACTTGTCGCACAGGATAGTGACCCGGTGAATCTCCCCACAGGGGCTGAAGAAGGCCTCCAGCTCTGCAGCTGAGCCACCATAATCCACCTGCTCTCAGAAAGGGTACCTGGTGTAAGTGCTGGGCTCTCTCCGTCTCCCTCCTGCTGAGGCCTTTGTGGCAGAAAGGGACTGGAGGGACCCCCCCCCAAGGTTGGTTGGCCCCTGGCTGGGCATGGGCAGAAGCTTTATCCACTGCTGCCAAGGGTTCAGTGCTGAGAGACAGTTAAGTGTTTCCTATGTGGACAGCTGGTTGGGTCCCAGGAATTAGCGCATGCCGGGTGTGCGGCCCATTAAACCTGAATCCTTGACCTCACCTTTGGCTGAATGAACGGTCAAGGCCTGGGCACTATTCGGCCCTGCGGGTTTTACCTTCCCTCTGCACCAGACCTCCCACTTTGGCCTTGGAGACACTTGTATTTACAACTCTATAGCCTCCTGCCTTAAACTCATAGCCAGCTTCACCCAGGGCAGTCGAGGAGGGGGTGAGGAGGGGGTCTGCTCAGCTAAATTCCCTAATTGGGGGCAGACACCCTACGAGGGCTATGACCGCACCACCCCCTTTCTACTCACATTGCCTACAAAGACAGATCTGTGGTCAGCCTCCACATTTTCCTTGGTGGTCCTAGAGAAGCAGCAGTCTGCAGGGAGAGAGCGCCTCAGAACCAGCAGGAGGACCTCATTGAGGAGCCCATTCCCCATGACCCCCAGGGAAGCTTGCCCAGGCTCCCGCTGTCACACTGTGGATTGTGGGTGCGATCCAGAGTGTTTCCTCAATTGTCCTCATATGCAGCCCACACCAAGTACTTTTCCATTGGCCGCAGGTGGGTTTAGAATCTTAGCTGAGTGGTCAAGGATTTAAAAGGTCCTACCTACGGTCTCAGGGCTCAGCAGCTGTCTGACCTCAACCCTCTCTTCCTCTGTGGCCTTTCTCTGTACACAGGGTAGCTCCAGCTGGGCTTCAGCATGCTCCATGGCCCTCAGTTTCATCTTGATGGCCTCCAACTCCTGTTGGCCACCCCACAGTTAGTTTGAGGTGGCCTTCAGGCCCCTCTAGAATAGAGGGCAGGTGTGGCCAGCCAGCCCCAGCAGAAAGCCATAGCTACTAGGGGATGACCAAGATCACCCTGTAGCCATAGTCCAGGACTAGGAGCTACGGCCCCAGAAGCCCCTGATACCTCTCCTGCCCGGATACCTCCCCCGAGTCAGAGAGGCCTCTGATAGCTGACACACTTGCTCCTTCGCCCCTAGTCACCTGTGCCCCAACCTCCATGCCCAGGTCCACACCTTCCCGCACGGTTTGTGACGGGGTGTTACCTGGTTGTATACTGGGGACTTGGCCAGGTTCTCTGGCTTCAGCAGGGAGAGAAGGAAGCTCGCATCTTCATTTTCCTCTGCGTCCTTGTCACTTCCTGCTCTACCCCCAGCCCTTGGCACCAAGGAGGTCTTTTCGGTCCTGCCCCAGGCCCCCCAACCTTGAGCCTCAGGATCTGAGGAGACTGTCTGGAGCCAGGCTTCCGTGGGGGGTGGGAAGAGCTCATTGCTCAGGTAAGACTCCATCAGTACGCGAGGAGGGCAGGCCGGGCGAGCCTTGCCTCTCCCAGTCTGCTTACCTCCACAGCTGCATCTGCCCCGTGGCCTTCCCTTTTAAGTTCTCCTTCTGACCAGCTGCTTTCACTAAAGCCCTAAAGATTAAGAAGGCCTCCCAGCTTGGGCTAGGCTACTGACCAGAGGGGTCAAAGGTTGTAGATCTCCTCTCTGTCTTCTTCACCAGCTGCATCCCCGAAACACTCAGGGAAGGGTGGATGAGCCCAAAGTGGGGTGGGCAGGGACTTACATGAGCGTGGCTACACTGTGAGCTTCCTGGAGTCCGCCTGTCCCCTTGGTTCATGCTGCGTGCCCTGACCCCAGCTCTGACAATAGAACCTAATCCATAATCAGATCTTGTTCAAGCTACCTAATTGTCCTATGAAAAGGACAGATTTCAGGGAGAGGTGGCACTGTGCATGTCTGGATACATTGGGTCAGTTTGAGCAACCCCCCCTCCCACCCCCTGAGGGCCCAAGAGCTCAGGCCTAGGTGGGAGCCTAGTAAATGCAGGCACTAGTTAGATGGTTCCTGTTGCCACAAGGAAGGCTCGGGCTGAGCTGTACAACCTGGTGACGGCTACTTGGCGGTGTAGGCTGTAGGCGAGTACAGCAGTTTCCAGCCCTGTTCAGCTGTGGCCCCTCTGCCCTCACCTCCCAGGACTGCTGCCAGCCAGCCTACATCCGTTGACTCCTCACTGGGGCTTCCAGCAGAGGGGTGGATCTAGAAGCCTTTTGCTGGCTTTTGGCTAGGCATGGGTACCGATGTTTCTTGAGGCTATCCTGCTGAGCCTCTGGGTCAGCTGTGTGTGTGTTAACGTGACCCTAAGAGGTCTCCACTGGGAATTTCTGGTGACTCCGTAGCCTCATGTCTTCTGTGACCCTGTCCCCAGGCTAGGCAATAGGGTCTTTCTGAGAATCTGGGCTCAGGTAGGAGATGGGTTTAGTTTAGCTATATTGTAAGTGGAGTCTGGTGGCTGACACCCTCCACATCCTAGGGTTGGCAGAGGGGTTGGGAGGCCGAGGCAGGAGCAGCTGTGGCTGGTGCAGCCCTAAGAAACTGTGTGCTTTTGACCCTAGCCTGACTCCTCGATTTATTCTCCAAAGAGGCTGAAAGCTGTATCATGCTTCATGTGATGGTTCATACTTATACTCAGTACTGGGGCAGGAAGATCACAAGTTCAAGGCCAGCTTGGGATCCAGAGCAAGGTCCTGTCGTAAACAACTCACTAGTAATAAAAACTGGTGTGGGTTTCCATGCCTCATAAAAGAAGGACTCTGAGCCGAGCGTGGTGGCGCAAGCCTTTAATCCCAGCACTCGGGAGGCAGAGGCAGGCGGATTTCTGAGTTCCAGGCCAGCCTGGTCTACAAAGTGAGTTCCAGGACAGCCAGGTCTATACAGAGAAACCCTGTCTCGAAAAACCAAAAAAAAAAAAAAAAAAAAAAAAAAAAGAAGGACTCTGTGGAATAGTCACATGACCTGAGATAAGGTAGTCTGAGTAGAGACTAGTCACATGACCTGAGATGTAGCGACTGAGTGTCCACTGGCCTCTCCCCAGCCCTGCTTCGGTTACTTGCCTAGGTCTTTCCTGACCCACCAGAGCTGCTCAGGGGCAGCGTCCATGTCTACACAGAGAACAAGCTGGCCATACAGGATGGGCTGGACAGGGATAGACAAGTGGCCACGATGTCCTCCTGCACGTCCTCCATCTCTTTGTATGAAGCTCTCTTGGGGTCTGGCCTGGATTTTTCCTGTACTTCCACGTGGAAGGCAGGACATGGTGGGACGTTCCCAGGCCAAGGCCGTCTGGATGGGGCTCAGGCCCTTCCTGGCCAGTCTCCCCACTGAGCTCAGTGTCTGCAGTGGAAAAAGCTTGTCACCCTCCTCTCCGTGCTATCCTGAGATTGCTGACACGCCAGGCCCAGTGGGGCTCCAGCCAGGCGCCTGGCCTAGGGACAGGCTTACCCCGATGCTGGCCTTCCCAACAATGCCTTAAAAAATACACCATGTTCCAAGCTGGACATAGTACTAATGACAGTCGCTTCCTCCAGGCAGCTACTGGTGCAGCCTGGAGTGCTATGACTGGGTGTCTGGTTCAGGAGGAGCCTTCCCTTTAGCCAGGACACAGTTGCCACAGGAACAGACAGAGAGAAGGGTCTTTCTGCTGAGCCACTCTGAGGCTCTCAGTGACCCCTCAGGCCTTAAGTGTCCCTTCAGTGTTCCCTCAGACTCAGTGTCTCCATCAGGCCCTCAGTGCCCCTTAAGCCTTTGCTCTTTTTCTCAGCCAGGTCTCACCATCTCCCTCATGTGGACAGCTCAAAGAACTTGGCCCCAGTGGTAAGGTATAGGTCAGGCCCTTGAAACTCAGGGGATCCAAGGTTCATTTGGGGGGGGTGCCCAAGATTTTGCAGAACTCCCTAAGACTAAGGTCTAAGATGGACCCCATCTGCCAAGGATACAGAAGCCGCACAAAAATCTGAAGTTCCAGCCGGGCATGGTGGCACACGCCTTTAATCCCAGCAGAGGCAGGTGGATTTCTGAGTTCGAGGCCAGCCTGGTCTACAAAGTGAGTTCCAGGACAGCCAGGGCTATACAGAGAAACCCTGTTTCGAAAAAACAAACAAACAAACAAACAAAAAAAAAGAATCTGAAGTTCCCCTCCCCTGTGACCCCAAGTCTTCTCTGGTACAACCAAACACCATGACGACCCTTGTCTGTGCATCAGGTCTTTGAACATGGTGATCCGGTGTGCGCAATGATCTAGAGCAGCAGCAGAGCCGTCGTAGCAAACACTTACTTTATTACATAGATGTAATTAACCTGATCACCGTGTCCGTGGCCCACAGGGCAAACATATAGGACAGCAGTGGATAGCGGTGGGTGGCGGGACCCAGCACCCAGATGTATGTGCAGGGCTATGGGACACAGCTTTTCATGAACGAAACATCCAGTACTCTCCTTCCAGCTCCTGTAGGGGGGAGAAGCAGTGGCTCCCCCCTTCTGGCAGGCTGTGTGATGCTGTGCTCACCCCAGATGTGGTGTGAGCTGAGGGCTCCTGGGCCTCTTGTCTGGGTTGGGAGCAGGAGGATGTGCTGAGCAGGCCACGCTTTGAGTCAGATGCTGCATTCTTATCTCCCAGGCTGGCTTGGTACCCTAAGGGTCGGGCCAGCTGAACTGAAGGAAAAGGAACAGAACACGAGACAGGTTTCTAGGATTTGGGGACTTGTGCAAGTTGTTAGTTGACTGACCTGGGCTTTGTCTGTGAGCTGTCTCCAGGAATAGACAGTTCCTCTGAGTCCAGCTCACCTCAGGTTTCTCTCCCTATTTTCTCTTCCTCTTGCCAGCATGGTGGGAACCCAGGGGTCTCTGCCCCAGCCTCATTTCAGAAGCTTCCCTACATAGTAGGAGCTTCAGGACGAGCAAGGAGTTCCCAGGGGAGCTTGCAGATGACCCAAACACCCAGCAAATACTACTTTCCATCTATGGATTGAGGAGGGGCAGATCAGACAGGTCCAACTCTGAGCTCCTCGGGATCCTAACAGAGAATATGGGAATAGTGCACAAGAGTCCGGGGGCACAGGGGACTAAGAGCACCCTGGTGTCAAGGGAGGCTGGCCCTGGCTTGCTCTCCTCTTCTGGACAGACTCCTGGAAACAAGGACTTTGCCCTACTTTCAGGGAACATGGCTGCCTAACCCAGCCTTCCAGAACTTGTGAGCAGGCATACAGACCCACCCCCCAGCACAATTCTTGTTCCCTTCTCTCCCCAGGTAGCTCCAGATGTGTCACAGCTGCCACAAGAACATGTCCAACCTGCCCACAATGTCTATGGTAAGAACTCACATTTCTGGAGGTGTCTGGACGCCATGGTGGGGCAGAATGCTGGGGGTGGGAGACACCTGTTGCCTCATGGGTAGGTATTCCTAGAGCAGCCCTGGACAGTTTAGGGCAAGCAGAGAGGAGGGTGTGGGAGGACCTGGTGTCTTTGGTACACTGATAGAGGTGACAGAACTCTGAGTACAGTGGATAGAGAGATGATAGGGAACACGGACCTAAGGGTGGCTGTGTGCATGGGGCTGGAAGGTGTATGGGCATAGGTATGGTATGCTGGCATAGTGGGGTGGAGAGACAGTTTGGATGGAGCAATGGACAGGTGGACAGATGGATTTGCCGATGGGTCAAGGTAGATAGATGGGGGTAGTTGGCTGGAAGGGCAGGCAGAGAACGATGAATGGGCAGAGGCAAACAGGTTCATGGGAAGATGGCTGCATGTGTCAGAAGGACGAGCTCAGGAAAGCGTTGATCTATCCGTTAGGCTGAGGAGTACAAGAGTGGATAGACAGATGGATGCCAGGGATGATACTTTGGTGTCAGCCTAATGATTTATTTGGAGAAACTAAATGAGAACTTTGGGTCCCATCCTGATCCCTGCCCACTGTGGCCTCAAGGTGACACTGCCTGCGGCGGCCCCGCCTACCATCCTTGGCCTTCTCCAACAACAGCGACCCTCTCAGGTCTTCTGACAGATGTCCCTGTTAACTGAATCCTTTTGGGCACTCCTGTGAGGGCTGGCTCCTCTCACCTTGGCACCCCTGTCAGGCAGTGGGACCTGAGCTGTGGTGTCATCCAGCCTGTTCCTATACAGCTGTGACCGCACGTGGGACGAGAAATGCTGCCCTCCACTCCTGAGCAGATCTTGGCTCAAGGCAGGGCTGGGGCAGACAGGACTTGTGCCAAGAAGCCATAAGGTCATGTGATGGGATCTGGGCTGGGCCTTGGGGGTTGGAGAGCTCTGCCTGCTACCTGCCCTCCCCACTCAGCCTTCCTGGCTTAGCTTTGGCCACAAAACAGGAAGTGAAGTGGCATTCTGAATTGGGGGCTCTGGGGGAGCCATATAGCCTAGGGGGTTTGGTTCATGCTTGGCTGTGGTTACCAGGAGGCAGGGCCTGGCCGTTAGTTGTTCCTGGGTCCACCGTGTGTGAACTGGAGAAAGGTAGCAGGAGTCAGGGATGGAGTACCATGCCCTGCCCCCAGCTCTGTGGAGAGCCCCAGGCAGACTGCAGGTTGAAACCAAGGGTAGGCTGTGGTTATGGCCACCCAGGGTATACCTCCCAATAAAGAATACCCATGGACCCTATCCTTTCCAAAGCTGTGAGGTTGTCTGGTTGTGCTGTGAGGTCTTTGGGTAGCTGAGGTCGAAGCACATCACTCACAGCTTAGCCAGGGCCTTGGCGCCAGGCTTAGCAGCCCCACTTTATCCTCCAGCCTCCCTGCCTCAGGCGAGACTGCCCCAGAGGAACTCATCAATACCCCTGGGACCGCCTGCTGCTGCTTCCAGCTTCACCTCACCCTTCCCAGCTCCATCTCCCTGCCACCCCGATTCTGCACCTGCCTTGACTCCTGAGCTCTGCCTAGCAGACATCTCACCCTTGATGTCTACGATTGCTGGCCGAATCCCACGAACAGGAGACTCACTGTGGTCCAATGCCATCTGACAGCCGCCTTGAGGGGCTGTCACTCCCAACAGCTAGGGTATAGATGGAGGGGGGTCTCTGCTGAACCCTAAATGTGTAGCCTGGTTCATGGAGACGAATTTGGCTGGGCAGCGCTATGTTGTCTGTGGTGGGCCCTCTTGTTCCTAAAAGGTGGGTAAGGCTGGTAAGGGTAGGAAAGGAGGTATCTGAACTAAAGCAAACTGGTGACCCTTTGGGACCCACCTCAGAATGTTTGGACCACATAGGAGCAGGCGCTCTGAAGTCCTGACACCAGGGACATAGGTCATCAGGACTCCTGGCCGGACCTCTAGAGACTACAGCTGTTAAGCACAACCTGAGGGGCCTTTGTTTTCCCCCCACAGCCATGGTGCTCACCACCCCATCGTCCAGAGTTCTTTCCTACTAGTGGTCACTGGCCTGCCCTTCTGGAGGGGCCAAGGTTGCTGCGTGCAGTGGAGTAGCAAAGAAAAGAAGGACCACATAGGGTACAGCTGGGAATGGAATCCAGTGATACTCCTGCCACGGGAGGCAGGTCTTTCTCTACCAGCAGACAGACTCAGTGTTTGCAGGCAGACGCTCAGGACGACTGGTCCACTAGAGAAGGGCGGGCAGGCAGGAGGCCACCTTGTGTCCTGGCTTCTCTGAAACCCACAAGAATACATCTCTGTGGCCTTGGAGGGCTGTGGCCTCAGAGACCTTCCAGGGAATGAGATCTACCTCAGCCTTCCGAGCAAGGGTTGCTGTCAGGCTCCATTCCGGGCTAGCACCAGGTTGATGATACCCAACAGGATCCATAGAACGTTCTGTTAAACCATGGTTATACAGCTGTGAAGAAACACCAGCCACCACACAAGCCTATAGGACCACAGCTCAGACTCCTTCCAAAGCGTTTCCTAAACTTCACATACTTCCATGGTTTGTCTTAATTTCTTTTTATTTGGCAAACATCTCCTCGGTACTGATGCCACGGTTTGGGACCTCTGTGGAGACTATGTACATTCACATTAACACACGCTGCACACCTTGCTCTGGGCAGTGCCCCCTGGGCCCAGGGTTCAGGAGCAATCCCCCATATTGCACGCTAGGCCTGCGGCTTGCTGTAGCCACAACAGAGGTGCAGACCTGGACTGTGTCTGCTGTCTCTTTTTGTTTGGTACAGGCATGAGCCTTCTTCCTTCATTTCCTTCTTGAATCCTTGAGGGAGTCGAGCGGGCAGAGGGCAGGGCGGGCCAGGGCCGGAGTGTAGGTGGGCAAGCATCACATTGGGGTTACAACACAGGGATATGTACAGCTGGGTTTGTTTGAGTCTTCCAGGTGAGGTGCAGGTGGCTGCTGGCTTTTGTGTTTTTTTTTTTTTTTTCTTTTTCTTTTTCTTTTTTTCTGTAAAAGTTTGAAAGAAATGAGTAGCCACAGCAAGACACTGGGGGCGGGCGGGGTGACGGGGCCAAGATGGAGGTAGGGTGGGATGGAAGAGCAGAGAGGTAGAGGAGGGAAAACCGAGAAAAAGCGTGACTCGCTGTCTCCTTATGCTCTCAAAAGCAGTCAAGAATCAACCCCAAAAGATTGTCACAGTTTCATTTAGGAAGTGTGCTCTCTCTGGGAAAAGCACTTTAGCACTTTTTTTTTTCCCACAAGTGGAAATGACTTATGAGAAGTCCCAGGAAGGTGTGGGGACAGACGGAAGGAGGTGCCTCCCTTGCATGTAGGGAAGCATGGACTTAGCCCTAGGGCACACATCGCTCAGGCTCACACTGACTGGGGCTTCTGGATGCTGTGCCGAGGGTCACATGGCCTTGCTGCCAACGGCTCTGCCCAGCAAGGCTGCTGCCCACTAGTCAAAAAGGAACAAAAGGTTTCTTCTTGGCCCAACCCACCAAATCCCAGAATCCCAACATCCCCTGAACAAAATCAAAACCCAAATCAAAGACTGACATCCAAACCAACCCAGGGTGGAGAGACCATGAAGAAAATACTTTGGCAGTGATAAAAATAAATTTTGGATTTCGATTTCTTGAGTTTGCTTTTTGGGCTTCCTTTGGAGCGAGGTGTGTCTGGCATCCTTGGCTGGCTAGCTGGCAAGGTAGTTTACAGGTGTGTTTCTTTTGCTTAAAAAAAAAAAAACTTTTTGGATTTTTTTTCCTTTTTCATTTAAAGCCAAAGAGTTTGACATTAAAGAAGTAAAACCTGAAACAAAAGCTGCTTCTTGAGTTGGAAACTGCAGTTGCTCTCATTATCTCTGCCGTGTGTGCGTGCGCTGATCCCCCTGGGGCTGACTGGGTGATTCAGCAGCTCTGGATAGAAAAATCACAGTTTCTTCCCTTACTCATGAGGAATGGGGAGAACCCCACAGTCTTCTTTGTCCATTTCTAAGTAGCTTGTTTGCCAACAAAACAGAACAAAACCTCCAAAAGTTCTTCAAGGAAAAGAAAAGCTACCAATTAGGTTTCTCTGATGACAGAGAGATCATGTGGACTTTACAAAGACAGAGACACAGGAGAATCAGGGAAACAGCAGGAGACGAAGACATCAGGAGACACACAGAGAGAGGCAGACGCAGAAAGACGGACGGACACAGAGACAGACACAGAGGGGACAGACAGCGGCGGAGCTGGCCACACTCCTGCTGGTGCCACTGTCTGAAGCTCTGCAATGCTTTCTGAGGGCGCTTGCGAAGAGAGGCTGTAGGTCCCTGCAGACCTTGTCAGGTAGCTGGGGCTGCACGGATGCAGTTGTGTTGAATCTGTTTTCTTTTGGAGAGAAGCAGTAGCAGCAGTGGCTCCACACGGCCAGCTCCAGGCAACTGGTGGGCCACGGTGGGGCCGGGAGGTTGGCAGGGCATGGCGTCCATGGGCTGGGTGTCAGATATGGAGGTCAGCGGGGCACAGCAGCGTCCAGCGGGCCTGGTGGCCCTGGAGAGCAGGGACGAGAGGGCCCTGCCGAGCCGGCTTCGCTGGGGCTGGCAGTGGCATCGGGCTGTCCAGGTAGCGGGTCAGCCACCGCAGCTGCGGGGCCCTGCAGACTCTGGCCACACACATGATGGTGTTTCTCCCAGTCCTTGTGCTGACAGAAGGACCCGCAATAGCGTGCGGCGTTACAGCCACTGCATGTCTCGCTGGCCTTGCGCCCGCAGTTCCAGCAGCTCTGGATGTGGAGGAGGGCAAAGGAGACAGTCAGAATAAAACAGACCCCATGTGCCCATGAAAAGGAGTGTGTGTGTGTGTGTGTGTGTGTGTGTGTGTGTGTGTGTGTGTGTTGCAGGGGAGAGCTATGCATCCACTCCCAGCTGCCAAGACCCAGGGGAAAAAAAAGAACTCAAGGCCCCTAGAGGTAACTGAGCTGTCAAGTAGTCCCTTTGGGAGGAGAGAAGGCTATGGACCAGAATTCCCTTTTCTGACTGTATTCCCCAGAAGGGATGGCTAGAGATCCCTGGAAGGTGGCAGGGCTGTGGATCTGGGTGGTTAGCCCAGTTCTTGTCTCTATTTGGCTTCTAAAGTCTCAGGCCTCACCCCTCCAGCTGTTGCCCAGTTTACCCACTCCACTAGGAGAGCTCTTTACGCCCCTTCCCCGGGTATGTTCGGCTGTGACATCTAGTACTATCCTCACTTCCAAATACCCAACACCCTGGTCGGCTCTGCCTATCTCATGACAGCCCTGAGATCCCAAGATCATGTATGTTTGTGTGCATATGCACATGAGTGTGTGGAGATATAATATTAATATATATATATGCATATAAATATATAAATATATGCATGTGGAGGCCTGAAGACAATAGTTGATATCATTCCTGAGCACTGTCAACCTTATTTCAAGACACGGCCTTTCACTGGCTAATCAACTGGGCTAATATGGTGGACCAGTGGGCCCCAAACTCTCCCTGGCTTTGTTTCTCCAGTGTCAGAGACCTGGACCTTCTTTTTTTTTTTTTTTTTTTGGTTTTTCGAGACAGGGTTTCTCTGTATAGCCCTGGCTGTCCTGGAACTCACTTTGTAGACTCAGAAATCCGCCTGCCTCTGCCTCCCAAGTGCTGGGATTAAAGGCGTGCGCCACCACGCCCGGCAACCTGGCCCTTCTTAAAGGGCATCCTATGAATGACTTGCCCAGAATGGTCTTTCCTTTTTCTCTGATGTCCTGCCAACCAAACCTCTGGAGTAGAGAAAAGTCTTCAGAAAGTCTTCCTTCTCCCACCCTGCTGAATGGAGCACAGTGCTCAGACATCCTGGCACACAAGGTCAGCTCTCCTGGCTTTCTTCTTCCTGTTCATTGAACATCTACCTGCACGCTAGAAGTTAAGGCAAGCCTTGGGGTCCTGAAAAGGCTCCTAAACCTCTCCCACCCTCCCCTGACAGATTTTCTCTGTGTAGCCCTGGCTGTCCTGGAACTCACTCTATAGACCAGGCTAGCCTCGAACTCAGAAATCCACCTGCCTCGGCCTCCCAAGTGCTGGGACTAAAGGCGTGTGACACCACTGCCCGGCTTTCCTAAACCTTACTTTCACAAGTTAAGAACAGAGGGTTTGACATCAACAAGCTTCAGTGGAATGTGAGCTCCATCATGTGTCAGACCCCAGATAATCCATTACTCTCTGGACCTTTAGCTACTGCTCTTGCAGGTTGGGAAGGCCTGAGGGACACCTTACCAGGCCTCACATGTCTCTCTCTCTATTTACTGACAGTCAGAGCTGAACAGACTGCATGGCTGCTTGTGGCACCTGTGACAGCCATGGCCACTGAGAGCAGAGAGTTCATGAGACCTGGAGGTTGTACAAGTGTGATGTTTGGTCAGCCCACAGACTGCAGTGCACCTGGAGGCTGGTGGCCCTACCTCACTGGAGTCCTCTTGCTGGTTGATGACAGTCAGGGCATCCTCCGAGGCCTGTCGCTTGGCCTCCGCCAGGGCTCGTTCCATCTTGGCACGCTCTGTGGTGATGAGTTCATGGGCTTTGCGCTCTGCATCAGACACGGCTTTCTGTAGTTCTGACATGGCCTGGCGCTTCACCTCATTCACAGCTTCTTCTGTGAAGCACAAACATAGGGTGGCAGTCACCCAGGCTGGCTCCCCTGGGGTTCTGGACCCTTTATGCTCACGACTTGGGCAGGCACCTAAGTGCAGTTGTGTGCACACATGCCTAACATACATGCGTGTGTGCACACAAAGGCACAAATTAATGACTTTACTCCTTTGCTGAAAGGTATGTATGTGGGTGAATGTGTGAGTCCTGGGCACATGTGTGCAACTCTGGTCACAAGGAACAGAGCCATGGGTAAACTTTCCAAAGCTCAGGCTCTACCTGCTGGCATCATGTTTCTTACTCTGGTGTGCATCTTCAGTGGGTGAGGGCCAGGTCCTACCCACAGTATGGTCTAGCAGGTTTTGGTAGTGTCCAGGATTCTGTTCTAACAGGCTTTAGGCAAGTCACTGCTGTGAAGGACCCGCTTTGAGAACAACAGGTCGGCTTAGGCCTATCCACAGGGAGCCAGAGGTACACTATGTGAACCCCGGCTGAAAATACCTGATTCATATTCTCTCTCTCTCTCTCTCTCTCTCTCTCTCTCTCTCTCGCTTTCTCGTTCTGTGTGTGTGCATGTGTGTACACACATCCATTTTGTATATACCCCTGTATGTGATCCAATGTGTAAATCCCAAACTTGCTGCGTATGGAGACCATCTGAGTCAGAGACACTTCTTAACGGCTCTCCCTAGGGTATGTCCTTACTCACCAGCCTTCCTCCAGATCTCTTCAGGCATGTAGCCAGACAGGGTCCTGGGTGTGAAGTCCCGGTGAACATCTGGAATAAGGGGGCAGGGTACAGTGTCACACACAAGGTGGGGTCATCAGTTGCCTTCCTCCACACTGGATTCCCTTCCACTCTGGCCAGGGTTTGAAGGCAAGAAGTATCTTTCCCCTTGGGAAGAGGGCTTCACATGCCACCAGGAGAACGGGAGGATTTGAGTGGCATACTCTTATAGACAGTGAACATGGACTCAGGCTGGGGTCTGGGCATGTCCCAGACCACCCCACCCCCATCTCCGTAGGCACCACTGTGGTGGATGGGTAAATAGAAGCCCTCTGGTGCCTCCTCCTAAGCCTGGCCTGTACCTACCAGAATCAGGGAGGTCCAGGCTCCCTAGCAGGTCAAGCACATCTTTATGCCATGGGAAAGGCCCCCCTTTCCAAGTGAGGCTCCCTGTTTAAGTGAGGACTGAGTGTTGGCTAGCTTTCTGGAGAATTAGTGGCATCCTACAGAGACTGTGTAGGGCTAGCAACCTCTTGCTATAGGTCCTCCATGTTCTTGCTTGGTACACACCTAGCTGAGACCCCTCAGGGCCACTGCAGCTGTTGAGGGACCGGGCAGAGATGGGGGTAGGGCCCTTTTTCCCCTCCTCAGAGTCACTGTAGCACCGGATCCAGTGGTTAAGTTCCTCGCGGTCGGCCTCCTGACACCGGCGCAGGACGGTGAGGGATCGCCGGGTCTTCTCCACCATGTCCATGATGCAGTTCAGAAGCTGCGGGCGGGTGGCAGGGCCTTCAGGACGTTGGAACCAGGGCTGTGGCCAGATGTGGCCATCCAATATGGAGGGGGTGGTCAGGGAGCCAGCTCAACGTCCCTGAAGGCGGGGCACAGAAATCTATACCTTGGCTCCCCACGAACCGTGAAATGACGCCCAGTGCCTATGGGCACCCAACTTGAATGGGAGCTTCTTTGGATGCATGGTAGGGGTGGAAGGGGCTTGGGGTGTTTCCTTCAAAACTATCATTGCCAAGAAAGGTGCATGAGGGCCAGGGGAGTGGAGGTTCCTGGGAACAGCATGACGTGGTCGACCTGGCCTGACCAGGGGCTCAGGCACAAAGATGTCCTACATCACTGGGGCTCGACTCTGCAAGTGTCTGAGCAGGAAACGGTAGAGAAGCCAGAGCCAGTGTCCAGGCTCAGTGTCCTCATCTCTACTCTTTGGCAGCATCCTGACAGGCCAACAATGGATCATGGCCATCACATAAAAGGGCAGGCAGCCAGTGGGCATGTTGGTGGGTCCTACCAGGAGATGCTGAACCCAGGGGAGCCCAATCTCAGCGCTGGTCCCCCACCCCAGCCTTGTGCAGACATTCTGGGAGTCATGGGGCCTGGCAACCCCACCTGGGCACTCACACTGTTGAGGTGTTTCCACTCTTCTGCCCACTCGCGTTCCGTGAGCCTGTGATCAATCACTTCTTCTTGTCGAGACCCAGGTATGGCTGCAGAAAAGGCCACACACAGTTAGGCCCCCCTGCAGATGACTAAGCCCTGACTTGGATCTCAGGCCCTGCCCCTACTCCCTGGTGCCTCCCACTTCCTACACCAGGGGGTTGGGAATCAAACCAGGCCACCTCTGTTCTGCCTCATGACTCACTGCCTCCTAGTAACCTTCTAACCGGGCTCCTCTCGCTTCGCCCATTTCTGATAGGCAGCTCTAGATGAACTCACTTTAAAGGTCTCTCTTATCATGGCCCAGAAACCTCTGGGCCTCTGGGCAGCTGCTTAACTTAGGTGTGTTTATGACTTCCTCTCAGATAACTGTACTCCTATACATTCCTCAAAGTCCAGGCCCTTGGGGCCCCTCCACAGCTGCAGTCTTTGGAATTCCTCAGGCTGTGTGTGTCTCTGGTCTCTAGGTACAAGATCTCTGTTTACTCTACTATCCCTGCTCCCAGACTGTCAGCTCCATGGAGAAAGATGGCGTGTTGTGTTTACCTCTGTGTCCCAGGCTGAACTCTGACCTGGGTGTTTACCAGCCCCCCACTCCCACCCCCGAGTTCAATCTTGGGATCAGATCTACCTGCAGCAGGACCAAAGCAGTAATCCAGGATGGTTCATTCTCCGTGGGATCCTGGGGCCCTTATGTTGCCACCCCCAGCCTCAGTTTCCCAACCCTGCCTAGTTCTTGCATAATAAGTGGTTAGAAAGGAAAAGCCCCAAGCTGACCTGATAAACTTGAGGGGTGTGCCCACAGTTAACCAGGCAGAAAGTGGAGGAGGTGGTGTTGGTTGTAAGGCCAGTCTGGATCTGTAACCTCAGGAATGACCATATGGGGTGTGGCGGGGTGTGGGTTGCCACTGGCTGGGGCATGAGGAACATGATGGCCCTGTCTTGGTTTTCCTGCAATGTCAAATGCTCCCAGTGTCCTAACTGAGGCTGTGCAGGTGACCTGGCACCAATCCAGACTTCCTGGGGGCGGGGTGGGGGGCGGGCAAAGCCTCTCTTTTAAGCTGCCATCGGCGCCTTAGGACCTCCTGCTACCCTAACCTGAAATGCCTCCCTGAGTTGCAGAAGGGCAGGGAGTGGCCACAGCCGTCATCCAGCACCCTCTCTGGCTGCCCACGAGGGGCCTGTGCCAACGCCCAAACTAAAATAGAGGCTGAGATCTGTGCGACAGCTGGCGTTTATTTTTGCATTAGCAGAAGCGGGTGGGAATTAGCACCTGCCTGACCCGGCTGTGGTGAGCCAGACACTGTCACCTGCTGCCTAGGACCAAGCCCTGGAAGCTTCCACGGTGTGGGGGTAGGGAAAGGCCTCCGCTGACCCTGCTCTGGGACCCTATTGGCATTCTGAGTGACACTGGATGGTCATGTCTAACATTACATTCTAACACACCAGGGTATGGCAGGAATGGCCATCCCTGGGTTTCTATAGAGTGTTGCTGTGCCCACCCATGGCTGCCCCACACATACTCCTTGGACCTCAGTTTCCTCTGAGGTGTGGGTACAGACTGGGAAATGACAGCGTTCAAGATGAGTGGCATGTGTTCATGTCAGTTGCTGTCCTTGTCATTGGTGGCTGGGCCTTGGGGTAGAGTGTGTGCCAGGTGCTCTATCAATAACCTATCCTCACATAATCCCTGTTCTGACCAAGAAAGAAACTGAGGCACAGAGAGGTCACGTGGCCCACTTGAGGGTCACTTCTGAATTTGAGGAAAGGCTGCTGGTAATCTTAACCTCAGCTACTGTAGCCTCAGGCTGCCCAGGGCAGGAGGCTATCCCTAGGATTAGGGTCCTCTACTGTAGTGCCAATCAGTGTGTGAGGAGGGGCGACTTGTCTTTGGAGGGGCAAGTCAGGCTACATGGGCACTGGGGTGGCTGCTGGCTCCTTATACCCATTTCCTTACTGGACAGCTGAGGTGATGCTGACAACTTCAGTGTCTTCCACTAGAGCACAGGTACAAGCAGGTGCTGACTGAACTCCTAAATAAATGCATGCAGACTCTCCAACACAAGCACAGGCAGGCGTAAACATGGGCACGGGCTCACAGACACACAGGTTCATACTTTCATACTATGTGCTCAGACCTCGAGTGCTTGACGGCCCTCTCACGCCACTTACCGAGGGGCCGGTGGCGTTCCCGTAGCTCTCGGGGATCAGGATGGCGGTAGGAGTCCCGGAAGTGGTGGGCCATGGCCATGTCCTCCAGGCGATAGTGTGGGGGTGGGGGCGGCGTTGGGTGGGGCAGCCCATTGCTGGGGCTGCAGCGCTGGGCGGGGCTCAGGGTGCAGGACCGCTTACTGAGGTGGTCAGGGTGCAGAGGGTCCCGGTCTGACCCATTCTCTTTGGTCCTGACCAAGAAAATAGGTGAACAATGGACATAAGCCCCAGTCTTGGATAGAGGATAATAGTGGAGGTGAGAACAGGCAGACAGGGCAGAGGCAGAAACTCAGAGGAACCCCACTGGGTTCTGCCCCCCCTCCCCGCTCTGACCTCTTCTGGGGCTCCTGATGAAGAATGGACAGAGGGTCCCATGGCCAGGTGTAGTCCCCACTGTGGTATAGTGGTAGGACCAGTATTTCTATGGCCTGTCAAGAGGTCCAGACCAATCCAGCCACCATAGATAGGACTTAGGCTCCACATCACTCAGGGTTTACAAACAGCACAGAGAAAGTGAATTCTGGCGGACAGTCCCCTCCCTGAGCTGCTGTCCTCCAGGGATCCCAGAGGCCTCTGGGGTCCATAGCTAAATGAGCAGCATATGCTTGTACAACCCAGTGTCGCCCACACACCAGCCTGTCCCTGCAGCACGCAGCGGGGTTAGCGGCGCTCGATCAGCCTGCCACAGACAACAGACCGGGCCAGCTGTCTGGCAGAGCTGTGGCAGGGGCAGATGGGTGGGCAGGAAGAGGCCGCCTTGGGTCACCTCCCGTCTTGTGGGTTTGTGAGAGGCTGGTACCTGTCAGGTGTCCTCCTTTTGCCATTTTCATTGACTTCCAGCAGGAGCTCAGACGAGTCGACAGGGGAGGTGGCGCTGGCATCCAGCAGCAGCTGTTCGTGCTGGGCCAGGTACTGGGCGGGTGTCTGCTTGGCCAGGCGGGCACAGTGCAGGAGCTCGCGCTGCAGCAGCGGAAGATTAGCCTGCGGGCGGGACAGGGGGGTTAGGCACGGCTGACTGACAGCTGGGGTGCAAACCCACATAGCCTGTTCGTAGAAGACAGCCCAGAACTGCCTGTGTGTGACTCAGAGCTGCTCTGGGTCCCTTAGGTCCCTTTTGCCTTCCAACGGCACAGTAGGAAGTGATAGGCCTGAGATCTGCTGTGATGTAGAGACTTCACCTCCTAGAGTGCTGTCTGCAGCCAATATTCCCTACCTGCACTCCGTTTATGCAGGTACAATAGCATCATTATCATGGAGAAAGAAAGCAAGATTAAGAGGGGGCAGGCAAGTGCATGAGAGGTGGAGGGAGGGGGAGGGGGATAGGGATGTCAATAAGGTGGTGTGTCTGCTCTAACCCCCCCCCCCCCACAATAACACTGGCCAGAAGCCCCACAGACCCAGCTCCTCTCCCCACAGCCTCTCACTTTCCAGTTTCAGCCCTAACCAAAGCTCACAGCTGGAACCTGGGACATCGGCACATAAGGAATATGACCTTCGTGAACCCAAGCCTCAGCCATGACATCACTTCTAGATTCTGCATCTACAGAGGAAGCCACCGGAGCTCACGGACTCCATGTCTGTGAGCTTCTCCCCAGTGCTGGGCAAGGGTCTCCGGGCATGCACGGCTGGTGGTCAGCCTTTTCAGAACTGCTGCGGGTAGAGTGGCAGGCTGGCCTTCAGCATGCTGGACGGGGATCCAGTGGCAGGCTCTCGGGAGAGCCAGCAGTTCTAAGTATTTGTAAATAAACACAATCTAAAACTTTCCCATGCGTTTCAAAGCTGCCAGGGCAGCCCTCTCCAGCCTCCGCCTCCTCAGCCTCCGTTGGCGCATCCACCCGGCCCATCAGGCAGCTGATCCGTTTTGTTGTTGTTGTTGTTGTTGTTGAGCGGTATGGCTGCCAGGCCTGTTTTTCTGTTTGGATAGCTGAACAGGGGCCAGCCCACCATCTGCCGACCACGTCAGAAGCATGGGCTGGGATGAGGTCCTGGGAGGTCTCAGTAGTCCAGAGTCTCCGCCCTCACCAGTCCCCCACCCTCTCCTTGGCCAGCATGGTGGGGTGGGGGCTGGGCATGAGCACCATCTGGTTGCTGTTCGGGTGGGGGGAACATCTGGGGTCCTGGCCAGCTGGGGCCAGCTGGGAGCTAGAGCCTCGGGTGGGGTGGCTTCTGTAAATCTCCACTGTCCAGCTACATGGAGGCGGATGTGGAATAGAGTGGAGGGGATCTAGGATCAGGTAGCCCTGCTGTACAGTCCAGATACATGGCAGCCCTTGGTGGGGGATCCAGGACCACTTCTCTCCCAGAAAGAACAAGTCCCCACTCGTTTTCAGAAGTTCCAGGCATTATTCAGAGGGCACCCCCAAGCTGGTCACAGGGTGGTCTGGGCCCCAACTTCACTTGGTGTGGAGATTTTGATGCCCAGAAAAAAAAAAAAAACTAGCTGGGCGTGGTGGCGCACGCCTTTAATCCCAGCACTTGGGAGGCAGAGGCAGGCGGATTTCTGAGTTCGAGGCCAGCCTGGTCTACAGAGTGAGTTCCAGGACAGCCAGGGCTACACAGAGAAACCCTGTCTCGGAAAAAAAAAACAAAAAAACCAAAAAAAACAAAAACAAAAAACAACAACAAAAAAACTAAACCATCTTTGTCCTGGATGGGACTCTGGTAAAAGACACATAGCATACACCTAGAACCACCAAGGTGACAGCAGAGTCCTGAGTTTTTGTGACACTTCCCCTTGCTTTACAGAGCCTCTCCACTGCAAGCTGCTGAATGAGATTGGCTGCACCTCACCCTGGCTGGGCTACCGAGGAGTCTTGTGGTCTTGGGATGATCACACAAGCCCTCTTGACTTATCGGCAGACCAGAGCTCTGCTGTGATAGACTCCAGTGAGCCCCATGTGAATTAACCCAGTGCTTCCTATCACCTGTGTGGCTGACAGCTTTATCTTGCTTAGGAAAGGACCCTAGAGGGCCCTGCCATTGGAGCCAGGCTCTGCGCAGCCACACTCTGCCCAGCCGTCCGTCTCCAGAGGCAGCCTTGGGAAGCACTGTAGAGGCCAAGGATGTCCATAACTATTCAGGAAGGTGCTGTGGTGACTCTGCCCTGCCAAGAGGGCCCCCACCCTGTGAGGGCAGGGGAGGCACCTGGAGCTGCCTGAACCCTTCCTCTGGCTTGTCTGTCTGTTTCAAGACCTTTGAGGCTGGGCCCCACTATACCGGCAAAGTAACCATGCCTCTTTGACAGGACATAGTGGGCTCTGGTTGGTGTCTTGGCAACAAGGTCAGAAGTACTGGCTGGGATCTTGTATTTTTAGGCTTGACCTTTGGCCCTTCCACTCCATGGATATCATGGAGGCAGAAGTACCACCCAATGTTCCGAACAACGAGACACAGAGGTCCTATGTGAGCTATGAATTGGGCTACCTCCCAAACAGCCAATGTGGGCATAGAGAAATGAAACAGAGGAGGTCCCTTGAGAAGGTAGTGCCTGGCAAGGTATCCCACCTAGTGCTTGCTTAAGTGATCCTGCACTAGGTTAGGTAGGAAGGGGACTGTGGGTAAGGACCACAGGAAATGGAAGCTAGGATATTCCAGGCACAGACGGGGTGGCTAATGCTACGGAGCATCTGTTGCAAACATCGGCTCTGATAAAGAAAGCAGGCGTATGGCATCCCAAAGACAGCCGGCGGCAGAGTCGGCAGTGTGCGGAGGGTGAGGAGAATGGGGCCTCCAACGCACACCAAAATGACTGCCAGGTGGGCCTACGCGCTGGCACCCAAGGCTTCTCTGTTGTCACTAGCTTCAGTGTGAGCCCAGCAAGGTGTGGGTGGGAGGGAGGAGGGGAGTGGATATAGGTGTCATGTGGGGTCCCCCTGTCAGCTGCCAGAGGGGGTGCGGCTGGTGGGGCATGTACTGTGAATGTTGTGGGGACTCTGAATTGTACAGACCCAAGCTTGAACCTGGCCTTGGATCTCTACCAGCCGGGAAAGTGAAGGCTTCAGTTTTCCTGCCTATTAACTTGTCAGAGTCAGGGCTGTTTCTCCCTCTGGGTCAACAGGGCATCTGTGCAGAGAGCCTTATAATCCATTCTTGATCTAAATTGGGCAGTTTAAAAACTCACTGATGTAGCTGCTCTGTGAGAATGGAGGACTCCAGCCTCAGGGGCTGAGTACAGAGGAGAGGAGGCAGCCCAGTGACCTCTAGGAAGCTCCATGGGGGCTCAGATCTTGGCGCACATCCCTTGCATGGTCTGACCTTGAACTTTGACTGAAGCAGAGCACAGGCACGCAGGACCAGTGAGCCAGGGCTCTGGTGTGAGTGGAGGTGGGTGCCCTCAGGGGTGGGCGAGCTAGCATCTCCCTGAGAGGTCTAAGCGGAAAGTAATCACGTGGGCAAACACATTTGGAAGCACGTCACCCTCTCTCCTCTCAGAGTGGAGAGCTACAGTGAGTCACAACCCCAGCGTGAGGACCTGGCTCATTCCCGAGTGTCACTGCATAGACGACCAGATTTTAAAATGCAGCTTCTCACTAAACCTGGTAGTGCACACTTGCAACTCCAACTACTGGAGGCCGAGGCAGGAGGACAGAGTTCAAGGCCAGCCTGGGGAACTTAGTGAGACCCTGCCTCAAGATTCAAAAGGGCGAGAGCCACAGCTCAGCAGCAGTATACCTGCCTAGTGTGGATGAGACTGTTCACCCCTCAGCGCTGACCAAAACCAAACCAAACTGAAAGAGCCCACAGAACCCAACCAACCAAAACACCACGCAATCCTCATAAACAAACAAACATGGCTCCTCATCCCAAGGGTGTGGGCTAAGAATCTGCCTTGCTCAGCTGCTCTGGTTGCTCTGCCAGAGGGACCTAGCACAGCATCACCGTCGTTTGTGAGGCCCCAGTCTGCATTTGGCACAGCATTTTCTGTTACCATGCGGTCCAGGCACACACCTGCCTGTCCATCACCCATTCTTCATCCTCTGTACACCCATTTCCCTCACTGGATTCCAGCCATTCCAAAGCAGCTTTCCCTCCTTTCCCAGGGCCTCTGTATACACCGTCCCCATTGCCTGGAAGGCGCTGCCTTCGTTTACCTTCAGAAAGGGGATGACAAATGGCCTCAGTGGAAAGTTGGTGGCTTCCTGGAGCTTGGCATGAAACTCTTCGATCGTCAGAGTTGAGTTCTGCAGAGAGACCGACAGCCCCATCTAAAGGTTCCCATGCATTATGGACCCGGATGTCCCACCCACACCTTGGGGAAGAGGAGGAGGTTCCAGGTCTGGCTTGAGGGCTGGGCAGAGCACAAGGGGGTTGTGGTCATCGTGATGGAGCCTGCGGCAGAAGCTGTCATGGGGAACAGGGGTGCCTGATAGCTCATAGACTCACCACCAGGCCCAGCACCAGCGTGCGCACGCGCTCTCCGATCTCCGGCGAGATGTCGCTGCCAAACTGCTGCAGGGTGGTGAGGAAACGCTTGAGCTTGCTAAGCTGCCGTGCCCCGCACGCCGGGGGCAGGTGCTGTGTGGACAGCGAGGCGGTGGATGAGGTGGCTGGGCCATTGCTGAAGCCATTGGGTGTAGACGGGGCACCGTGGACGGCCGTGGGTGAGTGGCTGCTGCCGTTCATCACTGTGGGAGAGCGGTGAGTGAGGATTTGATGGTTACAAGTACACACCGCGGCCAGCGGCAATGTCAGTGACCCATATGACAGTTAGGATGATGGGGCCGGTGTACTACGCAGCTGCCGCACTGTCCCTGCAACCGTTCTGTGCTCATGGGTGCTAGACTCTTTCAGATATGCAAACTGGTACTGGGGTGACTCCCTTCACCTCAGGTACACCAGCCAGGAGGGTGGCAGGGCTCACACACTGGAAGTGGCTGCAGAGACAGACATTTGTGGGGCCGGCTGACGCTGTCCCTGGGGGCTACCCTGAGCCTGACCTTCACGCCAGCCGAGATTCTAGATCCTCCACATGCAGCAGATGCCCGGCTCAGCCTCCCAGACTGGCTCAGGTTTCCACTATGAGCAAGCACATCTTCACCCGTGGTGTGGGAAATGAGAAGTCACTTCAGTCACCCCAAGAAAAGGCTAGCAACTCTGCCCCTGCTCCAACAGCCTCAAGCAACACCTTCTACCCAATCTCTTTCCCAATTCTGAGCGATGTGCCCAGAGCCTTCCCAACCCTGAGGACCCCCAGTCTCTCTAACCCTGAGCAACACCATTGCCAGCAAGTAGATCCAATGCGTGCATGGATGGAACTCAGTGTTAGGCAGACCCCCAGGAGGAGCTGGTTGGGTTCTTCAGGGGACTGTGACACAGGAGGCTATGTCCAGGGGCTGGTTCATGCTGAGGACGATCAAGTGACCAAAGAGACAGCTGATAAGCATGCTACAGGGTCACTGCTGCCTGTCACTGAACCCTGGCGGACTGGATAGCCCTGTCATTGGCTCAGCATCCCAGCGCCAAGGCCAGGGGCTGCCACCAAGTCTTTGCCTCTCAGCCCTGAGAGAGTGACAGAAGGTTAAAAGTTGTGGCAGCGGGCCCCAGCTATGATTAGCAGGGTCTGCAGACAGGTCAGAGATGGTAGGTTACAAATGCTACCTCTAGGCATATAGACACGTTCATACACCTCTGGCTCACTCCAGTGTGCCTTTGTCTGTGTCCTATGTCCCTGACCTTAAGGATACAGCACTGTCTCCTGCCTTGGCAGAGAATGCAGAAGACAGATTCTCTTGTCTAGGCTGAGAAATGTAGCTCTGGGGTGCCCATAAGGTCACAATCCTCAAAGCTCCAGCTGTCCCATGCCACCTGTGTTGAGGCTAGCCTGGTGGGGCTAGAAGAACCAAGGGAGAAGGGGAGCCCCCTTTTACACTCAGACCCCTCCTGGCTTGCCCAGTACAGAGGCTCTAGATGAGTTCCCCTGGGTTCCCTGCTTATCACAGGCAATGGGTTCCTCAGCAAGTCACTCCAGACTGTGCCTCTCGATCCAAGCACTGGGAGGTGACCTAAGGGCTGAGCACGGAAAGGTGAGGTAGGGCTTGATCTACGTCCCTCCTTCCTGGCCCTCAGATCTCTGTGGCTGCTACGGCTCTTGCAGGATCCTGTAATGCCTCTGCTCACACTACAGGATGGGGGAGCCTAACCCAACTCTGTCAGTCTTGTGGTTCCAGGCTCTCCTGTGGGCCCCATATAGCCTTCTCTTGCTAACTAGTGCAGTGACTGGTGCCATCTTGTCCAGGTGCTCCCTGAGGCTCTAGCCCAGATAAACCGCCTTGGGGCCAAGGCTAGTGGCCCCACACAAACATGTTCTCGATCCATATAACAGACTGGGGTAATCGGCTCATGGGTAGAGCCAGCTGATGGCCCCCAACTGTCTGATCCTAGGGTGGATCCCCACCTTCCACACCAGTGAAGACAAGAGATGCACTGGTGTGGTGTGGGTGTGGCTGCTGGTATAATCCCCTCAGAGAACACCCCTTCTAGCCATTCTATCCTTACCTCCAGGCTGACAGTCACCTGCTACAAGGGTTATACTCTCACAAAGGGTTTGGGGAGTGGCATCTGTCCAGACAGACAATGTAGGTCAGACCTGGGCCTGGCATTGGTTTCTCTATCTGCCAGTGGTCCCAGGCCATTCTGAAGTCCTGAGCTTCAAAGCATAGCAATCTCTCCTGTTTCCCAGCCCCATGGCTTATGGAGCCTGTGCACGCCACCAGCTTACCTGGAAGCTGGCCCTCAGGAGGTCACAACCCTGATGAACTCTACATGTTGGGGGTTATGTGAGGCACCCCCTTGACAGCTGCTTCTGAGGAACACAAGTTTCAAAACATGTGGGGAAAGACACGCAGGCTCACAGGCTACCTGGTGTTTTTAAGCTGCCACCAGGCATGGCAACCCTCTGCGTACGGTTCTAAGTAGCTCCTCTTTCCTGGCGTCAGGGTGGGGTATACATGAAAGCCTTCCCATTTGTCTCCCCCAAATGATCTCAAGAATCCCTGCCAGGGCTTAGGATACAGTCAGTTCCAGAATGATTGTATGCTAGTAGAAGCAGACAGGCATAAGCGCAGTGTGTGGGAGCACCCCTCTTGCTCTGCGGTGGTCAGTGATGGAGGCACACAGCATCCTAACAGCTCTGGGCTCTTAGCCTCTCTAAGACCAGGTCCACAGGACCCTACTCGGTGGACTTCCTTCTTACTGGTGAGCTCTGACAGCCGACACGCACGCCCCAGTCAACCCCAATGACAGTCACTTGCTGTCACCTCAGCCAGGCCAAGAGATGGCTTGTTGCCATGGAGACCTCACTAATAGCTGTGGTCTTGCGTCTTAAGACCAAGGTTCTATCACCAGGACTATGGGCCTTCTAGTAGTTTCTAAGACATGCCGATGGATACGTGGTCTAGTCCACACCACCCACCAGACCCAGCCTGGCCTGGTCCTGTCCTCCCTGTGGCCCGCTTACCAACCTTGTTCTGAGCGCCTGGGTCCCCCGTGGCCTGCTCGCCTCACTGCCTGTCTTCCCTCCCGCGGCTGCCGGGCAGTCTCAGCAGCTAAAGAGACGCCAAAAATAGCCCCCGGCACAAGTGTTTTCATTACCACGACAGGTGTGTTACTAAGTTAGACTGCACACGTGTCCTCGGCTGATGTTTGGGGGCACACGCTAGCACCCCCATAGCTCCCCCAGCCTTGACGCTTGGATGGGAGTTAGCCTGGGGCACACGGACCCCATTAACAGCTCTTCCACCCTTTCTCCCCGACACGGGGAACACCGTTATCACCACAGCGAGAATCGGTCAACAGTTGGTGGCCAGTCAGGCTGTGTGCCAGGCTCTAGTGTGTGGCCAAGCAAGGCACGGACGATGGTGGCAAGAGGGACAACAGAGAACCCAGGCCGCACATGTAAGTGTTCCTCATTCTTAGAGCCCAGAAGTTATATGGATATATATATATATATATATATATATATATATATATATATATATATATATATATATATATCCCACCTGGCATATGCAGCTAACTGGCCCAGTCAAGGCTTTTTCTGCTGGCTGACAAGTATTCTGAATGTCACCTCATGCTTTGGTACAATCATCCACTAGTGACCGATACCCACAGGGCATGTGATATGGCTCAGACAGGGCAGCAATGGCTTTGTCAATGAGATGCACGAATCACCCCTCAGCGCTCTATACTGTGGTAGCATCACCTTACAGGTGGGGAAACTGGGGCACAGGCAACTATCCCTGCCTGTCGTTAGCTACCTTGCCGATAGTAGGAGCTAGGGTCTCTTATAACAGTGGAGTGTGGCTTGTCATTGACAAATGTCCCACCGTCTCCTCACAGCCCTGGCGTCTGCTTCAGTCAGCCCGTCTGGATGTTGGGAGTGAAGCTCAGTAGGCGTTCACATGCGAAGGCACCACAGTTCCAGCACAATGGCTGAGGGTCTCAGTCTCTACCCTAGGCCCCTGGGCCTGTCTTGTCTTTAAGGAGGCTAGAGATCTGACAATAGGAGTGACAAGAGGCCTGAGAAGGACCCAGGAAACCTCCTTGAAGCCTACAGTTCTTTCTTTCTTTCTTTCTTTCTTTCTTTCTTTCTTTCTTTCTTTCTTTCTTTCTTTCTTTCTTCCTTCCTTCCTTCCTTCCTTCCTTCCTTCCTTCCTTTCTTCCTTCCTTCCTTTCTTTCTTTCTTTCAATTTATTTATTTATTATATGTAAGGACACTGCAGCTGTCTTCAGACACACCAGAAGAGGGCGTCAGATCTCATTATAGGTGGTTGTGAGCCACCCTGTGGTTGCTGGGAATTGAACTCAGGACCTTTGAAAGAGCAGTCAGTGCTCTTAACCGCTGAGCCATCTCTCCAGCCCCCGAAGCCCATGGTTCTTGTTATTTTACTTACAGAGGCAGACCATGGACCACTTTAAGCAGCCGTGGAAACGGCCATGGGGAAGAGACGTCGCAGGTCCATCCTCGCCATCTGTAAGCAAAATAAGAAGAACAGGCTGTCAGGAGGGCGCCGCAGCGGCTGTCCCCTCTGCTGTTTAGTGGCAGTCCTAAAGACCACACTGTTGCCACTGGGGGCTGGTCCACTCCTCTGGGCCTCAGTTTTCTCCTCTGTAAAATGGGTTGCACTGGGTATCTGTCAGCAGGACACTTCACTCTTTTTTTTTTTTTTTGGTTTTTCGAGACAGGGTTTCTCTGTGTAGCCCGGGCTGTCCTGGAACTCACTCTGTAGACCATGCTGGCCTCTAACTCAGAAATCCACCTGCCTCTGCCTCCTAAGTGCTGGGATTAAAGGCGTGCGCCACCACGCCCAGCTAGGACACTTCACTCTTAAAAGCTGTCTTTCCAGAGAGTGCTCGGTTACCCACTCAGCACTGTCCTTGAGGGACCTGAGGGCCCAGGCTATGTGTTTTCTGTGATGGAGACTCAGGTCTGTTACATGAGGTGGGGTTGTCAGTGGACACATGCAGTAGCTCTAGGAGTAGCTCTAGTGAGCCCCCTGTCTCAGAAACTCTCAAGGAAGGGCAGATGGGAGTTCAACCCACCTACAGGCTCCCTGCCTGAGAGGAGTTTAGGCTGGGTTAGTGCTTCTTGTATTGTCCCAGGTCTCCATACTCAGCCTCCTGCCTGTCTCTCCAGCCACAGACCAATCTGTGCCCAGGGTGGTCACTGGGCCAGGAAAACCACAGCCCTCAAGTAGGTTCAAGGTCAGTGTCTCCATTTGGCTTGGAACACTGGGTAGGAATATGTAGCTGACTGCAGAGGCTTTACCAGGGCTGCCACCAGCCAGGTGTGGAGGGGAGTGTGTGTGGTTAGCCACGTGGATTAGGAATGAACCTGAGGTGACCTCAGGAGGCTTATGCACCAACTAGCCCCAGTAATCTGAAGCCCCCCCCCCCCCAGACTGGAAGTGCCCGCTTAAGAGTCAAACAAAAGCCTTGTGCCCTACAGATAGAGCTTCGACCCCTAGAGTGGGACTGAGAAGCAGGAGGTACACAGCCCTCCCCATGAACCACACACGCTCTGACCACCCTCACATCTGTTCACAGGCCTCATGAAAGCAATGCCTTGAAGGCCCCAGCTGACCCTATCCTCACTCCTAACCAGGAACATCTGGTGTCCAGGCGAGCTTTTGGGATAAGAGCTGGTCCACAGGGAGAAGCAGGCTGGGGGGAGGCGCACCCTTAGAGTAGGTGACAGCTCATAGTCCAAGATCAGCCTGTCAGCTGCTCTGTTCTTCTTTCCTGTTTGGGGCCTCCAAACATCTGGAGGACTCTTGTTTCAGGAAGTGTGTCATGGCCTCATGGGTGGGAGAGGGGCATAGCAGCCCCTACGCATGATTTTGTTTCTAGGTTAACGCTTCTAGGTGACATCGGCACTGTCCCAGAGTTCCCTTTCACCCACTGGAGGAGTTCTGAGGCTGCCCAGCAGCCAGCGTCTACCTGAAGCTCAGCCCAGAGGGAAGGATGCTTAGGGAGGAGGGAGAGTGACTATGCCAGCCGCATCACTGAAGGAGGAACAATGTGAGAATAGGCACAAGGATCTTTGGCCTGGAGGAGCATGGCCAGCAGGCAGACCCAGGACCCTGGCAAGGTCATCTGTCCTCTGAGGGCATCAGGCTGCTAAGGGCAGAGTCCCAGCTACAAAAGGCAGGGCTAAGAGTCCTCACTCCAGGTTCACCAATTGTTGGGCCCTCGGTTAACTGTAGGAAGTGGGAGTTAGCACCTCCCAGGAGACTGGAAGGTGCATATGGAGACAACAGGCTGTGTGCTGGGTGTGTTCTCAGCTGGCCCTGGTTCCACGTGACTATACCCAGAAGCAGATGGTATTACCCTCAAAGCAGAAGCCTGGCAGCCCGCCAACAGGGACATGGCTAGCCTGGGGCATGGCTAGCCTGAGGTTAAGCTTTAATGAGAGCTTTAGCTTTGAAGGGCAGAGCTGGTGCTTCACATTCAGGGATGCAGAGGCCAGAGGACACATGCATGCCCTGGAAATCAGGTGCCTGACACCAGGCTGAGTTACTGAGACCCCTCCCACAGAGAGCTATCTTGCTTTAGTGTGAGATCTGAGGAAGGGTCCCCTCAGGTACGTGTCTTCGAATGTCACAGCGGAGGTGGCGCATGGCTTCTCTTTGCCAGAACACTTAGGACACACTCTTAAGCCTCTGTGTTGGGGGAAGGGCATGGGACATTGTCCCCTTTAATGGCCCAACCCTGGGAGTTTCCCAACTGCTCAGCCTAAGTTACAATTTTTCAAAGGAAAGAGGTGGCTATTGGCTATGGAAGAGAGAGAACACTCCTGCTTTAGGTACCCTGGAGTCCCCCATAGTGGCCTCTGCTCTGACCTGCTGAGCTGAGCCTAATTCCCCGGGGCCTTCAGACACCCGTGCTTGTAAGCTGGTGCTAATGGCTGGTAACTTACTTCATTTTCACAATGGCTGTAAGACAGGAACCACAGCAGGCCCCCACTCTACGCATGAAGAAGCCTGGCCAGAGCTCTGAAGTAGCTAGCTTACCCAAAGTCGGGTAGCAAAGAGGAGGAGCTGGGATCTGAGCCTAAGACTAGGCTGCAAACGGGCCACAAGGGTCATGTTATATTAAATCCGAGTACAGAATTTCAAATGGCTCCATCTATTCTACGCTTGAGGTATGGGCAGGGGTCGAGGGTGGGGGAGACGAGACTCACGTGTGTGAGGTGTGAAGGAGGGTGGTCGTGTGGCTCCCTGGGATGAGGTGGGAGGTGGGGGCGGCATGCTGGGGGGTGTGGACCGGGGCTGCGTCTTCACTTCAGCCGGGGAGTCTGGCATTGCTGCAGCCTTCTCCTTCCTGTGAGCTAAGGAAAGAGAGAAAGAGAGAGAGAGACAGATTAGGCAGCTGAGGGCAGAGCAGGCTGGCCGGCACCTGGGCGGGGTCCTGAGCTTCCACTGTCGAGGTGGACTCCTGATGCCAACCCTCCTGAGGGAGCCTCAGGTGTTCTCACAGGTGGCTGGCATCTAAGCACAGGTGAAGCAAAGAGCCAAGCCCGTCGGGGCTGATGTCTGTGCGGAAGCTCAGGACATCCATTACCAAGGATGTCCCAGTGACCTGGCTCTTATCAAGATGCTCAGCTCAGGGGCAGGCGAGTAGGAAAACGGCAAGATAGTGATGACGGCCAGGGTAAACTGAGGATCAGGTGGACCCTGGACATCCAAGGGCTTCCGCAAAGGACCACGAAGCAAGGGCTCAACGTAAGTCTCAAGGGCAGGCCCTGCTGAGGGCGTTCTTTGCAGAGGATGGTGAGCCCTGGGGCCTCAGGCAGGATGGGTGAAAAAACCCGTGAGAGCCGTTTCTTTGTCACATGGCCCAGCTATCCAGAGGCAGCAAGGGTGGGCTTCTGCCTGCTACGAGCAGAAAGCAGACCTCTCTGCTCCAATTACTGCTTGCCCCCCTCACTCATACCCATAGGGTCTTCCGTGGGGGTGGGGGAGCGGTTGCAGAGACAGAGTCACAGAGTCTCTTGGCTGTTCTCATTGCAGCTATGGGTACCATTCCTCAGCCTTTTCCCATCCCACTTCAGGATCCCATTATTGGCAGACACATGTAAGTCTAGGTCACCCAGGCCTCTGTGGCTGGTGATCAGTAAGTGACATCTACCAGGCGGCAGGCCAGAAGCCGTAAGCCCTCACCTACCCCCACTCCCTGTTCTGCAGAGGGGAGAGAAACTCAGAGACACTTTAGACAAGCCCAGCGGTCTGTGGTGGCTTGTCTGGGTCCGTGATGGGAGAGGGGAGAAGCCCCATCTCGCTGGGCCCACGAGGAGGGGTGGGACGGGAGCAGATGGCACACAGCAGCCACCCAGGCTGCGGCACCTGCTGTCCCCCAGCTGTGGCTTTGGCCCCCCTCCTACCGGCGCTCGGCCCCTCCCCTCCCTCAACTGTCCAAAGGCTGATGGCTGGGCACACGTGTGGCCGCAGCTGTGGGGACCTATCAACACCATGCCTGGCTGTGGGGCTGATGGCCAGTCTCCGGTGACAACAACCAAAGAAGGCAACCGGGACCGGCTGCTTCAGCATAGAGGGCTCTGTCCTCACCAGCCCTTCACCTGTCCAGTCTGCCCTTGGGCCCTCGGGCAGATGGGGTTGCCTGGGAGGGTATTGCCAGGGCCAAATGTCTCAAGTACCAGGCTGGCTCTGGTCTCAGGCCCAGGACATTGGGGGTCACTCTGTGTTTCTGAAGCCTTTCACAGAGGGGAAGTGGCTTCACCTGAGCTTCAAGTACCAGCTGGGCAGGCACCGGGCACTAGCTGTCACCTCTCTGCATATTTGTTCAGTAATATAATAATATGATAGGCCCACTGGTGCCACAGGCCAGGGTACCATGATACAGTGGCCGCCACTTGCATGCCCATGATGTCAAAGGCGCCAGCAGGGTCACCAGGCACCTAGTGACCTGCAGAGACTTAATTTTCTTTCTTGTTTCTAGGACTTTAATCATGGAGGCCAGGGGTCATCCCTCTGCCTCAGAGCCTCAAACGCTCATTGCACACAGACTCAGTCCCCAGCACTTCATGGATCTCATTTGTCCTCACAGAAGTCCCGTGGCCTCGATTCCACTCAAAGCCCATTTCAAAGAGAGAGCCGGGTACACTGTAGTGTCATGATCTACTCCCAATCACATAGCACGCGTGGGCACCGGATGGTAAGCCAGTGAGTGTGGAGACTTAGAGGCACCTGGTCTCCTGATTTGGACCTGTCAGCAGCCTCCCAGACGTGGGGATTGCTGCCCCTCTCTGCCTTTATACTTTCCTTACCCTCCACACACCAGCAGCCTAAGGGTGCCCACCTCCCAGGATGCCCTGGGAATCCTGTTTCCTTCTCCAGCTTATCCCTCCTGGCAGTTCCTCTGGACTGTCACCACACTACAGTCACCTTACTCCCTGGTCAACCCATCTGCAAGGTTTGCAGCCACTAAAAGGTGATGACTCAGGGTAGGGACTGCTGTGACAGCCCCATGAGGAAGTATTTCTCCAGAGTCCCTGGCCAGGACCCTCCAGGAAAGGGTAGAGGGAGCCTGGAGGCCTGTGTTGGAAGGTCAGCTGGTGTAGGTCAGGCGGGAGGGGCTGGCTGCTGAGAGAGAGAAATGCTGTCTCCTGGGGCCTTACCTCTAAAGTATGTAAACCATGCACTTCCCTGAGGGTGTATGTGTGTGTGCATCAAAAGAGGTGGAGGATGTCCTTCATAGCTCCTGTACCACACACAGCTATTTTATTTAGAGATTTGCTGGGTAGCCAAAGACGGCCTTGAACTTCTGATGCTTCTGCTTCCAAAAGCTGGGATTACACATGTGAGCCGCCACACCCAGTTCTGGGCACTGGGGTGCAAGCCCAGGGTTTTGTGCGTGCTAGAGAGGTTACCGAAGCTACCCACTGCGCTGCGTCTCTGGACTCGCTGTTAATTTTCGTGAATGTTCCTCTTCACACTGTAGTGGCTGGGCAAGCATGGTGGGGTTCCACAGGCTCAGAAAGTCAAAGGCGGGTATGAGGCCAGTAGACCTGTCCTTCCCAGGCCTTATCTTCCCGCTCTGCTTCCGCCAGGGCCCTCTAGGCACATACCATAAGAGCCTGAGCCGGTCAGGTATGACACTCCACTATTGGATGATCTGGACACCCACTGAGAGGCAGACCTTGCTTTCCTGCCAGCCTGCATATGCTAGTAGGAGGGTGGCTGCGCCCAGAGCACTCCTGGAGAGGTCCGGGCCACTGTGAAATCTGGGCAGCTTGAAGCTGTGTCTTTTCCTCTTGTCCCACCAAGGTCAAACCCCAGGCCTCGGCCACGCTTCTGCTGGAATCTCCACCCTTCATAGTCTCCTGGAGGTAATGTTACAGCTCCGGCTTACAAAGGGGAAACTGAGGTCCAGGAAGTGATTTCTGCAAAGCCACTCAGCTGAGCAGTACAGAGCTGGGTCTCATCCATTAGTCCCAAGCCACACTGTCCTTTCTGTCCCTACATGCCCAGGCCTGTGTCCCCAGGTTCTGAGCTGTGTTTGCAGGTGGCTGGGCAGAGAGGTTCTGATGCCTGTTTAATTTGACTTTTCTTGTGAGGTGAACAATAAAAACCTCAGGGGTCCTGGAGGCAGCTCTCAGGGGTCCTGGAGGCAGCTCTCAGGGGTCCTGGAGGCAGCTCTCAGGGGTCCTGGAGGCAGCTCTCAGGGGTCCTGGAGGCAGCTCTCAGGGGTCCTGGAGGCAGCTCTCAGGGGTCCTGGAGGCAGCTCTCAGGGGTCCTGGAGGCAGCTCTCAGGGTCCTGGAGGCAGCTCTCAGGGGTCCTGGAGGCAGCCCTCAGGGTCCTGGAGGCGGCCCTGCTGACTGTGTGTTCCAGGGGAGGCTGTCAGGGCCTCCAGGGTCTCCCCACAGCTCATAGCCTGTGGGTGGGGCAGCCAGGATGGGTACGGCGCACTAGCTCTTAGCCAAACCACTGCTGTGAATTTTTTTAAATACAGGTAACTGGCATGGTATAGTCACAGTGTAAACCATGTTGAAGAAGCCCAGAGATGCCTAGGGAGCCATTTCTATCTATGCCCGCCCCTAGAAAGACTTGATGGTCTTCCTATCCTGGATCCTAGAAACTGCATATAGTGCCTGGCAGAGGGGATTTGGGGATTCCCTGAGGGATGAGTAGGGAACCTGTAGGCAGTGGCACCTATACACTATGCTATGGTGCCTCAGGTTGGCAGGGCCTAGAGGCTGAGAAGGACCTGGCTCCTCCCTCGGCTCACCTCAGTCTCTGCTACTTCCCTGTTCCCACCCTCCAGAAAATTCCCAGGCCCCGTAGCTGCTTGTGGGCCCAGGGGAGCTCTGGTGTTATCCATGCTGAGCATCCACAGAGGAAGCAGCCCTCTAAAGCCAGGCGGGGCCTGTGGGAAAGAACACGGAATGTGCCGGAACAGGCCACTCCATCCATCACTGTCCCCATCGGCTGTGGTTCCCAGCCCGCCCTCCCAGCTGGGAACTGGACTAGGTCCAGCATGGAGCTGACCATCTTTCTGGCTGGGTCTCTTCAGACCTTTTGTGTCCCTAGCAAATTCAAAGCCTGGCTTGACTGACCCCTGCCATGACCTAGGTCACTGTGTACATCAACAGGATTCAGAGGCAGCTGTGAGCACGAAGTCAGGGCTGAGATTCTGGCCTGACCTCAGTGTTCTGTGTCTGTCACCTCCTGTAGTCCCCACCATAAACCTACAAGGTTGGCAGGTAAGGAAACTGAGGCACAGCAAGGTAGGAAGCTGGGAGTCCACTCCAGGAGGCCAGATGTGAGGTTTCTTCTCTATAGAGTCTTGGACACTCACATGTGGAGACTGGATAGGGCTGCTGAAAGGACCAGACTGGCTTTTTACTTCTGGGCTGACCATGGGCAGGCAGGGGCTTGAAGGCACATGGTGGTATTAAGGCTCCCAGGTCTAGGCATCTTTTCTGCAAGAGCAGCCAACCCCTTATATACTGGGGGTGGAGTGGGACGTGGGGGGATCCAGCGTCCCATAGCACAAAGTCATCCATCAAAGGAAAAGACCAAAGCACATCACACACTGTGACCCAGGTGGGCAGTCTGTTTCTACATCTGTGATTTGAGGAGCCCCAGTGAAAAACCAAAGGTATAGGGCATGCCATTGGATGAAAGAGACTGTGTGCTAGCAAGGCCTATTTTCTCATTCAGTAATGAAACTACAGTGATCTAGGACTCTGGGAGAGTTGGTGCTAGAGATCAACTATAGAACCTGAGTTTGATCCCCAGCACCCATGTAGGGAACTGGGCACAGAGACACATTCTTGTAATTCCAGCACTGGGTAGGGAGTGGAAGAGAGGGCTCCTGGGGCTGGCTGGCCGGCTAGCCTACTCAGCAAGTTTCAAGTCAATGAGAGACCTTGTCTCAAGTGTGAAAACGGGGTGGAAGGTACCTGAAGTAGGACACAAAAGGCTGTGTTTTGGCTTCCACAACATGGGCACTCAAACTCTCTCACCGCATCTCCCCCCTGCCCCCACATACAAACAGAGGGAGGGGAGAGGGAGAGGGAGAGGGAGAGGGAGAGGGAGAGGGAGAGGGATGTCAGAGACAGAGATGAGATATTACATCATTCTGTAAGAAATGTGAGATAGGCAGAGACCCCGAGAGGCTGAGATCACCCCACAGCAACTCCGTAGATTACCCCGATACTCAGGGCCACTTGAGGTCACTGCAGTGCCACACAGTGTGTAAGGAGCATGGAGCCCTTATCTCTGGATTCCAGTCTCTACGTTTGCCTGGGCAGTGGTCCAAGGCTATGCCACCAAGGCCAAGGTAAACCCACATAATTGGATTTCCTCAGACTCAGCAGGGTCAGCTAACCTCCTAGGACACATTCCCAAGCCTGCCACTTAAGGCTGACTGTCTCCTCTCTGCTCACTGTCCAGTCTCACTCTCCTGCCTCAGATGCTCTGGCCCCAGAGTCTTTGCCCTGGCTGGTGTCCTTCTGTGGAAATGCTCCTGCCTCCAGACTTCTGCTCTCTATCTTCTCTCCCTTCGAATCTTTGTCATGACTGTGTTTTTGTTTTGTTTTGTTTTGTTTTGTTTTAATGAATATGCTCCCCAGAGGCTCCTGGAAGTTGGGCAACGGCATTCCCATGGGAAAGATGGGAAAACTGAGAGGCGGGGAGTCCCATGGCTGTCAGAAACCACAGATTGTAAGGCTGTTTGGAATATTTCAGCATTTTGAGCCCCTCGAGTAGGCTACTAGAGTGTCTCTGACAATATTTACATCCATTTCCACACACACACACACACATCCATCATTCATCTAGCTAGCTACCTATCCATCATCCAGCCATCATCCAGCCATCATCCAGCCATCTATCACTTAACCATCCACCTACCATTCATCCATCTCTCCATCCATCTCTCCATCCATCTCTCCATCCATCTCTTCATCCATCTCTCCATCCATCCATCCATTTATCTCTCCATCCATCTATCCACCCATCTCTCCATCCATCTCTCCATCCATCCATCCATCCATCCATTTATCTCTCCACCCATCTCTTCATCTCTCCACTCATCCATCTCTCTATCCATCCATCTTCCATCTCTTCATCTCTCCATTCATCTCTCCACCCACCCATCCAACCATCATCCATCCATCTACTTTCCATCCACCCCTCCTATACCTACCCATCCATTAATCCACGAATGCATCACTCATACACAACCCATCTACCCACCTACCTCTCATCCATCCAGTCACTCATCCATCCATTTAGAGATCTCCATTTAAAATGGCTTTGCAGAGCTGCAAGATGATTCAATGAATAAAGGTGCTTGCCACCAAGCCTGGCAACCTGAGATTGACTGAACCCCAGAACCCATACGGTAGAAGTTAGTGAATCAACTCCATGAGTTGTTCTCTGACCTGCACACATGTACCCTGGAGTATGTCCCCCCACACATACGCCACATAAACAAATGTAATAAGAGATTATACATGTCTTTTAACCCTTGAAGACCAACAGCCTTATCTCATTGCAGGTAACCGGATACCCTCACAAGCTAAACACCAAGCTTAAGCACCTCTTACTCTTTACACACACAAGCAAAGCAGTGAACAGTGAGCCCAGACATGTGTGAAAGTGACACGGAGTGAAGACACACTTCAGGATTACTCAGGACCATAGGACCATGTGATGGGGGGACGTATTGGGATAGAAACACATTGGAAGCCCCACAACCACCTCAGGACACAGGTTGGGGACAAAAGGCGGACACTAGAGAACTGCAGCTCCATACTGACAGAGTTGCCTATCCTTGAATGCTCAGAGTCATGGGTTACGCATCATGGACATGTCCCAGCAATCCTGGTCCTGAGGGGTCTCTAACTGCCTCACATTCAGATGGGCCCTTTTAAAAATAAAAGGGGTTGGCTGATAGGCAGCATAGCCATTAGGGTACAAGCCCTTTGAGGCCACGGATATAACAGGTGTTGGCCTGTCCTTCCCATCCCCCATCCTTGGCCAAGGCTTGGTCTTGGTGGGGTTGGGGCTGGGGGTGGAGGCTCCTGTCCTGGACACTGAGGCCTAGCTACAACATCTGGAGTCGTTAGAGGGCTCATGCAAGATTGTCGTCGTTTCAACCCAGGACAAACTTCGAGAGGACACAGCTAGCTCTCTTCTGGAGCTTTCCTGTGGGATACACAGAAGGAATTTGGGCCCTGGTCTCCAGCAAAGGGCTGGGTTAGACCTGGGATCCCAGGCCCAAGGCAGAGCAAAGAGCTGAGGGCTTCCTCAGGGTGACTCCACGTCTAGGAGAGGAGTCTGACTTGGGGCTGAGCTCCATCCTGTCCTGTTCAAGGCTAAGATCAGAAGCACTCAGCTTTGATCCCTTAGGCAGGGAACTCGGGAGTGGGTGGGATGCAGGCCCTAACGAGTCCCAGGTGTCTCCTTCAGTGGCTTCCCGCATCTGGTCTCCATCAGCCTCTGCCGCCATGAATAAGTAATAATACAAAAATACAGGGATTAGTGTTTCCTGCCCTGTGCTCCATTGGCCAGGCAGCCCTTCTGCCCCAGTGGTGACAGGACCTCGAGTCAAGCAGCGTTTGCCTCCTCTTGGCCCTGCCTGGCTCTCGGAGGTCTGACTCTGGGCCATTCTCTGGTTTTAACTCTGCCGGCCGCTGCCACCATTGCCGCCACCACTCTCCCTGCAGTCCAGTACCGGGTCATCCCAAGAAGAACCCCAGAATCCCACGATCCATGGTGATGATGAAGGTCAAAAGGTCAAAAGGTCCCCAGGGTCACAGTGGAGGGCTGTAAGGCTGGAGACCTGGTTCCTACTCCAATTGTGAAAACTAAGGGGTTGCCTCGAATAACTCTGAACTTTGGTACCCACCAGCAGAATGAGAGCACGTTTTGGGGTGAGGCTAGTTGAGGCAGCAAAGGCAAGAAAGAGAGATTCACAGATGCCGAGTCCACTGTGCTCCCTGTGACAGGAAGGAGGCTGGCTCTTCCCCAGCTTTAAAGCCCAGGAGGACAAGAGGCAGGCAGGAATGAGCATCTTGGGTTCCAGCTACACCGAGCTTCAGGTTTCTTGCCTACAAAAACGAGGAGACTGAATCCACCTCATTCCACGAGAGTCAGCGGGACATGTGCACTAACTCACATGCTGAGTGGCTGGGCTTTGTGTGTTCATCTGCTACCTTGCTACTTTATATAGAGTCTGAAGCAGGAGGATTGCAAGCCTTAGACCAGCCTAGTCTAACATAGCAAGGCCCTGTCTTAGAAGCAAAAACTGCAGCAGGAACATGGGAGGTAGCTCAGTGGAAGAGTACTCGCTGAGCTCGTGCAAGACCTTGAGCGCAGTCACCACTGAGACTGAAGGAAGAGAGATAGAGACGCCATCTAGAACCAGTTCCTATCCCGTGTGGGCGGGATGCATGGTTCTACAAGTGGGTACAACAAGTGGGTGCATGGGAGTAGTGTGGGGGCCACAGTGGCGGAAGGCTATCCTCAGCATGCCTGACGTGTTGGATAGCTTCCTCTTTGCAGAGAGCAACTGTGCTATCCTGGGCTTTGAAAGGACTCCCCCATTTTACATGATAAAGCTGTGGGGTGTCAGAACTCCATTTACATACGGGAAACTGAGGCACAGAACTATCGTATTATCTGCTCTGGACACTATATGTTACACCACAGTGATCCTCTGTGGCCTTTATACCAGCTCATTCTGGCGAGGTGAGGCCACTGGTGGTCCTTTGAACAGGGTCAGCCCCAGACCTGCTGTGACCAACAGGATGCAGTGGAAGAAATGTAAGATAGTGCAGCTTGGTGTCTCACGCACAGGGGTCCAGCTGGACCCAGTCACCACCAGAATGCCTAGCACTCAACAGATCTGCAGCCACTGCCAGGCCAACCATAGAGCCGAGGGCAAGGCCAGCTGTTGCACTACATTCTGAGCAAAGGACCCGCCATCTTCATGAGATCAGCCGTGCCAGCTCCCAAGAGTCCATCATGATCAAGCCTGACATTCCTTCAGAGGATGGGCTGGAAGGGTCATGGCCCCTCATCTGATATTATAGTCACCTCTCCTAGCCATCTGTATGCCATTCTACCCTAATTGCACCTCAGGAGCTAGGATGGGTGAGACTAGGGAGAGAAGAAACTTTGATCTATGTAGCTGCGGGCAGCCCTCATCCATTCTGGGTGCAGATATCCCACTGCGGCTGCTTGGATACAGCTATGCTTCTGTCTGTAACCCTCATGCGTACTCTGCAAGTAAGCCTGACAGATTGGGTGGCTCATTTTCCCCAGGAGAAAATTTCCACACCACCTGTTGAGGATGGCGCTCATCTGAGGCGCCCCCTGCTGGAGACCAGTGGTAGCTCCAGAGCACTCAGTCTGGGGTGCTTTGTTACACACCAACAGCTGACAGGGACATTTGGGTCTATTTGCATTGGAAACCCCTGGTCAGCATCTGTCAATTGTAACAGCACACCCAAAGCACAATAGCTTTGTAACTCATAAGCAGAGAATGAGATTAGCCACTTGATCAGAGAGGCCCAAATGGTAACCAAAAACGTTGACCATCAAGAGCTGTGATATCGGGCTGGAGAGATGGCTCAGTGGTTAAGAGCACGGGCTGCTCTTCCAGAGGTCCTGAGTTCAATTCCCAGCAACCACATGGTGGCTCACAACCATCTGTAATGGGATCTGATGCCTTCTTCTGGTGTGTGTCTGAAGACAGCTACAGTGTACTCATATAAATAAAAAACATTAAAAAAAAAAGAACCGTGGAACTGTGATATCCACACAGTCAGAATCTACACCACAAGGAGAAAGGACATGCAACTAAACATGACGTGGCTTCATCTCAGAAACACACAGCTGAGAGAAGCCAGACTCAAAAGAGCACACCCTGCGGGTGCCTGTGTATAAAGGCCTGTTTTGCAAACAGCCTAGTATAGTATTCAAAGTCAGGAAGGTACTTTCCCCAGATAGGAGGGGCCCAGGCTGCCCTCGAACCCAGAAATCTGCCTGACTCTGCCTCCCAAGTGCTGGAATTAAAGGCATGTTCTACCACTGTCCAGCTGACACTGTGTATATTAATGGCAGACAAAAACGTGGAGAAAAATAAGTCCAAGCAAATAGGGTGGCACTCCTGCAGGACAGAGGGTGCTGTGACGCTTCCAGAGCGAGAATCTCAGCTCCGAATCTTCAGAAGAAGATGCTGAAGGCCATACCCACCTGTGAGAGCACCCAGAAGCCTGGCACACTCTGTCCTCACAGCACCCTGGGCCAAACAGAGTTAAAAGGCAGGGGAGGATGGGGAGCACTGGGATTAAAGCTTTCCATGCTGTCCACGGGGCTGCAAATGGGATCCAGATGTCCAGGCCCGCTCACCCTGCGGCTGGCTCGCAAAGGAAACACATTCCTCTCCCAGCTGCTGGGGCTGCACAGCCAACAACTCCCAGAGAGCCGTGGGGGAGGTGCCTCGCCATCTGGGCCGCCCACTGCCAGGGGAGGCTGCCAGGCTGGGGGAAGCACAGGGAAGAAGGGCCCCCCTAACTCAGCATGGGTCCTGGCATGCAAGGGGCATGGATGGATCTGCACCCTCCCTGCCGTGTCACCAAGAAGTCACCTTGCAGCCTGGAACAGCTTATTAAGGACAAATGGCTCTGATAATGAGGTTGGGTTGTGGCTACCTGGGTACTTCCCACCTGCTTCATTGGCACCGACTGTCCCTGGCTAGGCTGTGACTGGGGGTACTTAGGAGGGTGCCTCCCCATGTTTCCGAAATAGACCAGAACCAAGCCTTCCAGCAGAGGGACATTCGAAAAGCCATCAGTAAGGAAATATGTGGGGCAGAGGAGATGGCTCATTGAGTAAAGTGCTTGATGAACAAGTGTGAGTATCTGAGTTCAGACCCAGAAGTTGTGACACATGTCTCCCCTCTTGGTGTTCCCATAGCAAGGTGGGGGTGGTGGCAAGATAATCCCAGAAGTTGTGACCAGCTAGCCTGATTACGTCCTGTCAGACCAGAGACCCTCTCTCAAGCAAAGTGGAAGGTGAGGGCTGCTGACACCCCAGATTGCTCTCCGACCTCCACATGCACACTGTGGCACATACACCCGAACACACACCACAGGGTGTGTGTGCATGCATTTGTGTATACATATGTGTGTGCATGCATCTGTGTATGCATTAATGTGTGCATGCATCTGTGTATACACACATGTGTGTGTGCTTGTATATTTATGTATGAGCAGGCTTGTACCAGTTGTGGAGGATGGTGTTTACATGTCCATCTTCTCCAGCAAAGGTCACGAAAGCCAGAGAAAAGGCACAACACCTGGCTAGTCACAAGGTGACCTTATGTATACACAAGGTCATCTGCAAGGAGGGAGAAGCTACTTTGACAAGCACAGGTGTGGAGGGCACCTCCTCTGCTGCCCTACTGTCCTCCACACTAAATCCAGTCCTTATTGTTATAATTCGCACCAGTCACCAGCAGTGCCAAGCCTGGGTCACCTCTAGGTAGGGGAGGAGCCCTGTTTGGGCTGGAGGGAACGTACTCTGTTTACAGACCAGAGGTTGATTGCCAGTACCCATGTCAAGTGGCTCAGAGCAGCCCATAACTCCAGCTCGAATCTGGGTCTGGTGGTGCAGGCTTGCCAGCCGTCACTTGGGACACTGGGGCCAGAGTACTGCAAGTTCAAGGGTAGCCTGGGCAACTTAGTGAGACCCTGTCTCAAAACAGCTGGAGGGGCTGCTCAGTGGTTCAGAGCACTCGCTGTTCTTGCTGAGTTTCCAGCACCCATATTGGCTGGTTCACAGCCACCTGTAACTCCAGCTCCAGAGGAGCCAATATTCCCTTCGGCTTCTGGGAGCACCTGCCCACATATGGCACGAACATGTGACACACACACACATACGCACACAAACACAAATAAATATTTTTAAAAGTAAAAAGACAGGCCAAGTATGGTGGTACATGCCTCTAGTCCCAGCACTCAGAAGGCAGAGGCAGACAGATCTTTATGAGTTCACAGCCTGCTTAGTCGACATAGTAAATTTCAGGCTGTCAGGACTACATAGCAAAGGCTTGTCCCAAATAAACAAGTAGCTGAGGTTGTAGCCTAGTGGTAGAGTCCTGGCATACATAAGACTCTGAGTTCAATCACCTGAACCACAAAACAGCGAAATAAAACAAAAACCAAGAACACCAGTGCAGACTCTTTAAGGAAAACAAAACAAAACTAGGAACCGACAAACCCGAAGAACTCTGTGGCCATCAAGCCTCTCCAACAAGTGACATCTGTCCTTGTGACGGCCCAGAGCAGGACAGGACCCAAGCCCTGAGAAGAGACCAGCCAGGACTGGGGTGGGCAGAAAAGGGTGGACGGGGCTTCTCCCTTCTAGGCTTCCCTGCCTCATTTCCTCTGGTGCACGGATGTCCTTTGGGCTTCTGTGGCAGTGTAAAGTCAGCCTCACGTGGTGACAACCTGATGCCCAGTGTGGGAAGCCTAGAGCAACTCCTCAGAGTCTGGAAGGGTCAGGCCTGCAGTATGCTCTCTCCTATCTTGCCCAGGTGAGAATACCCATTCTGTTCTTCCATACCCAGGGCAGAGAAGAGGGCTGCCCTGAGAAGGCCCAGCAAGGTCCAGGCCTAGGACCTGGGTCTGAGCCCACATCAAAGAGAACCCATGATCCTCCTGCTCTTGCAGAGGAGACAACAGGCTGCCAGAAGACCTCAGGGAGGCCATGTGGGTCTAGACCGTTCGTAGGGCTTGTCGGGACACTACTGCCGAGGTCAGGGCCACAGTCCCGGGCAGTCCACGACCATGCACTCCGAAAGTTTGACATTCTTCTAAGGCCACTCAGCTACCGGCCCAGAATCCCCACAGGCTGTTTGTCCAACATGCTGTCCTCCAGATGACCTAAAAATTTATGGCTGTGGGGTTGGTGGGATGGCCCAGTGGATAAAAACACTCTCATGCCTTATGATCTGAGTTCCAACTCTAAAACCAGGAGGAGGAGAGACTTGACTACCACAAGCTGTCCTCTCACGTCTCCATTCATGATCCCCCCAAACAAACAAACAAACAAACAAACAATAAATAAATACTGTGGCTGGCCCTCCAGGTAAGCCTTACTCTATGAAGCCCAGAGTCAAGCTGACCCGGGGAGGACCCTCTGCCACCCCTCGGTAGAGCTCTGGGGCACTTTCTCCGATCAAAGCCTTCATACTTGATAGATTCCAGAACATTCTATTCTCTATGTTGCCCTAAGTGTCCCCAGAGGTCTGCAAAAATCCCAGCTGATGGTCTCCAAAAGCCCAGACTCTCCACAAAAGCACACTAGGAGCCTCTGGTACCCTCTGCCCTTGACATTCATGAAACGACCATTTTGAGGGTTTGAGGCCTGCTTGTTGTTGAGTCAGTGGGTCACCTCGGACATTGCCTCTGAAGCTGTGAGGAGGAGGCAGACGTTGAGGTGTGAGTGACCTGGGCAGGTGACTCCAGGGTGTTTGGACACAAGGGCAGCATGCCTGCCCCTCCTACCAGGCTCTGCTGAGCTAACGTCCCTATATCCTCTGCAGTGCTTCCGGTATCACTAGCTAAATGCTGTTTCAATCATGTTTACTATTTGAGCAGAAATTGGTACACCCTTTAATCCCAGCACCGGGAGACACAAGCAGGTGGATCTTCATGAGTTTGAGGCCAGCCTGGCCTACACAGTAAGTTCTCTGGCAACTACGTGAGAACTGTCTCGAACCAAACTCAACAAATCCCCCAAACCAAGTGCCTCCAAGCCAAGCGCTCTATCACACACGTCTCCACTATCACACACGTCTCCACTATCACACAGGCCTCCACCCAGCAAAGCCAAGGTGGTTTCCAGTATGGACCTGGAGTTCAGATCCCAGCTCTGCCAGGCAAAGGGATCATCCTATCCCTCTCTGGAGTTACCATGGGAACAGGATATAGAATTAGAGTAATTAACATGCTTGTGCAACGTGAAAAGCGGGCGAGGCATACAGTAAACACTTAATTTGTGTCACTGTAATCGGGCGACTTCTGGAGTGTAGGTTTTCTCATGGGCTAAGCTTTCTGTGCTTGCCCCAGCACGTGCTGCTGAGTCCCCAGCTTTGCTAAGTCCTTGTACATCCAGCGCCCCAGAGCCCACGTTGGAACCGCGTATTTGACAGGTGGTTATGGAGAAAGAACTGGATTTAAATTTTTATTTGACTCTGAATCTCAGTCGCCGCACGAGAAGGATGGCGGCCCTTTACACAGACTCAGGCACACCACCACACTAACAGTGCAGGCACAGAAGGGAAGCCCTGCCCTCCTCGTTCAGAAGGGTGGCCCGATCTGTCTGGGCCTTGCTTTGCCAGGCCTCCTGATGGCCGCAGTGGCTGGGGCAGCTGTCACCTCAAGCAGGCTCCCACAACCTAAGAACAACACATCCTTTCTCAGAATTTAAGGAAACAGCCTTTGCTGGAAGCAACCGGCAAACAGATGTTTCCTCCTGGCAGGCCGGAGCCACCCACCCTCCCCACGGCGGGGCTCCCACTCTTTACTTCGAGGCCAGGGCTACACAGGGGAGATCCAGTGCTTTCAATTCTTCTTTTTAGGCAAGGGGAGGAAAAAAAAATTTTAAATGTGTTTTACAAGCCTGCCTTTGCCATTGTTTATGTAAACAGGTAAATTGTTTCCTGCTTCAATTAAAAACATCTGCCACATAAATGAATACCAATTAACTCATCCTGTTTTTAATTACTCTGTTAATTACACACAGGCAGCAGCAAGGATGGCATGGAGCAGGGGGAGGGGGCTGGGCGCATCCCCTCCCCCCTCCCCGACACCCCTCCCCCTTGCCTGGCAAGGATCCGAAATATGTCTGGCTGGTGACGGATCAGGGTGGCAGGGAGGTGGTGGCACCCTGCCAGCCGGGATTTCCTGATCCAAGGCTGCCAAGCAGGCGCCTTTTCTCAGAGTCTCTTGGGTGGGGGTCTGGCCTGAGCTGCCTCTGCCATTCCCACTCTGTTGCTCTAGGACTCTGCTGCGGGGCATCAGGGACAGCTCATTCACACATGCAGCTTCCCAGATCCTGCTCTGCTGGATGGTGACGGCTGGAGGGCAGGAACGTAGGGTTTCGCCCAGCCAGCCTTGGTTTGCCCTCCTGCTGGGGCTAGCGGGGGGGGGGGGGAATGGGCACCAGCGCTATGTACTGAGCATACGGGTGCTGGGCCCCTCGGCCGGCCCTTACAATTTGAATATGCTGTACTGTACCTGAGGCAGGTACGGCTACCCATCTGGCCCTTCTTCCCATACAACCTCACCGTCACACAAACATCTTCCGCTTGCTTGTTTTCAAGGAAGGAGGAAGCCTTGCTTCCCTCCCCTGGGGAACATCCTAGCTAGCCATCATGACCTCCAAGCTGGGCTGCCAAATACGGAGACCCATCCAAGGTCAAATTCCCAGGACTGGTCAGAGTCGAGGGGAGACAGCATTTTGGCAGCACAGCCTGTGCCACGGGGCGAGACGTTAGCTTATCTAAGCCTGGCAGCCTGTGTTTGGGAGATGATAAGGATGAGACAGGAAAGGGTTTTCCAATCTCCATTTCATAGATAGGGAAACAGAAGCCCAGGGAGGGGGAGGTGCCGCCCATGCATCAAGCGAAGAGAGCCCACCTACTCCACACGGGCCCTGTTCACATGGCTGCTTGGCTCAAAACAGTGCCCGCCACATTTCTCACATCCTCCTTCCTTGGCAAGACTGGGTGTGTGTGTGCTGAGATGGACCCCAGAGCAGGGAGGTGAGGGAGGGTACAGCATCAGGGGTTTGACGCCAGTGTCGACTTTGTGGAGTGGAGTATCCTGAGGAAACAGGAGGCCCTCCCTTCTGCTGGGAGATGGGCACACGGGCCTTTCCGCCCCTGCTCAGGCCCAGCCTGTACTAAGCAGTGCCTCCTGAGTTCCCAGTTGCAGGAGTCCAGATCAGCCTCCTGCTGCAGGCTCTATCACACAGCTGCAGCTGGAGTGCCCGTCTGGAGCGGCTGCAAAGCCACACTTCCTGCAAACACCAACTGGCTGGTGTGAGGGTCTGAGCCGCTTCTGCTCTGAGCCATAAGGCACATATCCCACACACAGACGCCGAGACTGCAGCCTCACTGTGCATCACAGGAAGTGGAGGCTGCGTCTTCTGAACACAGATCATCAGCACGCCACTACAGATCTCAGCCCAGCCTGCAGTCAGTACAGTGGCTATCGGGTGGGAAAGAGCCCCTACATAAGGTCCAGTGTCTGAACACGGTTACTAGGCTCCCTAAGGTCCACCATGAACCTCTCCCGGAGGCTCTTCAGGACGATCAGAGAATAGAGTCCTTACCTGGCCCATTGGGTAGGCCTGTTCTGGGGATTAGGACATAATAACCTGGGAGGTGAAGAATCTACCCTTGGGTCAGCAGTGTTGGCTTATTTGCCTGGTCATTTGAGACGAGATCTCATTCTACCATAGCCAACCTAGAACTCACTTTGTAGCTCTGATTGGCCTGAACCTCCGGCCCTCAGCCTCTTGGGTGCTGAGATTAAAAGCACAAGCTTCTGTATATGCTCACACTCACCCACCTAGCCCTGGATCTGGGGGGCATACAGTGATCCCCACAGATAAAGCAAAGACCCTGGGATTATGGGTAGAGAGGCACATTTGCTAGCCTTGAGCATAGGTACCTCCCACTGGTCATGTCTAAGGGTGGGGGCGTCCGTATCATCTCAGCTGTATACCACATCATAGTGGACACACAGGGAGACCCTGGAGCCGCACACCTCTCCCTTCTCACGGTGGGTAGAAACTGTTTCCTGCTGTATCCCAGTCAATCTCCTCTCTGGGCCCTGGGAAGGTTCCAGGCAGGCAGATGGGCCTGGTGCTGGTGTTGATGCTGGTGCAGCTGCTCGGGGGAGCTGTGGGGCTGGCGAAGCTGCCTACCTTTCCAGCGGGAACCTTATGGGTATTTTGACTCATCCCACCAAACGGTCTCAGGGGACCTTGAGATCTGGGGGTGGAGCCTTTGGGGAATTTTCCTGGGAAGAGGCACTTGCCAGGCATCCAGCTCTGGGAGAGCTTCCAATGAACAGGAACTATAACAGAGTGTCACAGAGGGCACAGAGCTGCCTGAGGTCACTCCACTGGGACTCTCTTGGGACCCACGGGTGTGTACAAGTGCCAGGAATGCCAACATGCATGGGAATCTGGCAGGGCACTTTTCTGAGCAGAGAAGCAGGTAGCATAACCAACCAGGATGTTGGGGTCTGTCTCACGAGCCTCGTAAGGATGTTCTGTGTGTGGTGTGTGTGTGTGTGTGTGTGTGTGTGTGTGTGTGTGAGAGAGAGAGAGAGAGAGAGAGAGAGAGAGAGAGAGAGAGAGAGAGATTGAGATTCAGCAGGCTCTCACCTTGCCCTTGCCTCCTGGAGGGTTAAGGACCACTACCTGCTGGAGATTCACTTGCCCTTCAGAGAAGAGCATTACCCCACACCGAGTGGTCAGGTGTTGCTGTTAGCTTTAGCTTTTGGGCCTGTCTGAGGGGCACTGTCCTGATTGTTCCTGGAGGTAGGCAGGTCCACCCCACTGTGGGAGGTACCATTCCCTAGGCAGGCGGCACTGAACTATGACAAAAAGCTAGTTGTATGTAAGCTAGCCTACAGGACCACCAGCAAGCAGTGTTCCCCATGGTTCCAGCGGTACTTCTCTGGTGGTTATACTTTGATGGTTATACTTCCTTAGAGGTTATATTTTGTGGACTAGCAAGCAAGCCTCTTCTTAGTCCCTGCCTTGAGTTTCTACCCTCTGTGATGAACTATGACTTGGAATGGTTAACATGAACAAACCTTGCTTTTGGTTGGGGTGTTTTTATCTTATAACAGAAGGGACCTAGAACAACCAGTGACAGACAGCTAATACACCTGATGTCTCTGCGGTGGGGGGCTCAGGGGTAGCAGTAGCTACTGCTACCCAGGACAGGGTGGTTCTGGGGCTTAAAAGCTGTGACGGGATCCTTTGACATCATCTTTTTGCACTGAAGCTGGAAGGCAGGACCTTGCATACACCAGAAGAATGCTCACCACTGAAGTACAGCCCAAGGCCTTAAATCCTGCCCTAAAGGACAGCATCACAAACTTCAGTCTGCTCCCACCTTCAGGATGCCCGAGGGTCCCAGCATTCTAGCCAGACCTCCCTAATACTGGTATCTGACCCCTGTTGCTCAGAGCAATTGTCAAGATCTGGGCACCCATCTGGGTCCCTGTGATGGTGTCAGTCACCAGGCCAAGCCTTGGGGCACATGTTTATTGTGTGTAATGTCAGAGCAATGACCCGTGGTTGACCTCAGCCCTTTATCTCGAGAGTGTGGAGAGCATCCAGCACACCAAGCATGCAGCTACAGGAGATTAGTGGATAGGAATCTTCATTAGGGACAAACTGGCTGCTGGCTTGAGGTTTGAGGGTAGGGATCCATAAACCTCAGTTTCCCCATCTGTCAAACATATCAATAGTACCTCTGGCTTGGGTATCAGGCCCTTGGGTATTTCAGGGCTAAGGAGAAACACACATTGCTTTTTCACATGTTGTGACTTATGTCTGCTGAAGCCTGGTCTCCAGAGCACCACAGGGCAGTCTCCCAAGCCCTCCTCCACTCTCTTTTCCTCCCTCAGCCCGAGTGCTCTGCATCCTAAATCTCCTTGCTGTTCCCCCAGTGTGTCAGGCATTCTCCTGCCTCAGGGTTTTTGAACAACCACAGAACAATCTTTGTAGAGCAGTCACTGGCTCTGTCCCTCTGCAGGTTTCTGCACAGTTCCTTTACTAGGAGAGCAGAGCCGGCCAGGGACCTCCTATAGCCCAGGCTGAGACTCCATCACTTATCCCTCCATTCGCCGTCCCTCTCAGGCACAGAGCAGCATTTGCTGGCTTCTGCCTGGAGCAGGTACCAGTCATTGCAAAAGGACTACAGGACTGACTGGCCTCTGAGGTAGACTGAGAGGCAGGTGGAGAACAGACCATCTGCCTCCCCCACCATACCACACTCTCCTCAGGCCTGGCATCACCCACACAGGGTACTGACAGTACTGGGATGCCCAAGGTCCAGCCTGTCCTGATCCTCCTATGTGTTCCCAGAGGTCAGCCTGACTCTTGCCTCCCCTTTCAGCAGGCGGCATGGTTCCCCAGACATTACAGCTGCTCAGACCTCCACCCAAGGCCACATGGAAGGCACTGCGGACTCCAAGGTCAGCTTAGGAAGCACTGTGGCTCCAACACCAACCTCCCACTACCCAGGTCGCTCCAGGCTGAGCTTCTGATGCACTTGTGGTCCTGGTGGCTAAGGCATGAGATACTCAGAGGACATGGGGCAAGGATGTTCTCCCTATGGGCTCTGTCCCTATTCTGCCCCAGAACCTGTGAGCATAACAAAACAGCCACCTTGTGAGATCACCTGTTCTGTCTATGCACACAGGTGAATCCTGGGGTCCTCAGTGAGCTGCTGCTATCCCTGTCTGCACCTTGGCTTCCTCTGTATCTGTATCACCACCTGGTATGATCTCTCAGGAGATGTCTATCTGGGAGCTCGACAGTTCCAGGAACATCTAGAGTGAACCCAAGCTGCCTCCTGGGCTGGTGAACCTGAGATCCCAAGGCCGTGCAACCCAGCAGGTACAGGGTAGGGTACAGAGAGGGTACAAAACATAGAGGATTCAGGAAGAGGTGCTCCCTCAGTGGGAAGCTCCTACCCCAAAGGAACACTGCAGATAAACAAAAACCTATGGCAGAACACCTTCTGCCTCCAAGTGAGGTGGCTTGGGATGGACAAAACCTGACCCTTGGAGATATCTGGAGATATCTGGATGGCAGCTGGCTGTCCTGATATTCAGAAGGAGACAGCACAGCATAGGGCAAGCCCTACCACTGAGAAAATAGAACAAAGAAGGAAAAAGTGGGCAGAGCCACCAAAGAGACATTTGGAGCAGACAAGAAGAAGGGGAGAAGAGAGTTTTACAGCAGAGGAGACCAGGCAAAGGTTCCACAGGCAAAGGGCCTGGCAAACGGGGGAGACAGAACGGAGTCAGTGGCCAGTGGGATATGAGGGCTATGTGGTCTAACAATCTGTGGCTCAGCTTCCTTCCTGGAGGTGTATATACAATTGGCATTGGTGGCGATTCCCCTGGCTGCTCACACAGGATAGATGCAGAGAGGCTAGGAACAGAACTGGGTTTAGAACATCTGCTCACAGAGCAGGTGCTGGGGAGCCCAGTGGCTGTTTGTGGAATCAAACACGGTGACAGCTTGCAGGCAGAAATGCTGCTGTTCAAACAACCCCCTACAGGCACTGGTCAGGTGTCCCTAAGCCAGCAGGAGACCTTGGGTGGCACCTGCCCCTGGCAGGGAGGACCAAGTAACCACACAGCCAGCCCTCGCCACCAGGCAAGTGGCTTTTCTCTTTGAAAGCCAGCGGATTATGGACCCATAAAGTCCACTTCTCGGACCCTGCCCGACGTCCACGGTAGCGTGAGTCAGGGATGGAAACAACATGCATTTTCAATGAAAGACAATGGAACTCACACCGTGTCCATGCAGTGGTACGTTGTCCAGTTTTAGAAGCTGGACATGGGGTTGCACGCTCAACCTTAGCATTTAGGAAGCAGAGGCAAGTGGATGTCTAAGAGTTTGAGGTCAACCTGGTCCTACAGGGAGTTCTGGGCCAGCTAGAGACTCACAGTGAGCACCTAGCTGTGTGAGGGCTAGAATGAGGGAGGGGCAGACATCGCTACAACTGGAAGAAGCTTGGAGATACAAATGGTTGCCAAAATGACACACTCTTGTGTCTGTACTGTACACACACATGCACATGCACGTTTGCCCTGCACACCTGCACTCGCTTGCACACAGGCACACAAAAATCCCCATAGCCCTGTCTCAAAGTCCACGTTGTCCATTGTCTGTGCAGCAGTCATGCCCAGGTACTTTCTTTTTTTTTTTTTTTTTCGAGACAGGGTTTCTCTGTATAGCCCTGGCTGTCCTGCAACTCACTTTGTAGACCAGGCTGGCCTTGAACTCAGAAATCCACCTGCCTCTGCCTCCCGAGTGCTGGGATCAAAGGCGCCAGGTACCTTCTATAAAGCCACACACAGTGCCTCAAAGACAGGTTGATGGACTTTGGTAAGAGCTGGAGGTATCCCCTCTGCAGGATGTCAGCTATGGACTGACCAGGTCCTCGGGCACACAAATGATCAGTTGAGGACCCCTTCACAGTTCCACCTAGCACACATCCAGGAGCACTGCCCTGTGACTTCTGTCTGTACGCTGTGGGGCTTCTCTAGGCTCTTCACAGAGATCTTTCCCAGCTGGGAGGAAAGCCTTGGAGATGCAGGCCACAGTCCTCTCTGGCAGCTAAACCTCTGCAAGGCCACTCTGGGTCCCTGGGTACACTACACCCCGCAGCACCCACCACATCCTTAGAGTCACAGCAGTCAGTGCGAGCATCATGTCCCCATCCCAAAGCTTTTCTACTCGAGCAGCTCTAGGGTATGCTCTACCAGCCTTTCCTGGATGCCTTTCCATCAAACAGGTGTTCAAAGGGTACGACACACATAGCCCCAACGCTTGACTCCATGGTCACCCACTGTCTCCATGAAAGGAGAGATGCTGTACAGAGGCACAGAGAGGGCAAGTACTTTGAAGCGTGCCACACAGCTGAGAGTCCCTGAAAGCCAAAGTGTTGTCCCTTTCCTTTCTGAGGACAGGAGAGAGATTCTACAGATGGTTAGCACACCCCAACCCACCTCAATCTCTTGTCACTTGCCTTCTCTGGCTGTAACATGGAACCTGTCACAGCCAAACCAGGTGTTCTCTGGGTCATCTTCTAGATGATCCAGTGGGGTGAACGTCCCTCTGATTCCTTGTCAACCGTGGCTACAGAGATGCATGACCTGTCCCTGGGAGTGTCAGGGAGTGCTCTCCTCCCCTCATGCTCTCTCCCTTGAACAAACTGACTATTCTGCCTCCCCTATGAGGAGCCTCAGGATCTGCCTGGGAGATTTGGAGCACAGGGATAAACTGGCCCCGAGAGGCTGAAAGGGAGGCAGAGAAGAATGGAAACTCAGGAGCTGCCGGCTGTGCTCTAGGAGTCTTGGCCTGGAGACATCTTCCTTATTATAGCCAAATTCATCTTTGTTTTCCTTTCCCGGTGACATCTGGCTTGCCCCGCGGTCCCACGAATTATAGAAAGCGGGAGCTTTACTTCTGTTTTATTGCCTCAGGAAGTGTGCTGTCGCTCAAGGGAAGGGGCAGCCTCTCCACCTGGTCCGGCTGAGCTGGAGGTGGAAACTAGGAACGGAGTGCTTACCGTTGCCGTCATCATCCGAAGCACACACCCGGATGCCAGGTTCTGCCCAGTCTTGCCCGCTGGGGCTGACGGCCATCTCTACCAAGAACTGGCTTCTCTATGAGAGAAGCCCCGGGACCTTGCTCTCACCCTGCTCCAGTCTGGGGACCTCAGAAACAGAACTGCGACTGCTCGCTGTGCCCAGGAAGGCCGGGTGATAGGCCCACCAGGATAGGAGGAACCTGGGAGCACAAGGGCAATATAGCAAGTGACTGCTTTCCTGGGGGGGGGGGTCACAACTGAACCTCGTAACACAGTCTGGTCTAGAGGCTAGATATTCTTGTAGAAAGGAGCCTTAGACCTGTGGCCTATCTCCATAGAGTCCTGCACCTCTCTGGTCTCTCACAGTTCCTCCCCTAGGGGATACAGCTGGTCAACCCTGATATACACAGAATCTGCATGACTGTTAGCCAACTCATGTGTTGGGTCAGAACTCTGGGGAACCCCGAGGGTCCATCAGCCTCTGGCATCTGAAGAACCTCTCTGAGTCTATAAAGTGGGTCAGTACCATTGGTCACCACTTTGCGTGGGTCAGTGCTGGTCTCAAAGGTGAGGTGGACTTTCCCCTGGGTTATTTCTGTCATCCACCCCTGCACAGCATGGAGAAGGCTTTTAGCCAACAATGGCAGACACTCTCCATGACCATCTATGTAGAGGCAGAGTGAGCTCAGCAAAGCTCCACTATTGGCTACCTTCAGGGGACTCTGTGTGTGTGTGTGTGTGTGTGTGTGTGTGTGTGTGTGTGTGTGTGTGTGACACTATTCAGTGGATGTGGATTTATCCTGCAGTGAGTTTGTATTAGTCAAACACTGTCCTGGTGGTTTCCAGAGGGTTTTGAGTGACATCCGACCCAACCCCCCTCTCCCGACCGAGTCCTATGAGGTCTGAACCAGGATGGCCCAGCTTCACGAAGGCCCACCCACGATGTCAGCAATGTGGCTGTGTAAGAACTATGAGACGGCTGTACCCCACTTGCCTGAGGCAGCCCAGCAGAGGGCTCCCCACTCAGCACCAACCCTGGTCACTTGCAGCCCTTGGGATAGACTCAGAGTTCTAAGGATGCTGAGGGGAAGACCTGACAGACACTGGAAGGCTCCTAGGACACAGGCAGGAGAGGAGATTACAAAGCTGGGAGGGTCCGAGCTATCATCAAACTCACTCCACCAAGTCTGTCTGGTTGGGCAAGAGGATCTGGATCAGACAATGAGCTAAGATCTGAAGATCACAGTCGCTGCTAAAGAAGATGTTGTGACCCTGCTGTGCGGCAGGCAGACCTAAAGTCGGGTGGGCAAGCGCAGGAAACAGCGGCCAACCAAGGAAGATCCATAGAGCCAGTCCCCTCGCCCCAAGCATGGCCAGCCCAGCGGCCTGCACGCCGCTTGTCCTGTGCTGGATTCCATGCACACCCGAGCAGACATAAATGAGCTAGGTGGGTTCTCCTGGTGGTGGAGGATATCTAGATCCATTAATTCACCACCATCCCACTGGCACGTGGGAGGCTGAGCGTGAATCAGAACCCCCCAAATCCATCCTGCTTACAGAGCAGCAGGAGGGGGGAGGGAAGACCATTCCAGAAGGTGGTGGGAAACGCCTCTCCTGACACACCCTCCCGTCTGCATCAGAAGAGACTGAAGCTAAGCCTGGTTCTCCATGGTGGGCAAACCTACTGGCTCAGATCTTGTGGCCCAGTGACCCAGCCTGCCAGCATTTCCAGATCTGCGTGTAGGAAGGAAAACGAGTTTCTTTCAGTCATGCAGAAAGGAGAATATGTGGAGCGCAATCAGAGAGATTTCCTGGAGGTGGTAACTCAATTACATGGATAACCCGGTAACAGAGGAAGAGCCCGGCAAGGACCACCCAGCAGCCCCAGAGCATCCTGCAAGGAGCTGTCCAGGGGTGTCTTCCATATGCCAGCTCAGGCTTGGCACACAGCAAAAGATGGTGGTGTGCCAGGTACACATGGCCCTCCCTCTCTCCCCTCTCATCAAGATCACGGCACCTCCTGGGAGGGTGGATTCCGCCAGAAAATCAGTCCTAACGTGATATTCTCCCTCCCCGTGTCTGTCTAGCTCCCGGGCAGCACAGAGCACCACATCTGTTCCTTCTGTTCGCAGGGTTCCTCCTTTCTCTGCTTTTCCCTCTCAATGCACAAGAGTGGTTGTGCCCCCCCCCCCAAAAAAAAAACAGTCCCAAATAGTGACATTTTCTCAGCTTGGTGCTCTAATCGTGGGCTCCCAGTGCCAACTGGGGACAGCCACATCTTCTGGCTTCCACCCTTCAGTGGACCAAGGTGGGGTGACATCATGACCCCAGTGTACCCCCTATCAGGATCTCTCCATTCACACGACCAGAAATCTCTCACAGGGCTTTCCTACTTCTTCCTAGGCCAGGAGCCAAGTGCATTCTGGCTGAATATGGCTGAACTCTCTCAGACCAGCCCCTGGGGTCTTGGAGAGATGAGAGAGTCCCAGCCTTGAGAAGTTTCTGAAACCTTCCAGTAACTTGCAAGGGCAATGCCAGGGCAAAGTGACCGCTCCCTTTGTCTTCTGCCAGCCCCATCCTCTGAGTGGCTGCCTGGGAACCTCCTGTTTCTGAGCACTGGGAGGAAACACACACCCAGCCAGACATAATGAAGCCACATCCTGGCCTCAGGATAGGAGGGACGGGTGTGACAGTTACTGGGATCAACCCTACAAACAGGAGCATGAGATCGTCTGTTATTTTGAGGAATTGGGCTCTGAAAGTCAGCTTCAGCTCACATGATCAGATAGTTCTATTCATGGGCTAGGGGGTAGGTCCAGCCAGCACTGTGGCCAAGAAGCCCAAACACACCAAGTTCAGGGCCATGAGTTGAAAGGCAGCGGCTCAAAGCCAGGAGCTGCCAGCCTGGCTGCCTTCTGCTCCACCTTAGTCAGCCCGACTCCGGCTGAATCCCCAGCCATCTGTCCCTCCCCGGTGCTCACACCTCCTCACACCTCCTCCCCGCTGTTCCCACAGCCTGGCTCTGGGCCTGCCCTACACACAGATGGACCGTTCCCAAAGCCTGTGAGAAGGATCAGAGCCGGAGGCTGTGCCTGCACCTGGCTGTCAGGACCCCAGGGAGGGCGGTCAGGATCCCCTCCCGACCATCAGGAAGGATGCTCGGCCCCAGGGCCCTAATGGCTGATCCAGGGACCAAAATAAGATGGGGGAAGGGATAGAGAAAGCAGCAGACCCTCTCCTACCAGCACTATCTCCCAGGAAGGTTGCCCTACCGCTTCTCCAGTCAGTCTTGAGCCCTGTCATTCAGGCTACCAGTCTTTGTCAGGAAACCCGGCACCCCAGGGGGCGCTTGTGGGTGATGGTTGGGGAGCCTACTCCCCCACCGACTCAGCTCCCACCTAAAGATTAACCACACACATTCTGGACAGGTCAAGCTGTCTGCTCACCTAGGGTGGCTGCACTCAGTCAAATGAGTGGGCAGAGTTGGCTCCACCCTGCCGTGGGCACGAACTTTGTAAAGTGGCGGGGTTGGAGAGGGGGTGCAAAGCGAGGACCCCCGGGACGGCAGCCACCGGCAAAGTAGGGTGACAGCGGCGGTGTTGAACAGGGCAGAGGCGGCACTTACGGTCTGGAGCTCCAGAGGACCGTAGCTCTCTCGCAACCCGGCTCCCGAAGTGGCTTTTCCTTCTCACTGGGTCGCCACCTCCATAACTTGGGGGCGATCCATACGCTGTCTTCTAGCGCTGCGCGGGGCTCAGGCGCGCGGCGTGGTAGGGGCGCGCGGGGCGACCGCCTGGGCCATGCCGAGTGCGTTCGGCCCCCAGCGCGGGAACAAAGCCCGCACGCTGCCCGGGCGGTTTCGGCCTCGGCGGCCGCCGGGTCCACCCGCCGTGCCTTCGGCTCTGCTGCCGCGCGCTCGCCCGCGCGTCTCACGGAGCCCCGCGGCCCCCGCCCCGCGCGCTCCGCCCCCGCCTCCCGCGCCCCGCCGCCGCTGCGCCACCTGCCTCCAGCCCGACGCCCATCGCGCTCGCTCCGCCCCGGGGCGCCGGCCGCCGGAGAGAGGCCCGGTTCCGTGCGCCCGGCGCCGCCCAACGCCCAGAGCGGCTCCTGCCTCTACCGCCCGGGCGGCCGAGGGGCCCCGGGACGCGCCCGGCGGACTTGGCTATAGGGTCCGACTCAGGACGTAGGGACCTCAGGAGCGCCAGGCCGCTCGTGGGACCCCCGCACGGATGCAGGAGAGCGGAGTCGTGGGGTGGGAGCGGGCCGAGGAGTCCCAGCGCGTAGCCAGTGCGTGCGGCACGGGGCAACCCGGTGCGAGGCGGACTCCTCGCTGTGCGCCCCCGCCCCGCGCAGGCCGCGCCCCGGGAGGGCGGGCGAGCTGAGCGCACCGCGCACACCCACCTCGGAGCAGTCGCAGCCCGACGGCGTCGCTGCTCCCGGAGCCGCGGTGTCTACTCCGGGACGAGAAGCGGGCGTCCCTCCTTCGGCCGCCGCACCCCCTTCACCCCCTTCGCAAGCCCTTCGGGGTACCCGGGCCACCTGCGCGTTCTGCCGGCAGGGGGCGCGCTCCGCCCGCCGCGCTCGGCCTTGGTCCCCAAGGCGCCAGGCGACCTGAGGCAAGTGGGCTCAGGATCCCGCTCTCCCCACTGCCATAGGGGCCGGCGTTCGCATATGCTTTGCATTCGTTTGCATATCATTCATTTTAATGTCAACCTGAGGAAAAGCCCCCAGCCGCTGCTTCTGCTTGTCCGCGTCCTACTTTCTCTTCTTCCCCTGAGCCTGCTCCCCATCCACTTTACCCACTTTTCCTCGAGGCGCCTTGTGACAAGTCCCAGGCGCTCCTCCGGTTGGTACATTTGAACAAACTCGCTGCCTTGCCTTGCCTTGCCTTGCCTTGCCTTGCCTTGCCTTCCCTTCCCTTCCCTTCCCTTCCCTTCCCTTCCCTTCCTTCCCTTCCCTTCCTTTCCCAGTTTTTCACTCACTCACACTTTGCTTCTTTAAGACTAAGGAGAGACCCAGGGTCACCGTCTGCAGAGACAAGGGGCCTGAACTTCAGACCAGCGGGGGGTCCTTGATTTTCATCTCATTAGGCATAAATCTGCATATGAAGGATAAAAATCTAGCAATGTGCCAAAATTAAATAAATAAATAAGTAAAAAAAAAAAAAATCTCCGTTTCTTTCCAGGCTTGCTGAAGTGGCTTGTTTTTCCCCAGTTGGGGTTCCTCTCAGGGGTCCACCTCTGCTTTCTTGAAAAGCGGTCCTGCACTGTCCTCCCGGGTGGAATCTGAGCTCCTTCGTTTCCCCGGATCTCCCTCTGTGGAGGATGCTTTCTAATCCTAGTCTGACACCTATAAAAATGTCCGCATTTTCAGATCTCCCTGGCCACATGTATCGATCTTGTACAGAAGTGGAGGGTCCCGAGCCCATTTCACAGAGGAATGTGGCTCTAGAAGAGTTGGCTATATGGCTTGAGACCGCAAACTTTTTATCCCAGGCATATGGACACCAGCTGTGTGGCTGCTAGTGTGCTGTGTACACTGAGAAAGCAAAGGACAGTCCTCTTCAGAGATACTGTCGTGAAGATTGGCCCCCGCAGAGTGACCTCACAGCAGACCTCTTAAGCCAGTCTCTGGGAGCTCAGCTTGAGGCAGGAGCCGGACCCTCAGCTTAAGCTGCAGGCTTTCCCACATCGTGCTGCTGGGTGGCATATCTGTTTTATGTTGCAAGTGGCCGGAGTGTGGCTTGAATTTAAGAAAGGTGCTCACAACCTCTGCTGGAGGTACAGAATTCAATGTGACAGGTAAATCTCCCAGCCAGGAAGCTCTTCCGAGAGAGAGCCATGGCTGCTGGATAGGGAGGAGATGGTGGGGGCCCTGAGGGCTGCTTTGTATGGAGTGGGCAGGCCTCACTGCAGCACTGTCACTATGAGTCCTGACAGCCGTTGTCCCTCCATTTTTCTACCAGCTGGAAAGATGTTTCCAGAGCCCATTTGTTACCCACTTGGTCTCCCTGCTACTTTATGAAGGACTGGTTCCCTGTGGAAATGTCCAGGTCACGCTCTTAGACACTCTCATGTTACCTTATGGAAGCTCTCAGCCCACACTGTGTATACAGTCCATCTGCAAGACACACACTCCTTCTCAGAACAACAAAGAGTCACCAAGCATCAGGGATCACGTGGACACCTTAGAGGCAGCCGCTCAGGAAATCAGGTGCTGCCTGAAGCTCTTTACTGCATTTATTGTCTATAGAGATGGGGCTTGATTCAATTCAAAGGAGCCACTTTCTCTTGCTTATGGTGTTATGGCTTTCCCCAGTGAAGTCAGCTCTCTACCTTTATCTGGTCCCTGCTTCCCACAAGGCTGTGAGAGGGGCTGTGCCTGCCCAAGCTCACAGTGCAGAGCTAACACCAGAGCTTTGACTTGCAGCTGGAGGGCTCTTCTTGGAACAGAAACCCCTTTCTCTAAGGAAAACAATCTCAATGTCTAACACTTCCAGCTACACCTGGGTTGTTTCTGCCATCCTGACCACCCAAAAGGGTAGCACCTTCTTTTCTCATGACTCCTAGCTCAGGGTGACATTTTGATGGCATCATTAGACATTTAACTAAACACACAGAATACGCAACTCAGACTGGACCTCACTATAAAGGTGAGTTTTGTTGAGTAATAGTGTCTCTGTCCACTCCTTAGTTACCAGTGCCCTACACCAGGGACACTACCCATGTTATGGGGACCCAAGGGCAGCTTTGCCTTCTGATCAGTCTTTCTATGAATCCTAATCTGCTCCAAAAACTTAGTCTATTTATTTTTAAAAGCCCGGGAGACAAAAAAATATATATATAGATATCAATGACATTTTAAACACCTCATGTAAATAGTAAAGGGTATGTGCCATTGAAAGGCAGGGGAATGGCTCTGGTCTGGCACCTGGATGCCTTCACAGCTTCTCTTTCCATGATGCACATTTCTATTCTATTAGACAAGGCTTAGGTACAATGGTCAGTGACCATAATCCCAGCATTTGGGAGCCGAAGCAGAAAGATAGTGAGTTCCAGGCCAGCCTGGGCTATGTTAAGAGACACTACTGAGAAAAAAGAGAGTGGAGAGGAGGAGGAGGAATAAGAGGAGGAGGAGGAAGAGGAGGAGAAGGAAGAGAAGGAAGAGAAAGGGGTGGGGGAGGAAGAAGAGGAGGGGGAAGAGAAAGGGGAGGGGGAGGAGGAAGGGGAGGGGGAGGAGGAAGAGGAGGAGAAGGAAGAGAAGGAGGAGAAAGGGGTGGGGAGGAGGAAGAAAAGGGGGGAGTAGGGAGAGGGTAGGGTTGAGATGAAGGAGTCATGTGGTCAGGCTTTCTAGATAAAATGATGGATCATGGTGTGTGCCGAATTCAGGTAGCTGAAATTCCAGTTCTAGGCTGGACAGAAAACAGCCAACCACCACAAACAATGCAGCTCTAGAAAGAACTGCCTGCTGCCTCCTCCCATGTTGAGGTCTAGGTGCTTCTCATATACCGGCTTGGGAATGATGCATTTCTGCAGATGAGGAAGCTGGCCCTGGGAGACTCAGGTCTTGTGGTTGTGGCTGGGATGGGTTATAGCTTCACTCAGCGACCTCCATCTTGTTTGTTCCCCACCTATCTTCTGACATTTCTGGCTCAGACTCACCCCATAACCTTAGGGCCACCTACCAGCTAACCACATAGAGTATGACGGTCTCAAGGAAGGAGGATGGACAGATGGCTGCCTCTGTCCCTTCCAGACAGCAGAGGGAACAAGTGTGACCTTTGACCTTTGTCAGAAGGGTTAGGGGCAGAGTGGCTCAGACGTGGCCTTAGTGAGCAGGCTGACACTGTACACATCACAGTAGGTGCGGCACAGATCCCTCACACCGGCAACTCCCATTCCGTACCCAGAACTCTCCATATGCACCTTCCTATAGGATCTTCCTGAAGCCAGAGAGAAGAGGAAGCTCCCACAGACTCCTCTCTCTCTCTCTTGGAGGGACTGATGACCTCCGATGGCAGGAAGACATGCACCTCCCTTATCTGCGAAGCCCCCTGGGATGAGTTAGCTGAATTTTGCTTCTCATCTGTATGCAAAAACAAGACTTGGAAAAATCCCAGGAGCTGACAGCAGAGACGGCTCTGCAGGAGTGCCCAGGGTGATCTGCAGGAGTGCCCAGGGTGATCTGCAGGAGTGCCCAGGGTGATCTGCAGGAGTGCCCAGGGTGATGCTTGTTTGTGGGGCACTTTGGCCATTGCGATGAAGAGACTTAAGATTTATCCAGAAAGTCATAGATTAGGATTCACCTACAGAAGTCGCTACCGTTCTTGACACTATCTAACAATGAGAACGTGGAAGACGCATCCCCTTCCCTGATTGACTGTGAAACAAGATAGAGAACCTCACCCCACTAGTGGTCCTCTAGTGAACAGAGAGGAACAGAACCGTGCTCTGGCACCGAATGAAGAGGAAAGAACAGGCTGTAGATTAGGGAAGACCCAAGAGGATGCCCTGGGGAAAAGGGGGTCACAACAGTACCACGGGGCTGAGTGCACGTTCCTTGTGAGCCCTGCTGAGTGGCTTTGCATGTCCCTTGTGTGCCCGCCTTAGTTTCTTTCATTTTGGAACACTTTCTGTACTGTGGGAGTCTCCAAGCTATTGCTTCTTCCCTTTACTCTCCTCTAGGCTGGAGGGTGTGTGTGTGTGTGTGTGTGTGTGTGTGTGTGTGTGTGTGTGTACGCACACGCACGTGGGACTGTAAGCCCTGGAACCCAGTGGGACACAGCCATACATGTGTCAAGAGGACCAAAGACAGCTCCTGTTCTCAGCTTCCGATGAGACGCCACCAAGCACACTTGTGGCAAACGGCTGACACGCATTCCAAGGAGTTGGAGTACGATTAGATACTGTGTGATGTCCCCAGAGATGTGGAGCTCTCTTGCAGACTATATCAGGGCTGTGTCCCACTGTGAAAAAATATACTATGTATTTCCCAGTTCTCTTGCAAAAATAGACTTCCCATAGCTAAAGACTACAATGTGAACTACAGGACATGGTGAACATTAGGAGATAAGAGGAGTCTGGAAAGGTTGTAAGTCATTGCTGCCAATCAAGAGTCACACATCTGTGTAACGGCGGCAGCTTCTCCACTCCCCAGGGGCTTGAGCCACCCTGAAAAGTGAGAAACAGTTTGGGGCATGTGCCCAAAGTATTAAAGGCTACAGGACACCAGGGACAAGAAAGCAGAACAGGGTTGAGATAGTGTTCACTAAAGCACTTGCCCCAAAACAGAAGGATCTGAGCTTGATCTCCAGGACCCGTGTTCAACAACAACAACAACAACAACAACAAGAGGCCAGGCGTGGTGGCCAATGCTTGTAATCCCAGCTTTGGGGGGTCGGGGTGGGAGACAGATTTCTGGTGCTCGCTGGCCAGCCACTTGGCAAACTCTGGGCCTGTAAAAGACCCTGTCACAAAAAGAAGAGATAAGACAGCCAAGGTTGTACTCTTGTCTCCACATGAAGCCATACACACATGCAGAGAGGATGGATGGATGTCTAGATAGACAGACAGATACATAATAGAAGATAGATAGATAGATAGATAGATAGATAGATAGATAGATAGATGAACTAAATATAAACAAAAATATTAAAAAATGTGTGAGTATGTAAATCCCACAAGAAGATAAAGTGGGGTGACCACTCCCAAGGTCAGCTGCTTCTCCACTCCTCGGCCTTAAGCTGGGATGTTCCCTGAACCTCCTTCACTCCCTCCTTCTTCATCGGTGTCTGTCCACAGCTTACCTGTTCTTGCTCTGCTCTGGGGTCCTGTTTGGCTGATTTTCCCTGCTTTGCCAGTTCTGGAGTGCAGTATCGCTGCACACACTCACAAATGACTCCAGGACTTTATCCCACTCCACACTGCTTCCCAGCAAGCCTTCTAACTTTGCATCTTCTTTTCAGGATATTTTATACACGCACTTTCTTCTACAGTTCTGTTTGTGCTTTTGTGGGTAATACACATACATACATACATACATACATACATACATACATACATACATTCTTGCTATTTAGCTCGTCTTATCTAGCCTAGTGCTTACTATGTCGTCCAGGTTGGCCTTAGACTTGTTGGCAATCCTGTTTTAGTCTCCTGAATGATAGAATTACAGGTATGCACAGCTATAATGGCTCCCCTGGTACTGTTTTTGCTTTTAAATTCCAGCTTGCACCTCACCCTAATCAATGGGACCACCTGCATCAATGCCATTTCAGCAACCCCAGCTCTGCAGCTTCTCTGTCCATGTTCCTCGAACATATGTGTGCACTTGGTTCAGAGAAGGAGGGAGGGTGACCACCTGGCCACTCACAGTCCTTCCTTGGGATTGTTTCGACTAACAGGAAAAGATATCTGACTCTGGTTCTACAGAGGAGGTAATGGCAGAATTGTCCAGGGCCATCTGCTGGAATGTCAAGCAGAAGGGACAGAGGACAAGGGCTGGGCCTCTTGTCACAGATATGTCTGCCTGACTCCCTGGAGCTGGCTTCTGTCACTTGTAGCCCCAGAATCCTGAATGGCCCACACCTGGCTGTCCTTCCACTGCACACTCCAAACCGAGGGGCCATGGTAACCCAGTGCCTGCTATGGTGGGAACAGGCTTGCTGGGAGCACATAGAAGCCACCACAGCTCATCCATCAAGTCCAGGCAGCCGATGATCTCCCGACCCACAGTGTCTGCTGCTGACAGGCCGTTTGTTATCACTGGAGCCAGACCTGGTGACGGGAGCTTCTCTCTCCATCCATCTCCACATGGGAGAGTATGACATGGGAGGCTGGTGCTGTCCCCTCCAGCTCCAGAGCTGCCCCCTCCGTACCCTTTCCAGCTGCAGTCCCACAGACACTCTATCTAGAGCATTTAGCAGGCATACATTCTCCGTGCGGGTCCTGCCCAGCTTCAACATATGCCCTGGGAAACCTTTCTTTCCCCTGTCCCCCATGATCACAGATCTCTGGCTTTTCCTTGATTCATAGGAAGCCCTCAGCATCAGAGCTTGTAGCTTTCTGCCTCAACTGGATGCCGAGGTGCAAAAAAATGTCAGGACCCATCAGCACCGGGACTCTGCAAGGACAGCGCCATTGAAAAAAAAAATGACAGAACAAAAAAGTATCCATGATCTATGTCAATCAATGTTCCCACCTTCTCAAGCAAGGACAGCACTGTAACTGGTGTCTAGGCTGGTGGAGTCATTCCTATGTTCCCTATACTGCTTGATTCCCTCATTATCCCAGCAAGTACACAGACTCAACCTGGACTCCCAGCCATGGGCCCAGAGAAAAGGGAGCAGGTCATTGCCCTGTGTCTAGGGAGAGAGGGGTTGAATGTGTCCATCACAGTGTGAAGAGGCCTCAGAGCTATCCAGACAGGTCATTAACATTGCACATAAGGAAACTGAGCCTTGGGCGGGGGAAGGTTCAGGGGAACCTACACCCCATACTCTCCAGCTCTCTAGAACAGGTCCTATTCTACCCAACTTCCCTGCCCCTCAATATTATAAGACCATAGCTTCTGCAGGCCAGAAGGACATGTGGCCAAAGTGGCCAGGAGCCTCTGTAGGGTTCTAATGTCAAATGATTCAACATGCTCAGGGAAACACCATCCAAAGGGGTGTGGGAGCTACCCCACCTGCTTAGCCTTGCATCTGTGATGATCATGTGTCAGATTCTGGGGCTAGGGCTGGGTTTCTGGGGTATTGCCTAAGGGGTCAAGACATAATGGCAGAAGACCCCACTTCCCTCTCTTGTTCTGCCTAGGCACCCCCATATCAATGGGAGCACAGAAAGGACCAAAAACAAGACCTGAGGCTCTGGGCATTGCTGTGCCGGTCACCTCATGGGAGGTCACACTAGATTGTGTGGCCCTTCTTAGAGCTTCTAAGGGTGCTGGGGAGAAGGCCGGTGTTGGATGGATGATGGCAGTCACTCTATAGAGAGTAGCTATGTGCCTGGAGAGCCAGCCTTGGGCTCCTGCACCATTTGCTGGATGTCCCAAGAACCTGATGATGTGTTCAGTGGGTCGCACAAGCCTGAGGTGTAGGGGAGGGCAGCAGGGAGCTGTGAATGAGCTGGGGGCACTTAGACTCAACACTTCTAGGCCGTGTGACCATCCAGGGACAAGGCACCTGTCACTGCTTTTCAAGGCCCAGGACCGTAATTTCTGTCTATTGAAGTTGTAATTTACCGCTGGGAAAATAAACATTTGTGTTTGTTTGGCTGACGACATCCCATGAATGTTAATCCAAAACCCTGGGTTTTGCTGAGGGGCTGACTTGCCTCCCCTGCCAGGTCTGGGCTTAGTCCAGCCTCTGCAGCAGCTCCAGGAATCCCATTTTCTCTATCACCCCAGTTTCCTCAGTGTCCTGAGAGCGCCAGAGGGATGGGTTAGTCCAAGGACACCACCATCCAGGCCAGGGCTGACTGTCATACCTTCCTATTTCACAAGAGAAGCTGTCTATGGGTCTGGTAAAGTTTGGGGGGTCCCATTTGGGGTTGTTGGGGCACTGTCTGTATGGGCTGATGTTGGTTGGCAGGTAAGAATATGGATGACAGGATTAGGAAAACCAGAAGGTGGGAAGGGAGGCCTGTCCCAGACCCACTCCTGTGTGGTGAGAGCAGCTGGAACTTTCCCTCTGTGCTGTGTCTAGCATTTTAGGAAGAAGGCCTGTTTCTGAATACCGAGGTGCATGGTACAATCAGCTTATGACGCATGTATAAGATAAACCTTGCTGTGTCGTGACCATTTCCAGGTGTCTCCCACAGATAGCTTCTGCCTCAGAATCTGATACCCCCTCCTCTAAAGACCCCCATCCTGCCCACAGACACAATGGGTGTACCGGCAGGTGTCTCAGACTCAATAGAAAGGAGACAGTGAGAGGAACACCAGCAGTCTGCTCTGTGTTTTTTGGGTGCAGACACAATGTGACCAGATGCCTCATGCCTCTCTCTCATCTCCATGACTACCTGCTGGTGATGATGCACTGTGCACTCTCACACTGTGAGACCAAGCAACCCTTTCCTTCCTTAAGTTACTTTTGTCGGGTATTTTGTTACAGCAACTGGGAACAAATCCTGGCACTCACTAGGTATCCTCCCTAGCCTGGAACTTGCAGCCATCCTCCCGCCTCTGGCTTCTGAGTGCTGGGACTATAGGCATTTACTACCATGTCCAAGTTCACCTTAGCCTCAGACACATAGAGCATAACTGTGCCCCAAATCAAGATGAGTCAACCTGGAATAAGGGTCTCTTGGGGGCTCTGATGCCCCAGTGGGGGTGTCCAAGGCCAGCTGCTCATCAGCACCATTTGAGGAGCCTCGGCCTTTCTCCTGAAGAGCTTTCAACCTGCCTACATGCCTGGAGACCCAGCCGTTGTCCTTGGAGAAGGATCCTAGGCAGAACTACTCCAGAAATGTCTCCACCCCTTCCCTCTCTCACACAGCCTGCCGGGTAACACTATGGACTTCCAGGGCTGCACCCCTCACCCCAGATTCATACCAATCAATTTACAGAGTGTGAACAGAGTCAGAGCTTGTATAGGGATAGTGGTCCCTCTCCATGTCCAGGGCAGTGTAGGTAAAGGTGACAGCCAGATCACAAAGCTACCTCCTACCTCTCTGCCATGACCACTGCCTTCACTGTGCCCTTGGGTAAACAAAGACCTACAGAAGGAGACTCGTAGCCTGTAGAAGGTGTGATGGCTTCTCCTTAGACAGAAAGTGCAGATAAAGTAAAAAAGAAGCATAGCCCACCGCATGGGATATTAGTTATCTGTACAGGGACAAAGCACTGTTACACCACACATGCGTGAACCTGAAAACATGCCACTAGGTAAAAGAAATGGGAGTGCCCCCCACCTAGATGACACATGATTTCTTTGATAAGAGATGCCCAGAGGGGGCTGGAGAGATGGTTCAGTAGTTAAGAGCACTGGCTGCTCTTCCAGAGGTCCTGAGTTCAATTCCCAGCAATCACATGGTGGCTCACAACCATCTGTAATGGGATCCAATGCCCCCTCTGGTGTGAATGTATGTATGTATGTATGTATGTATGTAATCTTTTTTTTTTTAAAGAGAGATGTCCAGAACTGGAAAACCCAACAGAGACAGAGAGCTAGTTAGTGGTGGCCAGGGAAGGAGAGGACAAGGAGTGACAGCCAGGGGAACAGGGCTTCTTTTAGGAAGCAGCAAATGTTCTGAGAACAGTTAGAGGTGTGGACTGGACTGACTGTAGCCTGGGAGCGGCAGCTGAGGCATACTGTGGGAAATATCTGGCTGATACCACCTTAGTCAAAGTGAGCAGCAGGAAGCACCTTGGATCCACTGATTCCGTGTGCTCAAGGGTGCTCAGGGGGGATAGTCTCCTCGAGGCAAGGTGACCTATGTGAGGAGAAGCTCTGGGTGTGGCTGGGATCTAAAATTACTGCAGGTCCTGAAACTGTTGGGGAGAAGCTGAGGGCAGTGTGGCTGCTGGGCGGAGAACGGTTCCAGGAAGGAAAGGAGAAGTTGTCTTGGGGTGTGTGTGTGTGCTGAGGTCCTGTGGTAGAGCCTAGGGGTGGGAGTGGACAGAGGCAAGGTGCAGGGATAAATAAACCTTTGGGTTGTGGAACCTTTCAGCTTTTGTGTGCCTCTGCAGTAGGCTTTGATGGTAGAGAGGCATTGCTCCATAGGGCAGATGGGATATTGAGTAGGGGCTTCTTCGTGCCTGGCATTGGCACATAGGACCATGGCTCTGGTGCAAAGGTGCTGAATTAATGGGCTACAAGTAGCTAACTTATATCTATGCATCTTCAAGAAAGAGGATAGGAAGGCAGGCAGTATGAAGATATGGGCACCAGACGGTATCATTGATCTTCCAATTGGACTGTTTGTTTTTGGGCTTTTTCTATGTGGCATCACATAAACTGTGTCTAGTCCCAGACTAGGCTATCTGCTATCTTCAGTTCAAAGCCATCCTATTTAAACCAGGGTCTAAATTACTCCTGAATAGAGTTTCCAAACAGGAGATAAAAAATAAGAGATTCATTTATTCATTCATCTCTCCATATCTCTATCATGCATGCATGCATCCATCCATCCATCCATTCATCTCTGCATTCACCCATCCATCCATCTCTGCATCCATCCATCCATCCATCCATCCATCCATCCATCCATCCATCCATCCCTCCATCCATCCATCCATCCATCCATCCATCCATCCATCCATCCATCCATCCATCCATCCATCCATCCATCTCTGCATCCATCCATCCATCCATCCATCCATCCATCCATCCATCATCCATTCATCCCATCCATCATCAAACCATCCATCTACACATAGATCTATTGTCCTCTATCCATCTGTCTATTCATCTATACAATCATTATCAACTACCCATCCACACCAGCATCCTCTACCATCTGTCCATCATCTGTCTCTCCATCCTCTGTACATATTCATATACACATCATGCGTATACATATTCATATATACACCAAACATAATCCACTCTTCTGCCCATACTTCACGGGGCACCCTCACCAAGGTCCTCTGTCCAGCCACTGGTTCAGAACAATACTTGCCACAAGATGCTGACCTGGATAACAGTCCCTGTGTGCTGCTACTATGATCCTGACACATCTCCTCTGTGGTGTGTGGCACTTGCCAGTGCATGCCTTTGTGTGGCGAGTGAGAGGCTCTGACCTTGACCTGCAGGACTCAGTAGTGGAATGGCAAGCCAAACTCACCCATGAGAACTCCATACACTGGGTTATTGTTGTCCACCAAAAGAGAGACAGCTGAAGTTCTTGTGTGACCAAGCTAATCGAGGCCATTTTGTAATTATGCAAACAAGTAATTTTTAGAGACCATGCATGCCCAAAGTTAAAAAGTACCACCGAACCACTGGCTTCTGGAATGGGCAACCCCCTCCCCAACTGACCAAGTGCTAAACACGGGCTGTGGAGGGGAGGCCTGGGCCTGCCTGCACAGAGAATCCATAGAAAGGTCAGAATTCCCCTTGGCCACCCACACAGTAGAGTGGGCAGCCTTTCTTCTTCCTTCTGCCCCAGGAGCAGGGCTGAGATGATTTTCACAGACCACTATGTGGACGTTCCCAGGTCCCTAAGCACAGTGTGCACTTGCCTGCAGTCTGGCCTCCACCAGCTGGGTCTCCCTGAAGTGCCTCAGCCAGGAGCTGTTGACTATCGGGATACCAGGGTAGGTTACCCCACACAGGGTCAGAGGACATCTGTGAGTAGCCTGCCAGTGAGCAGCGCCTGATAATAGGACTGTGTGCCCATAGAACTCTTGGCTCCTCTCCCATCCACTCGGCACAGCTGGGGATCCTCCATGAATCTCCCACACCCAGACAAGCTGACTTTGGCTCAGCCTGCGCAGCCTTGCCAGGCATCCAGCCCACTTAATGCCAAGAACCCAGTCCTTCAGGTCTGAGGAGCTGTGCCAGGGCTTGCAGCATCCCCAAGAACTCTTACTGAGTGCTTAGATAAATACCTTCTGAATGTGAACTGTGGCTTACAGGGCCACATCTCCTGTCCCCATCACCGCCCTTTGAGTCCAGCCGCTTTCCCCTGAGAGCAATACCTGTAGCCACTTCAGATTTGAGCCTCTGCTAAAGGCCAAGATGTGTCCTCTGTGTTTGGATGTGGGCAGCCTTATGTGAGTATCTTTGTAACAGGGGAGTCGGGGGCTCAATTCTCAGCAGGGAAGCAGAGAAAGAACACATGGGCTTCTGTGGCATGTCCACCCGGGGCACCAGCAGCCTCCATGGGAACCAGCACAGACCAGCAGAGAGCAGATGATGCTTTTCCTGTGACAAGTTAACACTACAGCGCCTGGGAGAGCTGCTGCAGAAGATATGGGGGTATCAGAGGGTTCTTACGGCCAGCTGCTACTGCTCAGTTGGTTAGCTTGCACGGATCTGGGGAAAAGCCAGACAGTTACTGTCCCCATTTTACAGTGAGAAAACTGGCTGGGCACAGGGATGCCTGCCTGATGTCAAGAGCATTAGAAAGGTTTCACAGAGCAAGCAGAACAGATGGAGAGCCACAAGGTAGCTGGGAAGGCAAGCCTCAGGGTGTGGCCAGGGCAAACACAGCAGCAGCCTCATCTGGACCTCTACTCCTTTCCCTGAAGGACCCTGTGGAAACCATATTCTTTCTCTTGTCATAGGATGGAGCAGCGGGGAACATCAGCTGGGGCCATGGGGGTGCCAAAGGACTTTCTGAGGAACTCTGGATTCTAGGAGAACCATACACACCCAGCAGGCCCTGCTGTCCTGGGAACACAGGAACACTGGTCAGAGACTACCATAGACACAACACAGGGCCTTTTGACCCCCTCAGCCAGCCCTCCACCTTCCCCCTCCAGAGTCGGGGCTTTCCAGATACTCAGAATGCACCTGGGTAGGAGGGTGGGGTGGACTCCCAGTTCCTCCTGGCTCTGGCAAGGCCTCATCGCTCCTCCCCAATAAGTTCAGGATCCATCATGGCGGGGTGGGAGCTGGGAACCCCAGGAAGCGATGAGGGAGAGATAGGGCTAAGGTGAGGGGGCCAGGCCCTCTGCCAGGGTGGGCCTTTCCTCACCCTGTTCTACTCCAGACTCACTAAGCAGGATTGTCACCATCTGTGTCACCCTCAGGTGTGGGAGCAGGTGGAACTGATTCCCATCTTTAAAGTTTGGTCCACCTACAGACCGGGAAGCCCGGCTCGCCAGAATATAGACCAATGTGGCTTTCCCTTTGCAGACTCTCTGAAGCTTGGGGCCTCGGGGACATGGGCTAAGTCTGGCTCGTGCAGGCTGCATCATTAGGATAAGCCTGGCTTCAAGAGGCCTGAGTTCAGCTCCATGATCTAGTACCAACTCTGTTCGCCTGCCTCTCCCCTCAGGAGGCTCCTCAAAAGGCTCTGGGGTTCTTCTTCCCCGACAGAAAGGAAGCCTTTGGTCCTTGCCCCTCCCAGGGCTCCATTCTAGGGAAATGCAAAAACCAACTTGAACTTCAGTAATGAGTGAAGACCAAGACAAGGTTCCCACACAGGTCAGACCATTACTGCTGGGGCCCTAACAGGGCAGCTTTGCCCCATGGCTGTTATCGCTAATGTTATTATTACTGTCAGTAGGTTTCAGGACATGCTTGGTCTTCTAGGAGCAAGCAGAGCCCCTATAGAGCCAAGCTTAGTGTACTGCTGCCGAGACAGACTCCCACACAGAAGAGCCAGTGCCAAGGGGTCCCTCTCTTGAGATTATACCTCACTTCATGTTTTCTCTTATAGATGAGCCCCACAGAGAGGACCCTGAGCCCACCCTGGCCAGGACTTGCTATTTGAGTCTGAGCAGGTCACCTGGCCTTTCTGTGTGCTGCTGGCCGGAAGGGAACATGGGTTGGGTAGGTGATAGCCTGGCGTCAGCTCACTGTGTGCAGACACTTCCTCTCGCTCGTTCTGTGTCCTCCTCTGTAAGCAACGTGGTGGTGATAAGGTTGGAAAATGAGGGACCGAGTTTGAGCTAAAGCCCACTGTGGCTCTTGGGCTGCCAAAGGACACCACTGTCCTCTGTGCCATGGCTGCTCCTTATATCCCTCTGCTGGGATGTCCCTCGACTGGAAGAGGCTACTGTGTCCCTTGTCCCTTTGCCTTGGTGAATGTTGGGACCTCCTTCCTAGGAGGTTCAATGTGCCTCCCGGCTCTGTCTCAGCTGGAATCTAGGCTAAGCTTGCTCTGATCTTGTGAGGAGGCCAGAAGCCAACAGCAGACACAGCAGAAGGTCCATCCCTGTATCCATGACCAAGAAGCCATTCGCGACTTGCACTGTAGCCCCTGGTGACATCTGCCTCCTGCATCTAAGGATATTCACAGCCTAAGCTATGCTTTGTGAACTTAAATCCTGGCCTTTTCTGGCTGTACGTCTCCACGGATGGTCCCCTTCTTTTGCAGCACTAGGCACACCCTTCGGTTGGTCTGTACGGCCCAAGACCCAACCTTATGGAGCCAAACGCAACTGAGAGGGACAGACAGGATGCCACAGATGAATTTAGGAAATGCCACAGGGCTGGTCGGGTGGAGGAATTGTAGGGCCTAGCTGCTGGAAGAACGTGCAAATGCCCTGTGCATTTGCAAAGCAGCCAGATGGCCAGAGGCCCCATAGCGCGGGAGGGAGGGATGAGCTAGACAGTCAGGGCCATGGAGCCAGGGCATACCCTGAGGGAGCCTGTGTTGGTCAGATCCATCATCCTTCCAGTGGACAGCCAGCAACTTTGCTCAGTTAAGAGAGTGGCTAGAGCCTCCCTGGGCATGGTTCCTGTCCTCTGAGTGTCCCTCCTGGGCTGGGTAGACCCGCATCTGGGAACTTCATGGAGAAGTCACCAGCTTCCGTGTGGCCATACCTCCAGGCCCATACTACTCCCAGGAGTGGGTGGGTAGATCACTTTCAGAGAGACCACTTTCTCTCCTCCCCTGGCTTCCCCACTGAAGTGGTGGACAGTTTTAGAAGGAGCACAGGACAGGCATTCCCTCAGGGATCAGAGACCGGAGGCTTATCTAGGCCTGCACGCCCACCAAGCTTTCGGCTTAACATACAGGAAGAACTGAAAGTTGCCCTTGCCTGAGGAGTAGCCAGCAGCTTCCCCACCCCACCCCCCAGGAACACTTTCTCTAGGAAGCTGGCCCGGACTGCACACACCCTACTCAGATCTCTATCTTCCTGGTCTCTATCTTTGTCTTACTGATGAAGATGGTATGTGGTATGGGGATGACAGGCTATCTCCCAGGAGGAACTGTCTTCTTGTCCCCAGGGCGGGATGTGAGAATGTTAGGGCTTACAGCTGTGGCCTTTGCCTTGTCTTCCCTGTGTGACTCTGTGTGAGTGGATGAGGGTACTGTCCATCGTGACAGCAAGAGGAAGAAGAGGTCAGGTGGTGGCCCCTACTTAGCCTCTATATTCTCTTCTGCCCATGCTGGGGGTCTCTGCCTTCCTCTCTGTCTGACTTTTGCAAACTGTCCCTCATGATAGTCTATCACTTCTCTCTCTCTCTCTCTCTCTCTCTCTCTCTCTGTGTGTGTGTGTGTGTGTGTGTGTGTGTGTGTGTGTGTATCTGCCAGATAGGACCAAGGGATGACCAAGGCTCCACAGCTGGTCCTTTCACTCCAGGACTGAGCTTGTGGGGCTATGTCTCCTACCACAGCAGAGATCCTTACACTTGAACCCACGTGCCCCTGCATCTAGGCTGCAGGCTCAGCAAAGCATGCTGGGTGCACTTGAGAGCCTCTGTATCATCTTCTGCTATCTCTCAAGACACAACCTCACAAAGAAAGAAACTCCTGAGACCATGTGGCCAGCAAGACAGAGGTAGACGTGGAGGCAGGACGGGTCACAACCTATGCTTCAGGCTTCTGAACACACCAGGTCTGAATAAGGAAGGAGAGAGGCTGGAGGTTGAGGGTGGAGCTCAAGGTCACAGCTCAGGGTCAGAGCTGGTGAGCCTAACAGGAAGGTCTCTATGAAGGTGTTTTGGCACAATATGGATCGGAGGTCATCTTCACATCATATAAACTTGAGTCAGAAGCCACCATCCCCTGAAGCAGATACCGGTCAGAGGTCACTGTTACTTCACACAGAAATCGTCAGAGGTCACCTCATTCCAAGCAGATGTGGGTGAGAGAATCACAGTCACTCACACAGATTTAGGCCAAAGGTCACCATCATACCAGTAGACCAGGGCCAAAGGTCACCATCATACCAGTAGACCAGGGCCAAAGGTCATCGTTAGCTGTCTGCAAATTCCCATGAGGCCCACAGTTCTGCTTTCTGGGACATGTCACCTCAGACATTTTTCTCCCACATTAGTCTTCTCTTGTCCATTGGGGACCTGCCTCCTCTGTGAGTCACGACATCCCTGGCAAAACCTGTTCCCACCAACAAGCACAGAGGCCGGGCAGCCTATACAGAGGCTAAGTGTGAAGTGGAAATACTCGTGGGCTTCAATGCTGGTCTTTCCTGTGGCTGCCCTGGGATGTTCCCTGTGCTCCTGGCAGCCGGTACCGGTGGGATCCACCATGAAAGTAAGGCTCTGGTTTTCCCTAAATGGCAGCTGCAGTATATAGCAGACCAGGACAGTACCCTCCTTCCCTCCTGCACCAGGCCTAGAATGACTGACATCCCAGGATCCATGTCATTGCCAGAGAGGCAGCCTTAGAAGGATGCAGACAGGGTGGGCAAGGCTGCCATAGATGTGAGGTGCCTAGATCCAGCAGGAGCTGGAAGAGGCAGGCTGGATACTCGAGTGGAGGTGTGAGCAACCCTCTGACAGTCTGGTCGCTGCCTGTGAGAGACCCCCTGGAAACCCACTGCGTGGGCTCCCCATTCATCTCTAGTTACCACAGGGAATGATTCCAGGGCTGGCTGCACCAGGACACCAAAAGGCATGGCCCCCAAGTCATTCCTACAAAATGGCCCAATGTCGGTACAGAACCTGTGCCTGTGCCCTGTGTGCTCTGGGTGACGTGATGGCTAACACATATGGATAGACCAATAAGAGCAAGGCAGTGTTTCTCTGGAGTATTTTCTATTCAGGGTTAGTAGAATCTATGCATGTGGAAGGGGCCCATGAACATTCAAGCTCAGTGGGAGACTGGTGGGAGGAGAGGGGGGAGAGAACAGGGAAAAGGAGAGAGGAGAGGGAGAAGGAGAGAGGAGAGGGAGAAGGAGAGAGGAGAGGGAGAAGGAGAGAGAACAGGGAGAAGGAGAGAGGAGAGGGAGAAGGGGAGAGAACAGGGAGAAGGGGAGAGGAGAGGGAGAAGGAGAGAGGAGAGGGAGAAGGAGAGAGAACAGGGAGGAGAGAGGAGAGGGAGAAGGGGAGAGAACAGGGAGAAGGGGAGAGAACAGGGAGAAGGGGAGAGAACAGGGAGAAGGAGAGAGGAGGGGGAAAAGGGAAGAGAACAGGGAGAAGGAGAGAGGAGAGGGAGAAGGAAGGGGTGGGGGGAGGAGAGGGAGGAGGGAGTATTTAATAGAATCTAGCTAGCCCAGGGTTGGGCTCAGAACTTCAGTCTGGGCTAAGAGGCCGTTGCTGCCGATACCCCTCTCTACCTTGTCCCTCCTGCCGCCACTTAGGCTCCTGCACCAAGTGGCATTCTCTACCTCCTGCTCCACGAACAGCAAGCTTGATTTAAGGGGATACGTTCATCTGGATCCTCCAGCTACAATGCCTGTGGGTAGCATTCATTGTCTCCCTCTGTATGTGGCACCCTCCTGGCCCCACTCCTGGGAAGCAAGCCACCATCCAATCAAACCTCCCACACCTACAGCACCCATGCTATGTCTAGTGCACACAGTAGGTGCCTAATATACACAAGCCTGTGAACACTCTACCTGATTTGCTTCTGCCCCGTGGCACTCTGGGGTCTGCAACAGACAGGAATACCACATCAGCATTCCAAGGGGTGGGGTGGCCTTGTGCCGTGCTGACCCCTTGTTTCTTTCTCTGTCACAGGGATGATGAAAGTCCTTGCCTTGCCTATCCACCTCACCTGTAGCCCGGCATGTCTCAGCTCACAACGGGATCCTACCCTGATGCCAATAACCATGAGCTCAGCTTACAGTGTTCTGTATGTACTGGCTTTGTAGAGCAAAGGTTGTTGGCAATCGACAAAGCCAATTAACCCATGTTCTGTCTCCAAGATTTTCAGATTCCTGGAGGGTTACAGACAGTCCAGAACCTTCTTAGTCATCTAAACCTGCCAAAGTGGACCAGCTCCATGCTGCCTCTGGTGGTTATTTCTGGCATTACAGAGCCCCACATTTGTCTTCTTGGGTGAGGTTTTTAGGGAGTTACTGGATTGCACCAAGTGGGGACATTACGCTGGTGGGTGAGTATTCTGTCAGAGACATACTCAGACTGTGTCTGCTTTGGGCACCTGTGCTCCACCAAGTCCCTATATCCATGTTAAAGGCACAACCAACTCCAAACACTTCCCCTGAGCTTCAAAGGTCATCCAACTGCACAGTGGCCTTTCTCCGGCCTCCAGCTCACGTCTTGCCTTCCTCTCAGTCTCAGAGGAGTCAGGTGGGAGATTGGGATAAAATCGAGGAAGGACCTGGCCCAGGGCAGGAAGCAAAGGGGACAGATTTGGCACCAGCTCTCAGGGCAGTGGGTCTAGGAGGACATTCTCTGGGACAGGCAGTTCCCTTGCACCCGTCTGCAGGATAGTTGCACCTGGGTCTGTGAACAGGCACATTCTCCCTGGTGTCTTTGAATCCCCTTACCTAGCCAACACCAGGAATAACACATGTGACATTGAGCCACATATACCCGGGCACCATCGTTTGAGTCCTGTATGTTTCAGAAGACATGGGGTCTGGATGTCTGGGCCTTGGGAAAGCCGCAGGTTTGAACGACACAGTGTTTCTCTCTGCAGAATAAGGTGCCGTGGGCCCCAGGTCTGGACGTGAGTCTGACTGCAACAGCACAAGCGGCATGGGACTGAGAACTGTGGGATCAGCCAGGACCCAAAGGCTGCCTGGAGTGTGGCCATGTGCCTGTGAACCGGGGTGGAGCCACCTGCTTGCATCTCTGAGTCCTTGAGGTTCTTGGAGTGAGGTGAGTGATATAGGGAAAATGGCTGCCTGCTGAGTTCCCCTGCCTAAAGCCAGCAGCCCCTGAGGGTGAGACAGATCCTCATTTCTCCCACTGCTCCACTGGAGGTAATGCTTATGTGCCCGGCCTGTCCTGCCCTGCCCTTAACCTCCTCTTTGCATTTAGAAGTATCTTAGAGCCCCTGAATTCTAGCCAAAGCCCCCACTGTAGAAGACACAGCCCATTCCCTCCTACACAGAGCCATGCACCTGCCTCTGGGTGGGGCCAGGATTCAGGCTTGGCAGCTGCCATGCTCTTACGGGGGCCACCTGCCCCAGCTGTGAGGGAGGGACGCTTCCCTGTTGGTGAGGGGACTGTGTTGATATTTGAGGTAGGTCAACACAGCCATGCTGTCAACAAAGCTGGGCACACACGCACTCGCACTTGCGCGCGTGTGTGTGTGTGTGTGTGTGTGTGTGTGTGTGTGCGCGCGCGCGCGCGCGCGCGCACACACACACACACACACACACACACACACACGCGCGCATGCACGCGAACAGCTTGGAGATGTCACCTTCCTGTCACCTGCTCCACCTGTTCCAGCTTCTGTCTCTTTAATCTCCCCCCCCCAGCCTCTTACCTGGGCTTCCATTCTGAAGACCCCGGGATCCCGAGAGGAGTGCCCCACTCTCCAGAGTGGTGGTGGATGCCTGAGACATGGAGCTGCAGGTGGAGATTGAGGGTACCTGAGGCTGGAGCGAGCTGGCTGGCCTCCAGAGCCCACCCTGAAGCACCTTTTTTGATTTCTTGGGGTCTGGAGAGAACAGGAAGGCTGGAGGAGCTTTGGTGTCTTGGAGCTCGTACCTCTGTTCCTCAGAGGCTCCAGGCCCTTCTAGTCACTACAGCCGGCAGAGCTGGGTTGTAGCCCTGGACAGAGGGTGGGAGGCTGCAGGGCCTCATGTGACACGGGGCGGGCTTGGGGACAGCATGGGGGAGGTCCTCCTGCAGCCTTCAGTGGTGAGGCAGCCAGCTGTGTCGCAGTGATAATGCGGTGGGGGTCGGGGCCTGCAGCTGTGCCCAGCACTTCCTCGGCAGGAACCATCTGCCTGGTTGCCGGTTCTCCCTCTACCATACCATTCCGGTCTGACTTCCCAACAACTTCCTCCTATCCTGCCTGTAGCCCTGAGACCTCCCACTGGGCCCAATCTGGTGTGGCTCATGGAGTGTGTTTCCTCCACCCTGGAGTCATGTCCATCCTGGCCAGAGCCTCTGGCTCATCTGTCTATCTTCCCATGGGGCATAGCCCTTCCTGTGGCCTGGGAGGTCCAGAGACTCCACCCACTTTGCCTGCCTTCAGACAGATTTTGCCCAAGACCAAGAATCCCTTTCTATCTGACACCCAATGAAAGACCTATTGGCGGGAGGCAGAGTCAGGAGTGAGCATGGTCAGGACTCTGACCGGTCTCCTGCCCACCCATGGCTCAGGTGGTCTCTCCATCACCATCAGTGGGTCTCTGGTCACCTCTTGCCTCTAAGAATCTCCATTGTCACGTGTGCCTGGCCTCAGACAGGATCAGGGTCACAGTCTAGTCTCCCAGCTGTGGAAACCCAATCCTACATTACCTTCCTTAAAGGAATCTTGAGCCAAACAGGCCACACATAGGCAGTTGGCCTCTCTGCCTGGTGGCCTGAAGCTTGCTAGAAATGCTGTCTACTTGAGAGAAACTCTAGGCCCCTTTCCAGGTGACTCCCAGTAGAAATACTGCTATTATAGTTTCAGGTTCCAGAGAAAGCCACTTACTAAACGGTGATGAAACCGTAGGGTGGTTTCATGGGAAGGAATAATGTTCTCTTAAAGCTGGTAGGGGTTCCCAGCCATGGTCCTAGGACACTACTAGGGCCACTATGCCTTGCTTTGATTTAACGCTTAGCTTGTTCATGTAGATAGTTGGTTACTAAAAACCCCTTGTTTCATGTCTTCCTGGATGTCACTGTCTTGGCCTTTGAGTGTCTTGAAGTTAAGGGTAATACAAGAAGCGGCAAACTTAGGCCTTGAGTTCTGGAACATGGGGTCTGCTTGCCCTTTCTACCCTACTGGTTGACTGCTCTCTTCAGGGTTTGAGGAGAGAGAGGACCCTGCTGTGAGATAGGACAGTCCACCAGTGTCACCGTGTTCCCTGTGTTCTGATGAGGGTGGAGCATGGGATCAATAGAGGGCACTGGATTGTGTCTCTTCATTCTCGGTGCCAACAGTCCTGCAGCGGCCAGGCTCCTTGACCTCTGAAGAACAGAGCAGTGTCATGGTCCCCAGAACCAGTGCAGCTGAACCACGGCCCCCCAATATATCAGAGTGAGTGAGCCAAGGAAGGTTTTGGATCAGGGCAGTGAGGGGTTTGGGAAGACAGCCCCTAGCCCAAAAGGCAGCAGGGCTGGACCCTGGGTGCGGCTGGTGGGAGTGGGTGGTTCCCCACCAGCTCCGAGGCAGATGTTCCTGGCTTGCACCTGTGGGGCCTGCAGATGGGACACTTCCGCTTTCAAGAGGAGGCCTGGCGTTGCTTACTGCCCTGTCCGCATGCTTTTCCAATCAGCGGGTCTCACGGAGGTGGGGTTTGAAAGAGAAGAAAGTTGCTCACAAGTAGGGGGACTGCCCCAGCACCTGGGGGTGATCATCCGCTCCCTGTGCCCCCAGGAGGGCAGTTGATGTTTGTGGGGAAGTAGACGTTGGTTGTGGCTTTCTGCGCTGGGTGGTCCGATAGATAAGGAAGGAGTGGGGAAGGAAGTGGCTGCAGAGAGCTTGAGGGGCCGTGGTTCCCTGCAGAAACCATGGTCGTCTGCATTCTGCACCCAGCTTTATGCCAGGGTTTGGGGGCTCCCTCCTGTTCCCTCACACTCTTCCCATGCCAGGATGTCAAGACATCAAGATGGACTTGCTTTCATCTTTTGGAAAGTGCAGGAGACAGCTGTCCATCAAAGTTCTCTGATGATGTGGCTGAGTGATTCCAGGTTGGGGCTCCAGGCAGCCTTCCTTCCAGGCCTTTAGGAATCTGCTGTCTAGCCAGAGAGCTGAGAATAGAAGTGCAAGGCTGTGGAGCCTGGAGGCAAGGAGGCCCTTGGCTTACACTCTCTCCACTGCTAGGTTATGAAACTCTACAAGTGCTGGGTAGGTAGATGAATAGACACATCATTGATGGATGGGTAGACAGACGGATGAAAAGAAGAGGCTACACAAGTCTCATAGCAACCCACTTTATACAGGAAGGATAGGGTCTGCAGGTTGATGTCTCTAGTCACTAAACCCATAAAGGAGGGCTGTAAGTCCCAGCCACCCCAGATTAGGGGGGACAGTGACCTGTGCAGCTCCTTGTGAGCTGAATGGCAGGCCACCAACTTCTGCTTCTTGGTCCCAAGTGAGGTGTGTCTAGTTAGGGTGGGTAGCAGGAGCCATACACTGGGTGCCAGGTGAGCCTGTCCAGTGCAGGCCACCAACCCTGCCCAGCACAGGGTGGGGCTGAGCAAACTCAGAACCAGAGAGCAGGCGATACAGCGCATGGCCAGGTGACACGTGGAGATCCAGGACGGTGACTGTGATCATCAGATGTACATCTGGAGAGGACAAGCCTGCTTTTGGGTCCCTAGGCCGTAATTAACCCCTTGTGAGGGCTGGAATTGGGACCCCATCTTTTAGGGGCTTGCTTACACCTCTGGTAAACTCTACGGCTGCCCCTTAAGGTGCTTCTGAGAACAGAAATAAATTCAGCAAACCACACAGGAAGCGCATCTGCTGAACACCTGGATGTGCGAGGCCGGCCTGTGACCTCGGAGAACCCACTCAGCCTCTGGTGAGGCACAAGTGTCAGCGTCACTGCCACCAGCGCATCACCTGGAGGCTCAGCAAGGTCACCCAGCAGCTGAAGAGGGCTGGCATTTTCCAGCCAGGCTTAACCAAGATTGGTGAATCTATAGGACTTTGTACCTGACCCACACTGTCAGGCACAAAGTCCTATCTACTTTGGTCGCTGTTACATCAAGCCTGGGTCCCTCAGCCTCAGGAAACCAAGGTGCCCCAACCAAGAGTCCAACCTGTATATGACCCAGCACACAATGCAATGTCCCACAGAGGCAGGCATCCTGAGAGTCTGGGTGCTGCCTGCTCATTGGTGGGGAAGCCCCTCCTGAAGCCACTTTCTCTTTAAGGGGCCAGTGTGTAGGGCAGACCCTGGTTTCTTTATGACTGTGAGGCTGGGGCTAGAGGCTTCACCCTTCTTGGGGAGTTGCTCTCCTCAGCAATCTCTTCTAATTTCACTTCCTTTGGGTCTGGGAAGCCAGAAGTGCAGCTGGCCTGGGGCAGCAGGTGCTTGAACCACCGAGGCAGAAACAGGCAGAGATGAGAAAAGCTCCCTTAGGCGTGAGCACTGTTTCCTTTGTAATTTCTCGCTGCATTTATCCTTCTTTGGTGTTGGAGGGAGCTTTAAAGGGAGCTCTAAATAGGCCTGGACAGCATACATTCTGAATACTCTGTTGCCGATAGCAGACACATGGAATGAGCAGGCAGCCACAGAACCTGGTCCCTGCTGGCCAGCTTCCCTAGGGGCCTCCAACCCCGCCTTCACAGCCACACCAAGGGTGCCGCCCTTCCTCCCATGGGTGGGCTGTTTGCAGGTGTGTCCTGGTCATGGAGATCCTGGTAGGCTGAGAGAGTGACCGATGTTCTAGGCACCTGGAAGGATTTGGGAGACTCTTGGAGTCAAAACTGTTGGATCTGATGAGTCACTGGTATGGCTAGCCAGGTTTCCTCCTGAAACTTCGTCCTCCGTGCAAACTAGCGCTGCCATTGAAGTGACCTCAGAACGGAATGGAAGGGAACTTAACCTGTATCTGCCAGGAAAACAAATTTGCATTGCTTTTTAAAAATGAAGTTTCTAGTAACATTTTTCTGTGCACTTGCAGAACGTTCCAGTTTAGAGGCTGTAGTGCCCATGCTCCGACCACTCGCTTTCACTAAACTTTTTTTTTTAAGACAAAGGTTCAAGTAGCCCAGGGTGACCTCCAACTAACTATGTAACTGAGGCCGGTCTTGAACCCCTGATTTTCCTGCCTCTACTTCCTGAATGTTGGAAATCTAGGCATGTACTACCATGTCTGCCTAGTATGTGTAATCTTAAACATCAGGTAGGGCTGGTGAGATTGGTCAGTGGGCAAAGGCACTTGCCACCAAGCTTGATAACCTGAGAGAAAATGGAAGGAGAGAACCAACTCTCTGTACTTTTCTATTCTCTGACCTACACACACACACACACACACACACTCACATATACACACAGAGACACATGCACATACACACATATACAGAGACACATGCACAGACAAATGCACAGACATACACACACTCACATATACACACAGAGATACACACACATACACACGCAGACAAATGCACAGACATACACACGCTCACACATACTAACACACACAGACACACATACTTACACCCAAACACACAATAGACACACACACTTACACACTCACATATAGACATACACTTACATATTCTCTCTCTCTCTCTCTCTCTCTCTCTCTCTCACACACACACACACACACACACACACAGACAGACAGAAAGAGAGAGTAAAATATAATAGAGATTTTATTTTATTTTATTTTTTTGGTTTTTCGAGACAGGTTTCCCTGTATAGCCCTGGCAGTCCTGGAACTCACTTTGTAGACCAGGCTGGCTTCAAACTCAGAAATCCTCCTGCCTCTGCCTCCTGAGTGCTGGGATTAAAGGCGTGCGCCACCACACCCGGCATAATAGAGATTTTTAAATCAGGTCCCCCTTTGAAGGCCCAGTCTGCACTGTTCCCAAACAGTGCCTCCATGGGCTTCTGGATGCTCTCTGGTTCCTCCTTGCTGAGTGTCTGGTCTCATGAAGGTCTCACTATGGACTCTGCCTGCTGCTGCTGTCTTTCGGTTAACTTCAGAGCTTGGGTTTCATCCTAGTGGATATGGTGGGTTGCCTTTCCTAGGCTGCAAATTACTTTCCTTCTTCTCTTCACTTTTTCCAGCTGCAATCTTCAGAGCAGTGATTCTCTGAACCCCTGGGGCTCAGCTACACCCATGGATCTGCTCCCCGAACATCCACTGTCCCTGCACCCCAAGCTCTACACAAAGCCTGAACCCTGTCTTACCCCACATGTTCATACAGGTGGGCATTTGTCAGGAAACCTGCAGAGGCAGACACCCTGGGGGGGCATTTGATTCTGTTCCCATGAGCCCTCGGGGGCTGAGGGTCAAGGGACGGACCTGCATGGGGAAGGTAACAGAGAGGGACTTCAGGACTTGTCTTTTCTGACATCTCTGATCTGTAGGACACTTGCTCTCTGATGCTACCTCGTGCCTGACGTTCCTCTTGGAAGGCTATTTAGTTTCCCAGCCTCTTCTGGCCTAGTTTCTTCTCCTTAGGAGATGTGAGGGCCAAAGGCAGCTGACACTGTCTTAGTTACTGTCCCATTGCTGTTAAGGGACACCATGACCAAGGCGACTTATAAATGAAAGCATTGCTGGGGGCTTGCTTACAGTTTCAGGTTTAGTCCATTGTCATCATGGTGGGGAGGAGCTACATCTTGATCTGTAGACAGACAGCCTCGCCCTAGCTTGGGCTTCTGCACCCTCAGAAACACACTTCCTCCAACAAGGCTACAAGTCCTACTCCTTCTAAGCTTTTCAAAGAGTTCCATTCCCTGGTGACTAAGCGTTCAACTATAGGAATTTATAGGGGCCATTCTCATTCAGACCTCTGCAACATCTCTCTCCATCTGGAGGGAAAAGAGCGGGAATTGGGCCCAGATGGTGCCTCCCCTCCATCTATAGGCCCCTACAGACATTCTCTGTCATGGTGTTTGCATTTTCTATATCAACACACCAAATCTCAATCTCTCAATCTCTCAATCTCTCTCTCTCCCTCCCTCCCTCCCTCCCTCCCTTCTTCCCTCCCTTCCTCTCTCCTTCTCCCTCCCTCACTCCCTCCCTCCCTCCCTCTCTTCTTCTCCCATCTCTTCTCTTCCCCCTTCCTCTTTCCTTGTTTTGACACTCTCATCTATCTATCCTAGACTGGCCTTGAACTCCTGGCCCTTCTGCTTCTACTTCCTGAGCACTTAGGTTGAGCCGTTGTGGTAGGTTTATGCAGTTGTGGGGTTAAGTTATAGGACACTGTCCATGATAGACAAGCACTCTGCCTGCTGAGTTGCCCTGCCCCGAACACCTCCCTTGCCTACCTTCTCTCTCTCTCCTTTTCCCCTTGTTCCGGTCAACCCTGCTCACTCTGGTTGACCCCGCTCGCCCCAGCGGCCAGCTCTGCTTGCTCCAGCCGCCACCCTGCTCACTCCGGTCGGCCCCGCTCGCCCGCTCGCTCGGGTCGGTCTCTACGGTCCAAGGATTCGTTTATTATTATTCATAAGTACGCTGTAGCTGACTTCAGACACACCAGAGGAGGGCGTCAGATCTCATTACGGGTGGTTGTAAGCCACCATGTGGTTGCTGGGATTTGAACTCATCACCTTCGGAAGAGCAGTTGGGTGCTCTTACCCGCTGAGCTGTCTCACCAGCCCCCACCTACCTTCTCTCTTAACCCCTCTGAGATGCCTCTTTTTTATTATTCTTATTCTTATTCTTTTGTGTCCAGCGGTTTTCTACGAGTGGCCATTGATTGTCTCTTGCCACATCTGTAGATATTGGTGACTTGGGGTTTGGGTCGTCTTGAAAGCAAGGGTCTCTGTGCCAGAGGGACTGAACACACATATGTTCACCATGACATATCTGTCCTGAAGATGGTGCTCTCTGTGGATCCAGGAGGCCACCCTGACACCCACATCCTGGCTGCCTAAGAAGCTGCTTCTCTTCTTCGAGGGGCACTCCCCAGCTGCCCTGGGCCTGTCGGGAGTAAGACCCAGCCTCGAGCAAGCAGCCTATGGCAATCCGTGTACACCCTCTGTGAGACCATGGGTTCTGGGGTGTGACCCTGTCCTAGGATGCTGGGGCTCCGAGAGAGATGGTCACGTGGCATGTGAGGACAGCAGAGGCCAAGGAGGAGACTCACCCTCAGTGTGAAGGGAAGATTCTTTTGTAGTCTAAGCTTCCAACCCGGCAGAGAAATGAGGCCCTCAGAACCCCTGGCTCTTCATGGGAAGGGCCAGTTCCATTTAAGCAATCCCAGTTCCTGACCTGGAGGGGCCCAACAGAGGTTGCCGGCAACTCCTGCACAAGCTTCCCCAGCCCCCTCTGCCTCCTCCTTCCTCCTTGGCTTCCCTGGGATGGCAGAGAATTGAGTAGCAAGCAGAAAGCAGGGTTTCTCAAGCCCCTTTGTTCTTCTGAGAACTTCATTCCGAGTGGTCAATTGCTCTGTCTACCCATTCCACCGCAGTGACACAGGGTGGCCCATCTGTCCCATCTGGCATTGGCCCACATGCTTTTGTTGAGAAGATTTTTTTTTCTTTTCCTCCAGGAGTAGGGTGGGGATATGTTGGCAGTTGCCACAGGGGAGACTGTTGTGGAACAATGGAGACTCGGAGACCCGAGCCAACACTGAATCCCTGGGAACAATGTCTGAGACACTCCTGGATGTCAGGGATGTTCTAGTGTTGAGCTGTCCTCTGGGGGTGATCAATGTATGCATGCTGTGGACAGTTGCAGCTAAAACAGTTCAGATGGACAGGTGCCAATCTGTGGTTAGAAGTCACAGTCTTTGTGGATAGGTTGATTTGGGCTTGACCTTGTCACCTGTTCCTAGCCCCTCTCAAGCAGGTCAGTCTGAGGCAGCAGAGCCTATATCTGTCCTATATCAAGCTCAGACATCCTTCAGAGTTAGTGGCCACCCCATGGAGGGACACAGATGTGCCCACTATTCTGGGTCTCTGTGCATGGCAGGTAGGGACTTTCCTGAGGCCACCTGAACTCAAAACACTAGAGTACTGAACTTAGGGACATGAGACTTGGCCCCTGGTGACCTGACTGGGAGGAGGGAGGATGGTGGAGGGGACAGAAGAGAAGAGAGAGAAGGGAGATGACCCCTTTTGTCTCACAACCCTCCATTCCCTGACAGGCAGGGATGTTAGCATTGCAGGACAGTCAGGACTCTCCTCAGCCAAGGACGCTCCCTGTGTCCCCTGCTTCCTGCAGCACTCTGCTTTCTCTGTGTATGTTTGGTTGAGCGAGCTTAGTGTGGGAGATACTTGTGTAAGGTTCCTGGGGCACTGGTTCTCCTGGGAACTTCAGTGGGATAACCCAATGCCAGACCTCTGGGTTTTTAGAGATCCGAGGGTATGGGGGACGGGGTAGCGACTTGGGGATCTTTCTAAGTGATGGTCTCTTCTGCGTCCACTCACGCTGGTCTGTGTGCTATTCAGGGCTTGGCATACTCCAGGGCCTCTGCACACACAGAGCCCTGAGCTCGGGACACTCCTCCTGCTATGCCACAGCTCTCCCACTGCATGTTCCTTCAGTCAACTTTCTCAACCACCTCCTCACGGCCAACCTTCACTGTGCCCTTCCTCCACCGCCTCTAGTCTACCAGGTGCCCTTCTGAGGTGACCACAGTATCAGGAACCCACCTGGCAGCTCAGGGCTGCTGAGTGACATTTAAGTAACAAAACAGATGCTGTGTTGCTCCAGATGCTGTTTCTTTGTTTCTAGATTTATTTTTATCCCCTAGTTCTCTCTCTCTCTCTCTCTCTCTCTCTCTCTCTCTCTCTCTCCCTCCCTCCCTCCCTCCCTCCCTCCCTCTCCCTCTCCCTCTCCCCCCGTGTGTGTGTTTGTGTGTTTCTGTGCACACAGGTATCTGGAGAAGACAGAAGAAGATGTCATGTCTGCTGGAGCTGGACTTGTAGACAGTCTCGAGCTGCTCAACATGGATGCTGGGAACGAACCTTGTGTCCTCTGGAGAAGCAGCAAACACTCTTAACCACTGAGTTATCTCTCCAGCCCTGTGTTGTGCTTTCTAACCTAGAAAAATCACATTGTACCTTTTCTGTGGCCTGCCTTAGAAGCTTGGGGACACCAACCCTACCATTCACCAGACAGGGTGACAGGCTTTGTGGCTGTTTTCAAACCTCAAGGAAAGGCTTTTTCAAACCTCATGGAAGTTATCCCATATCTCCTTGGAGAAATAAGGAAATAAGGGCAGCAAGCATCCAGGGCTGTCCTGGCCATACAGGGTTGCAGAGCTGGGAGCAAAGAAGGTTCCTGCCACCAACTGAGCAGAGCCAGGATCAGAATATGACCTGTGTAACAAGTGTCCCAAGCATGGTGTGTGCACAACCAGGCGGGCTGCTGATGGCACCTGGGTGCTAGCTACACTGGCCTCTCAGTGAAGGAGGGAACAAAGTATTATGGGTTTCAGAAGACAGAGGCAAATATTGCAAGAATGTGGCCACAGTCTAGGGATCACCAGGATTATGGGTACTTCCTGGGATGCGGAAGGGGACGGAGGCTTTGTCTATCAGCTTAGTTTCTGGAGGCTGGAGTTTCCTCAAGGTGTGGTCAGGCTGGGCTTCTTCTGAGGCCTCTCTCCTTGGCTTTGCTGATGGTCACCTTCTGTGGAATCCTTAGAGCCCTTCCTCTGTGTCCACACAGCCAGATGTCTCTGCGCCCAACGTCTCCATACAAATATCTGGGTTGGGCTAGGTAGGGCACAGCCTCCTGGGCCTCCTTTTTTCATTTTATTACGTATTATTTTTAATTATACGTCTGTATGTGGGTATACACACACATGTGAATACAGTGCCCGGAGAGGCCAGAGGCAATGGGTCCCCCTGAGGCTTGTGTGTCACCTTGCACAGGAGCTGGGAACCAAACTCAGGTCGCCTCCAAGAGTAAAGGGATCATCTTTCCAGTCCCACTGGACCTCATTTTAACTCATTAAAGCTCCTTTTAAGCTTTAGTACAGTCAAAGCTTAGAAGTTAAAACTTAGAAGCTTTGGTTCTAAATACAGGAGGTCCCACGAGATCCTGGGGCAACAGAGGAATTTGGAGTCCTGCTCAAGAGAGGCGAGACTCTTTCCCAAACCTCTGAGGGTGAGCACCCTATCCTCATTCTGAATCTGAGACGTGACTTCAGACTAGGCTGACCCCACCCCCATTCCCCCACCCTCTGCCTCAAAGCTGCGGTCCTCCAGGATGGTGGACCCAGGACATTTTCACAGCAAGCTCTGTGGTGGTTACTGTTTGTCCTTATCTTGAATAAGGAAGTGGTGGCGTGGATTTGGGTGACCGCTGGAGGTCGGTGTGTCTGAAGCCAGAGGTGCACTGACCCTACCCCACTCATCAGAACCATTAGCCAACATTTCTCAAGACCCGCCTGGAAGCTGGAAACTGGAAGCTTCTATGAGCTAAGCGTCTGTCCCAGGGGTTGACGTCACCACAGGGAGAGGGGGGCGGGGGGGGCGGGGGGTATTCAATCGATGAAATGACATCATGACACAAGACATCTGCAGAGAAAATGATTTGAGTGATGTTGGGCAGGAAAGGCTTCTTGGAGAGGTGACATGAGCCTGTGACCCCACGTGACCCCCTGTGGACTGCGCAATGCTCTGTGGGGAAGCAGCTTGGAGCTACGCCAGGAGCAGGTGCAAAGGCCCCAGGGCAGAGCGCCTTGCAGGGTGGGTGGCGGCCAGCCAGCCAGCCGGGCTTCTTGTTCACTCTTGGCCCTGTGGAGCTGTGGCAGCGGATGAAGTCGCATCGTGCCTCCCAGGTGGTAAGGACAGACGCCCCGGCTGGCTTGAGGCAGAAGCATGGCACACGGGGACATATTTGGATGTAAATATTTTCAGTGGGGAGAGCAGCTGGGAGCTGGGGCCCCATCGGGAGCGAGCGTCTACGCGGAAGCCTAGAGTCAGGGCCAGATGTGTTCCTCCCAAGCTGCACCACCATCCTCGGGAGGCTGTGATGCAGGGTGGGGAGGCCAGGCTGTGCACGGGCTGTTGGAAGCCTGGTGAGCAGGCCTGGGTTCCAGCCTGTCCCTGGTTGGATACGCTCCCCTCCCTTACCTATTACAGGTCGCACCTGCTAACCTGGCTGTGAGGACAAAGTGGGTACACATGCAGGAGGGGCCTCGGCACCCCAGCTAGCAGGGAGCACGCATCCCTGGACACCATCTTGTTCTCTTTCTCTTCTTCACATCTCCAATCCTGGTAGGCTTGAGGTTAGGAGGAAACTGGTGGCCCAGTGTGGTAGCCAGATGGCTCTCTCAGGAGCATGCCCTCAGGATTCTTCCTGACTCTGTGAGGCATCTCAGAACTCTTGTCTCCTGTCCCTGTGAGGATTGAATGTCCTCCAAAAGACCTGGAGCACTGCTGAGGACCAAATTGTGGACAGATGGTAGCCGCATCCTTCGGTTAGGACGTGCACTGGCTGTGTGGCCCAGTGGTGAGTGCTCCCTGGCATCATAGGACCCCAACTTCCTGCCCACGATGTTAGAAAATACAGTAATAAAATAGAATGCACCTGCTCCTTCACCCTTCTAATCAAGGTCAAGTCCCAAGCTCTGCACTCGAGGCTGAACTGCTCCCTCAGTGCACACAACACCCATGGGCTCTCAACCCCTTCTTTCCTCTGAAGTCTTTCCAGATAGACCTGAAGTTCTTGGATTTGAGATAGAGAAGCAGTAGACATGGCCAGGAGCAATGGTTCCTAAGGGTCCCAGTCAAGGACTCTGATGCCTCCTCCAAGGTTAAGTGAGCAAAGTCGGGGCACAGGCCCACATATCTACAACTGGTCCAGATATTTCAACGAGGAACATGGAGGCCATGGTGTCCATTCCCAAGCTCTGAATGTGCTTGGTTAACTGGCTTGCCAACCCACAGTCCAGGATGGCCCCTGATGCCTTAATGTTCACAACTTCTCCTCACTACATTCAGGGAGGGAATTCATTCCCAGAAGCCTCTGGGCAGGTCGACTTGCCCTGCCATGGCTGGACGTTGCTTTCCAGGGAGGTTGGCTGGGGCTGGACTGCCCTTGCTTTGGGCAGTTCACAGAGATGTTGTGTGCATCTAAGAAAAAAAGGGTACACAATAATGGGGAGTGGGGGGCTATAAGGTGAGCATGGTGGACCAATTCATCCCCAGCACGATACAGAGACACCCCCTCCAGCCCTCCCACCATACTGTGCACTGGGGTCAACACAAGACACCTTGTGACTGACCTGGATGTGAACCACACCGTAGCTCCAGCTGCCCCGGCAAGCCTAGATGCAGTGAGAAGAGCTCAGGCCTGCAGAGCCATGTGCTTCCCTCCTGGACAAAGCATCCAGACCCACAGGGTACCCTTCATACACCCTGGGCTACCCATCACTGTCCTGCTGCCGGCACTGTGAGTGTTGGGGACATGGGTCAGGGCTGAGCAGAATTTCCAGAGCCCCACTGTCCCTTCTGAAGACCGTGAGGTCTTATACGTGGCTTTGTTGGAAGTCTATCTCTGAGTATATGAGGAGCCCGGATAGAGGCTCTTCTTATCATTGGACCTGAGTTCCAATCCTCTCCTTCAGCACAACATAAGCCTGTCCTGTTTCTTCACAGGATCCTGGGTCAATCCTGATGGATAGTTAGTTATTGCCCCTCTTGTCTCCAGGTAACAAAGAGAGCCAATGTTCTGTGTCCCAGTCCAGGACCGCGTGTGACCAGCTGGATTCTGTGCATTCAACCACACAGGCCTGGGACTCCACCATGCAGAGCACAGCTTGCTTGCTGGCTTGGCTTGGGGCTGTTGTACTATTGGAGTATTTTCCACACAACCCCAGCTTCCCTGAGACCTCAGGGTAGGAGTTATGGTATCTACTGGAAAGATAGCCCACAGCTGGTGACATGTGGGACTCAAGATAGAGGCTGGACCAGCAGCAGACCCTGCAGTCCTCACAGATGATGGAAAGGCCTACAGCCAGCAGGTCTCTTAGGTAACTCCCCCCCACTCCCCGGTAGGAGGCAGAAGTGCCACTGTGCACAGGCAAAAATAAACAGCTTCCTATTCCACAGCCATGTCTGCGATTTGGGTCAGGCTCCGTCACTGCAAAACCTCTCAATTTCCCCATTCTCACGTGGGTCTGGGAGGGTCTTGGGAGAGGAAATGTCAGAGCAGCCAGGAGGCCTTGGCCATAGTTGCAGGCTACTTTCCTGTGCCGGGCTTCACAGCTAAGCATCCTCTTTCCCACTTCCCACCCCACGAGTGGTCACCAGGGTCATTGTTTCACAGGGTCTGGTTGGAACTCTGAAGCTGGGGCACACCCACATCCGCAGCCTTATCTCCTTCCTTATGAACTCCCCCCCCCAACCCCCAGCCAACCAGAAAGGTGGCAGAGGTTGGGGGAGTGGGGGTGGAGGGGTGTGTGTGTGTGGAGGGGTACTGGGTGTGGGTCTGGGCTTTCCTGCTGCGACTTGATTAAAGGACATAGCAGTTGCTGGTGGCGGAATCGGCAGAGGCACTTGCCCGCCCTTTGGCTCAGCTTGGCCTGAGTTTATCTTCCAGGACTCAGCCTGACAGCCAGCCGTTGTCACAACTGGGATGAACTGAAGGGGGTCACAGCACTGTCAGGTCTATAAGGCATGACTCCCAGAGTCCACAGCCAAGGTGCACAGCAGAGTCCTCCATAGGTACCCAGCAATATCTCTGGCCCCCAATCACAAGCTGTCACTCTGTTCCCCCCTTCCGTGCCTACCTTCCTCTCCTGCCCGACCACCCAGGGCACCTGTGTTGTGTATTACTTACATCAGCCCCCAAGTCTAACTGAATCCAAAAATACTAATCTGGGGCCCATCTGTCCGCCAACTGAGGAGCACAGATGTGCTATGGATTTCAGAGGCGACTGGCAGACAGTCAAGGCTGTTAGAAGCGGCACCTGCTGCCTGCTCCCCAGCTCCCCGTTCTGCCCCACTCCCAGCCCCCAGAGCACCCTGAGGAACACCCTGAGGCTGACCTACAAAAACCTTCACCTACCGTCTGGGAGGGTAGGGGATCTGGGGTCCAGCTGGGGCCTTTTGACCTGAGCTCCTACTTTGACCCTGACCTGGACCAGGCTGTGGCTCTGAACTGAGACAGACAACAGCTGGGCATGCAAAGGCACGGCCACCCCGGGGCTTTTACACCTGCCGCCTGCCTAGAGCACCTTCCCCAGGGGCCAGGTGGCCCTCAGCCCTGATGCCTTTAACTCTGCTCAGATGCTGGCTGGGGGTTAGCTAATCTGATGGTTTGTGTTTTGCTTTGGGTTTCAGGTCGGGAGAGGTCTACACACATAGATTCGTTACAGGTGCCTTATTCCCTCGTGGTGGCCATGGCAGAAGGAGGAAGAACGAGCAGGAAGCCATGGTGTGCTTTAAAGATGCTGCCATACACTGTAGAAGGGACCAGGACAGTGGTTTCCTGGAGGTGAGATCACTGTTCCAGAGACCAGGATGTTTCCTGGGACACCCTGGGCTCTGTTCATGCTCCCTTCTCCTTACTCTGACGGGTGTTGCCTGTGTGTGTGGCTTTTTATGAAGTCATTGTGATCCAGTTATAGGTGGGTAAAGTCCTGGTGTCTGGATGGGAGCCAGGAACTGCCCAGAGGGAACTCGGTCTCTGAGATTGGGGAACATGTGAGCTTGGTCAAGTGTTGGGGGACACTGCCCCCAGAACAGTGGAGTCCCCTGACCAGTCCTATCACGGTGATCCTTAGCTCTTTTCTTGGCTTTATGCCGTGGCTTGGGTACTATGGGTGGGCAAAGGGGTATGTCTCCTTTTGAGAAACTTTTTCCTATGCCAGTGTCCCCCGAAAGTTATATGAGTATGATAGGACCAAGAGTCTCCTCAGGACAAGGCGAAACAAAGCATCACCGTACCACGTGCCAGGCATCAATGTCCTCTGGTCCCCAGAGGGCCAAAGTGTAGACCCAGTCAGTCCTCATCACGTGGTCCCTGAGACATGGCATTCCAGGAGCAGTCATGGCCCCTAAGCCAGCAGACTCCATGCCATGCTGGACTCCTGGCACCCCACACAGGCGGTGGCAAGGACTACAGGAGCGCTCTACCTGGGCCTGGCTCCCCACTCTGACTGAGGCACCCTGGTTGACTCTGATCATTAGAGGCCCGTTTGCTCCTCTGTAAAACGTGTGCCAGAAGAAAGTGTTTTCCTGAGGTTCCTCCAGCTCTCTGAAGAGTTGTTATTAACTATTTCTGCCTGACACTCAGGCCTGTATGTTTGGAAGACAGCAAGCATGTGGTGAGTTGGCACATGCATGTGATTGACACATGCATCTGCAAAGCTTGTTCACACTTGCCCCGTGCTCAGAGTGCACTCATCCTCACGCCCCGACAGGTGGCCGTGGTTCTTGTTTTGTTTGGTTTTTGCATTGTCCTGGCCTTTTAGCTGTGATGTGCACACCTGCAGGACCAGGCCTCCCTTGGTTTGCTTTTTAGCTGTGACGTGCACACCTACAGGACCAGGCCTCCATTGGTTTGCTTCTGTCATCTTCACTATCAGACCCTCTTCCCACATGTCTCCTTCCTCTCCACTCTGTGAGTGTCCCTTAGCAGAAGCCTTACACTCCCCCCTGAGCAGGATCAGACACAGCTCTGCCTCCTTTGTAAGAAGCCGGCTGGCCTGTCTTGCTTCCTCACTCTACCCCGGCTTGGGTCTTTCTTCATGATCTAACGAGGAGCACACATTTTGTTCCCACTCCTGAGTCTTGTTAGTCTCATTGAAATGGCTCAAAGACCCTCAGGTTACCCTTGACAGGGCCTTGAGACTGAATTAAAATATATCCGTGGCTTGGGACCACTGATGGATTAACACACAAAGGCCCTAAAACAAAGCCTGTCAGAACTAGCATCTACCCGGGGTGGGGGTGGGGGTGTGGATACCAAGCATGGGCTGATGCTGTACTTGGTGACAATGTGGCCACTTGGGGACAAACTCTCTCTGCCCTGTCTGATACCATGGGGGACCAGGAGCTGGACTGGCCCGGGCTGCAATGTACAAGGCCATTTGACACACTGGGATGATTTCCAAGCCTCTGTGGGGCTTGGATGGGCCTGTTTGGGACATATCAGTGGGATGTCATTTGATCATCCTGACCTGTCTTAGTGTCCAGGAAGATTGCACATAGCCAGTCAGTGGCATGAGGCATCGAGGCAGCTGTGGCTTTTACTCCAGCTTTGTGTGCCTTTCCTTTGCTACTAATTCCTAACCAAGAGCTACAGGCCCACCTCTGCTCTAAACCCCTCTGTTTCCCTGAACACAGGCACAGTTGTGTTTCAAGTATAACCGAGTCCTCTCTGAGTCCCAAGGGCCTAGGAAGGGCAGAAGCCTGGCTCTGGTGCGCTCCTGACTCTCTGGATAGCTGCAGTGCCATGGTGACCTGTTCTTTCTACCACTCCAGCATACTTTCCCTGCCTGCATACAGCACATGAACCGGTGACACTCTGTTGACAGGCAGGTATTGTGTCCTGAATTGACATGGCCATTGGTATCATTGATATACAGACCCTGTACAAGGGCCTCTGGGACCCTTGTAGGTACAGAATTGGGAAAAGTGGGTGGCAGATGGGGGTCATACTCTGGGACTGTGCCACGGACCCCATGGCTGGTACACACTTATGGTTTGGGCATTTGGTTCTGTTGGTGGCAGTCATTCTCCTCTGACTTTCCTGTGGCCTAGACAGAGGATGGATTAACCAAGGCTGTGACAAGCCCATGTGCCCTGATTCTCTGTCTTTGAGGGTAGCACCAAATCTCTCCCAGTCCTTGGAAGGCATCTGTAAAGTCTGAAATTTACCTTATTGTTGAGTGAGTCCCATGAATCTCCCTGCTCCCTCCACTGTGAGGGTCTCACAGGGGTGATAATAACTGCCTTATTTCAATAGGGTGACGACCACGTCCAGCCTGGAGGACACAGCTACACCTCTGACCATATGCAGTGAAAAACACCATAGACGGGAGTAGCCAGGGGAGGCTGGGTGTCGGTCAGGGATTTTCCAGCTGTGGAAAGTGGAAGTTGGAGCCAGGGCTTAGGAAAGAGGGAAACAGGAACCTAGGTGGGTCACAGGAGGCAAAAGGACACCAAGGCAGTGAGATCTTGGTGCTCAGTGCTAGGGTGGCTGGCGTGGAGGTGCCATCATGGCATTGCAAGCTTTATATGTGTGAAGCCATAGTCCAGGGTGAGATGGAGCAACTGAACTGTGCCAGGGGAGCAAGGCAGCTGTCACGGAGCGGAGAGTGAGAGCTGATGTAATCCGGGTGGGTGGAGCAGAGGGAGATACCCACAGCATCTGCTGGCGGGTGGGGGAGGATCCAGATGATCCCATGTGGGAGGAGCAACTAGAGGTGCCCCTTGGGAGATGTTAGGGTGGTAGGGCAGAGGTCAAGGGTCATGTTCCCTGCCTCATAACGTGATACCAGAGATGTGAAATAGAGAAGGAAGAGGATCCAAAGTGGATCCCAGCTTTTGGAAGGTGAGAGGCAAGAAGCCCTAGAAAATCAGGAACCTGGAGGCCAGGCAAGCATAGGTGTTCCCAGAGAGGCGGGAGTAAGGAAAAGCAAGACAGAAGAAGCAGGCGGCCTGAGCCTCAGGGTCCCAGGCTGAGACCTCGGGCACACTGTCGTGGAAGCTTGCCCCTCACTAGAGTGGTCCTGGCCGAGCCCTCTCTAGCCTACCCACAGCTGGCAGGCTCGCCTGCTTCATCCCAGCTTTGAGGTTTTGCCTCTAAAAATAGGTGCTGCCTGGGAGAAGAGGCAGATGGACAGCTGCCCCCTGGCCTTCTGCATCTGGCACACAGCTGTGCGGCCTGGCAGATCGCCCGGCTGGCACCAAGAGCAAATGGAGCATCCTCGGCAGAGGAGGCTGCAGGCTGAGGATGAGACTGGTCCACAGCAGAGACTTTAGGTCCCAGGTAGCCCTAGACCGCCCTCCGCTGACCATGTCCTAGATGCTCAGGAAAGCCATGGGTAGGCTGTCCTGCCTCCTACCCGTATGCTCTTGGCACACAGCTGTAGGCACTGTGCACCTGTGTGTACTTCTTTTTCTTCCTTATGATCCCATCCACAATGGCCGTGAGGGGATCCAGGGGGTCAAAACCACATCAAGTGCCTGCCATGGCTCCAGCCCACCTGCCATGGCTCCAGCCGACCTGCCATGGCTCCAGCCCACCTGTCATGGCTCCAGCCCACCTGCCATGGCTCCAGCCCACCTGCCATGGCTCCAGCCCACCTGCCATGGCTCCAGCCCACCTGGGTTCTGTTCCTCTCAGCTCTGTCATGAGTCCTTCTGTCCCCCTGTCTCACCCCTCTTTCCTCACCTGGAGCCTTGTGGAGCCTCCCATGTGTCAGTGTCGCTTGACAAGGACCTTAAACCCTTCCTCCTTGCCTTACCGGAGGACTCCCCCACCTCTCCAGGAAGGGCCGGCAATGCTGTCTCCTAAGCCTTGAGCCTGTGACATAGAGGGTCTATATTTTACATGTAGGAGCAGCAGCTCAGGATGGTGAGGTCTCACCACGAGCTCCAAGATGGCCTCTAGGTGCTGATCCTGTCTGCCCTATGAGAGGAACAGCCATGGCCAATCTGTCACTGCCTGGCTGTCACAGCAGGATGTTTGCTCCTAAGGCAGAGCTGACAGACATACTGAGCAGTCCTCAGCAGTCAGTGTCTCTGCTGTGTCACCATCTCCACAACTGTGACCTACTGCAATCAGTGTTACCCGTGGAATTTACGAGAAGCAAGGGGACATATAACAGTTAAACCCCTTTGGGCAAATGCTGGGTCCTGCCACAGTCACTGTCTGCCTGTATGCTGTATAAACTGTCCCCTATATGGTGTGAACACTGTGCCCTGTCCACTGTATACACTGTCCCCTGCCTGTTGTATACACTGTCTCCAGTCTGTTGTAAACACTGTCCCATGTCTGCTGTATACACTGTCCCCTGTCTGTTATATACACTGTTCCCTGTCTGCTGTAAACACTGTCCCCTGTTTGCTGTATACACTGTCCCTTGTCTGCTGTATACACTCTCCCTTGTCTGCTGTATACACTCTCCCTTGTCTGCTGTATACACTGTCCCCTGTCTGTTGTATACACTGCCCCCTGTCTGCTGTATACACTGTCCCCTGTCTGCTGTATACACTGTCCCCTGTCTGTTGTATATACTGTCCCTTGTCTGCTGTTTACACTGTCCCCTATCTGCTGTATACACTGTCCCCTGTCTGCTGTATACACTGTCCCCTGTCTGTTGTATACACTGCCTCCTGTCTGCTGTATACACTGTCCCCTGTCTGCTATATACACTGTCCCCTGTCTGCTGTATACACTGTCCCCTGTCTGCTGTATGCGCTGTCCCTTGTCTGCTGTTTACACTGTCCCCTGTCTGCTGTATACTGTCCCCTGTCTGCTGTATACACTGTCCCCTGTTTGTTGTATTCACTGTCTCTTGTCTGCTGTTTACACTGTCCCCTGTCTGCTGTATACACTGTTTCCCTGTCTGCTGTATACACTGTCCCCAGTCTGCTGTATACACTGTACCCCAATCAGCTTGCACAACTCCATCTCTTCACTCCGGAACCCACGACCCCCTTGCCATTTGGATGGGATTCCCATCACTCCCTCCCCTCATGTGCCAGCTAAATACCCTATGAAAATGCTCATAGCACAGGCTTTCCCGTGCGGCTTTTAGCTCTCCTTGTTCAATTCCAGATGTGTTCCTGTTGGGTGTATAACTAATTCACTTTTCCCATTGCCAGGAAACATGGGCCCCTGACAGCATCACCTGTGTGATCCCAGATGACCTTTGTTGTTATGTTTGGTTTCCATCCGGTCCCCCCACTGCAGGGTACTGTGATTCGTTCATTCCAGTCCTCTCGGCTCAGTTTGCCTATGACATCTGCTCCTCTCAACACCAGTGCCCACCTGTGCCAGGCCACCTGCATGTAAGACAGAAACCTGGTTTCTCGGCTTCCTGTGACCTCTTCCTTGGACCTGTGGCTGGGGCCACCCTGGGCATTCCCCAGCACCTCCTGCTTAACAGGGCCAGAAACGCTCCTTTGTGACCATGCTGGGTATCCATCTTACCAGATCCATGTGTCCAATGTCCCCACCATCATAGGCCCCTCCCAGGATCCAGCACATCTCTCTGATACCCAAGCTGGCAATCTCTGCTACCCCTTCCTCTTCCAGTCTACTTCTCTGTTTCCTCTGGCCTGAACCTCTAGCTATTCTCTTCTAAGCTACTGGAGAATGGCCAGACCCTTCTGTGTGTCGGGAGAGCCGTAGGGCAGGTGACTCACCAATCAAGGAGGATCTGACCCCAGGTGTCTTACTGAGCTGTTCAGGTGTGATCAAAGTTTCACCATCTCCAAAGAAAGATGAGGGGACTTTTCCTCCCTATAACCCTTGACCTCTCTCTTCGTTGTGACAAAAATCACTTGGAGTTCTGCTGGGCTCCAGGACTTTCTAATCCCAGGGCAGACTATTTCAGGTCAGGTCTCGGTGGACTCACCAGGTCCTCATAGGAACATCTGGGTCAGCTGGAGAGCTGGGCTCCTCCATGGGTGAGTTGAGACTTGCCGAAGCTCAGATTTTTGAATGGAGGCTCAGGACCCCCAGGAAGAAGGATGCCATAACCGCCCATGGCTCTCAGCTTCCCGAACTTGACACCCCTGAACCTGTTAGCCAGCTCCAGGCCTGCTGGAGCCTCCTGCCAACTGGCCAATCCCTCCCTGTAAGTTAATCATTCATTCAACAAATGCCCCTTGGGCAGCTTTGGGCAGGAGGCACTACTGAGGATAGAAAGTCTCTGTTGGAGCCGAGTGGGGGTCACAGTGGATGCTTCCTGAGACTGCCGGAACAGAAGACTCCATAGTACAGGCTTAAAACAGAAGCCAGGTCAGACAGGTGGCCTAATGGGTAAGAGTATTTGCCGTGAAACCAAGAGCTTAGTTCAAATCCCCAGCACCCATGTAAATGCGGCTGTATTTGACTGTAACTGCAGTATTGGTAGGTGGAAAAACAGGCTCAAAATAGAGAGTTTCAGGTTCAGTGAGACACACACACACACACACACACACACACACACGGCTCCCATCACCAATACCTGGATGCCAGGCTGGCTCCATCCTGAAGTGCCTGCCTCATGTGGCAGTGCCCATGCCCAAGCGTGTCTGAATCTTTCTTTTCTAAGAACACTGTCAGTGGATTTAGGACCGTTCCACCGCTCTTGCCACAAAGATCCTTCACTTAATGTCACCCACAAAGACCTTTGTAAAAATAAGGTCAATGTTTGCCATTGCAAGGTTTAAGACACTGACCTGTGGTAGGGGAATTGATGGTCTTGGACCAGGGAGCTTGTGTGGGGGTCTGGAGTTGGCCGGGGTGGGGCAGGGGCACAGACTGTCGGAAAAAAGATAAACACAGGGCGGCAGGGAGAGGTGGGGGAGGGCAGTGGGACTTCCAGGCCAGGAGACTTCTTACCCAAGAGGGGCTTCAGGGTACACTTCCCGCGTGCTGCCTAAAGGGGGCAGTAAGGGCAGCGTTGCCCCTCTGCAAAGTATGGCTTAGGGGAGCTCAGCACCAGCTCCTTCCAAAGTCTGGTGTGCACATGACCTGTTCCAGCCTGCCTGCTGACCCGCCCACTCTGTCACAAGTTTCCAGCCAGAAGTGAGTGGCCACAGCTGATAACCTCCCAGAACCTTGGTTTCCTTGTCTGTGAGAAGAAGATAACCACATCTCCTGAAATCAGGGGCTGTGTGGAGACATAGGCCAGGAGCTCTGGACCGACCACAGGCAGGCAGCACTGCCCCTCTGAGCCTGCATGGTCAGCCAGCATGGGGAGTAGACTCAGGGGCTTGTGGGTCAGGCTCCTTAACCACCAAGAGGGTGCTGAACTGAGCCATGGGTCACTTGGAGGGGACCGATGGGGTGGGAACCAAAGCCCTGGGTGAGGAGAGAGACAGGCAGGGAGAAGAAGCCATGAGCGTGGAACCAGGGGAAAATCATAGCCCCCACTGAAGACAGACACGGACAGAGAGAGGGACCAAATGGCTAGAGGGTGGGGCTCCACCTCTCCCCCTTTTCTCCAACGGGGGCAAGGGGCGGGGGAGGGGGCAGTAAGATGTAGGCGACCCACAGACTTGCCTTCTCACAGAGAAAATATTCCCTGAAAGACATTAAATGAAGTAAATAGGAGAGATAAAAATGGAAATATCGAGGCAGCAACTTCTCTTCTGATTATAAAGCGAGCGGCGGAGGCGGGGTGGGGCGGGCCTGCGGGAGACGCAGCTGCAGCAGCCGGCCGGGCTGATAAGGGCTCTGGCAGCCTGCGCGGGCAAGATAAAGCCAGGCGCCGCTGCCCTCAATCCCGGCCATCATCAATATTCACAGGGCCTGACCAACTGGCATCACAGATAGAATAAATATAGACTGCCAGCTATTACCGAGACCTTATTAATCCGCTTGCAGGCATTTAAAGGCCGTGGAAAATTCGGGGGGTTTTGAGCGCAACCATCAATAGCTTGACTCGTCATCAAATGCTTCCCTTATGGTTCCTCTTGTCCCCATTGTCTCTGGGTCTCAGCGTTCTCTTAGAGATGAGGTTTTGGCATGCAGATGGAGGGACCAGGTGGGGAGGATTCAAACACCTGGTGGAGGGGATGCCACGGGGTTACAGCTGTCCCTGGAGTCCTCCTGAGCTCTGAACGCATTCTCAGGGCAGACCTCGCCCGCCTTGAGAAGTGTGTGCTGGCATCCAGCGTCCCCCTTCCCTTAAGCTGTCAGAGCCTGACTGGATGCTGGCTCACACAAGCTCATTTATCACAGGAAGGGAAAGCAGGGACATGCCCTGAGCAGCAGGGTTACTGCTGAAACAGGTCCAGCCAAGGCGGCTCGCCCGCCCAGACCCCACGGCTCCTGGCTGCTACCATGTGCAATAGGCCTCCTGACTGGGTCTCCTGTGGTCTGTTTGACTTCGGTGCCAGTCTCTCTTTGTAAGTGGCCTTGACAGGGGCCAGGCACCCAGACATCTGGCTCCTTGTCATCCTTGTCGTCGTCACATCTCAGTGGAGGCACTTCCCCCTACAGAGGTCTTCTGCCTGTCACTGTTCATACTGAGGCTTTTCCCCACACACACCAGGACGCACCATCTCACCCCAGATCTGGGGACAGAGCCCAGCTTGTGGGCACTCCTGGGCACATTGAGAGGGGAAGGAGAAAGACTCACCAGCCTTGGATGCTGGGTGGGGCTGGAGATACGGGATGGACGGGCAGGGAGCCTACGGGCAGTCAGGAAAGATGCTCCGGGCAGAAGCAATGGATGGAGCAAAGGCTGAAAAGGACATGGGGAGCTCATCTTGCCTTCTGCCTCTGGCAATGCACCTCACACGCCATCCTGGGCACAGATCATGCCATCCTGGGCACCTCACACGCCATCCTGGGCACAGATCATGCCATCCTGGGCACAGATCATGCTTGGAGACCTTAGTTGGACTCCTTAGCTGCATACCTGAGGCAGGATCTTGTGGTAAATGGCCTTTTGGAAGGTGACAGGGATACGAGGCCGAGGATATAGATCCAGCGGAAGCTTGAACCGGCGCACATTCCAGGTGAGATGTCGGAAGTCATGAGGCATAGAAGCCGTACACCCCTGATCTACCTGTGGAACCAGCAGTTCCAATGTCCCTTTCCCTGCACAAAAGATCCCAATCCCCATCTCAGGATTTGCTTTATTTTCGTTTTACATGTATGGAGGTCTTGCTCCCATGTATTTCTGTTTACTGCATGTGGGCAGGGTGCTTAGAAGCCAGAAGAGGGCATAGGACTGAAGTTACAGATGGTTGTGAGCCGCCATACAAGTGCTGGGAATTGAGCCAGGGCCCTCTGGAAAACCGGCCAGAGCTCTTAACCATTGGCTGAACAGTCTCTCCACTGCCCCTGTCTCTCTGGTTTGCTGTAAACTCCTGAGAGGGCTCTGAGAGCCAAAGAGATGCCAGGATGGTCAGAGACAAGGTCCTGCACGAAGCAAGGCAGACCTGTGGCATCATCACACCCACAGGCTGAGCTCAGTGCCCAGCAGAGCTTGTAGCTGGCGTGGCACTTAGCTCCAAGAGCCTAGATGGGGCTTTATCTCTCTCTCTTGGAAGCCACGCCCCCTCAGTCTCCTGTTGGTCCTGCCTCACACATCTACATCAAACATTCTCTAGCTACATGTAAGTACTTCTTGGCTAAGCAGACAGGCCCATTGAGGGTGTTGCCCAAGGAAGAAAAACCTTGGCCATCTTCCAGGTTTCAGCCTGCTCACTCCCTTCCAGGAGGTCCAAGCATTAGCCATGAAAGGTCTTGAGAAAGGAGCATCAGATTTCATCCGTCTGCCTGCTTCTCACAACCCTACCATAGCCAGGGAAACAGAGGCACAGAGGACTACTATGCCTGAACTTAGATGGACCTTGGAAAAGACAAAATTGGATCATGCACTGTCTCTACCCTTCCTGCTTACATGGCTTCAGACATGTCCCCAACCTCTGAGCCTGTCCTGCCTCCTGTGAGCTTGACACAGGAACTCCCAACAAGGATGCTGGGAATGCAAACAGGACGCAGCATCAGCATCGCTCCACACTCGCTGTCTTTGCTGCCTCTTAACGCCAGTCAGCAGACAGCGCAGGGTTCAGCCCTTGCTTGTGCCTCCGGAAAGTGTCCCGAGTGAAATGACTTCTGAAGATAGGGCAGGAACCTGCTGCAACCCTCCTCTTTGACGCATGGTTTTGACTGACAGGATCCTTCTAGGTTTTGGAACAATCTGGTCCTCTAAATGCAGTCACATTCCAGTGGCCTGTTCTCAGCCTTAACTCCACTCTCAGCCCCCACAAAGAAAGGGTCTATTTTAGGACTGGCTCCTTACTGACCAAATGCCACAGAGGCAAGGGCCAGAAAGCTCAGGTAAATATCAGCCACATTGTCATTCATTAGGACAATGAGCAGAGGGTTGGGAACGGAGACAGGAGGCTCTCTCTTGAGAGTGGCAGGGGCTCAGTGACCCGCCCACACGTCCTTGCCCAAGTTTGATGGTGTGATAGTCAGTTTAAACCGTCATCGTGACACAATCTGGATCACCTGGGAGTCTCGGTCTGTGAGGATTGTATTGATTGCACTAATTGAGACGGTTCACACATTGTGGGTGATCCATTGCGGAGCAGGCTTTCCAGGTTGAATAAGCATAGGAGAGAGAAAGCTGAGTACTAGCGTGTGCCTCTATGAATCCACCGCGCTCTGCTCCTGACTGCACATGTGGCATGACCAGTTCTTTCAAGCCTTTGCTTCTGTGTCTCCCCTGTGACGGACTATAACCTGGAACTATGCGCTAACACAAACGCGTTCTTTCCTTGATGGCTCCTAATAGGATGCTCTAGCTCTGCAAACAAGAAACAAAAACAAGCAAGAGATTGTACCATGTCTGGGCTGCTTACTCTGGAGGACAGATAATCCTCAGAGGGTGTGACTCCCGTGACAGGTGACCTCAGGGAGCAGCAAACTGGGTGATGAGCACGACATCCTCCAGAGCTGGCCACCAGCACCACCACCTCAGCTTTGCAAATAAGACCCAGGAAACGGGGTTTGGTGGCAGGTGGGTGGTCTCATTGCTCATGGTGTGTGGGACCTGCAGGCCACCGTGGGAATGAAAAAGGAGACAACGCATGTGGACACAGAGGAGTGTCTGATATCCCAGATATCCCAGGTTTATCCATGCTGGGGGGGGGAGGGTAAATGGAAATGTCAAAGGGTCTGGGAGGTGTATGCAGGGCTCCCCATGTAGATTTTAAAAGTCGGAGGAGGGGCCTGGGGCTGCTGTTCTACCCACAACCTGTCCTCTCATTGGCTGGGAAACATGGCATCTGCCCTGCAGCCTTCACAGTGACCATTCATGGCTGGTCCAAGGCCTGGGTATGAAGGAGAGGAATGGGAGTCACCAGACAGGGCTCCGAGAGGGACGGAGACAGGGAGAGACAGAGGGGAAGGAAAAGACAAGGAGGGTGGGAAAGGGAGGGTGCTTGTGTCTGGATGTCATTTCCCGGCAGTCATGTTTCCAGGGTGTGAGCTTTTCCTTTGATTATTTCCCACTATCTGTTTCCCAGGATCACTTTCGGGTCGCTGGCGGGGGAGGGTGGCATGATGACCCATCGGAACTCAGGGGAACAGACCACACTTAAATACGTGGGATATGTGATGTGTGATTGGAGATGGGATAACCTGAGGTAACAATTGAGCATCTGAGGGTATATACCTGGTGGTGTATGAACGGGTGATTGGAGATGGATGACATACAATTGGGCTATCTGAGGGTATATACCTGGTGGTGTATGGGTGGATGTATGCTTGGGGTATATGGGCCTATAACTAGTGCACATCAACTTATATAATTGGGAATTTATATTATTAGGGACATATGGATATACAAGTGGCACACTACTGTGTTTAGTCAGCGATTCTTCATTAGGACAGATATGTGAGAAAAGCTATTTTAAGTTGTTTGGACATTTATGGCTCAGCAGTTAAAGGCACTTGATACTAAGTTTGGTGACTCGAGTTCAATCCTGGGCTCAACAAGTCGTCCTTTGACTTCCGCATTCACGCCACGGCCTGTGTGGGCACACACACCACACGCACAATAAATAAATGTAATGCGAATTTTAAAATTAAAAAGATTTATTTTGACTCATGGTTTCTGAGCCTCTGGTCTGTGGTCTGTGAGCATGAGGTGTCTGACAGAGAACCCTACCAGGACTGTGAGGCAGAGAAAAGGTTCTCAGTGTGCAAGAGGCAGAGGGAGACGAGAGGACGCAGCAGGGGAAAGGCCGTGCTTCCAGGTCCTTCCTTCCTCCATCCACGTCCCGATTCCTGCTTCCCACTGCTTCCTGATTCTACATCAGCCTTGGTGACAGGTCACCTCCCAGAGGCTCTACCTCTGAGTGCTGCTGGGTTGGAAGGCAAGCCTACAACACAGGGCCCTTCTCGAGGACACTTCATATCCGAGTGTAACACTGTCATGGGTGTGTGGCAGACACTGCGCACACTAGGTCTGGACATCCAGATCCTGCTGTGCGGTCAGTGCTGAAGTGGCTTCCAAGTGCATGAGAGGAGCATCTATGAGGGAGGGCTAGCACCGAAGCACAGGTGGGAGGTACCTCAGAGTTGTGCCTGTGACCTCATGAGGGTGGTAACCTGATTCTGAGAAGCCAAAAAGGCACAAAAGTGCAATGTAGCAGTACAGAGGCAGGGACCGTAGAAGAATATCTCCTTCCAGCTCCATGGGACTTTCCCGCATGGTCCAGGCTGGAAACCCAGGGGGAAGAAGACTGGGAAATGTAGCCTAGGCTAGATGAACAATGCCAGCCATCCCCTTTTGTCAGAGGGCCAGGTGGAGATCCAGGTGAGGTCTTGGAGGAGTGACATGGTCAGGTGTGGTTGAGGAGACGTCAGGCTCAGGTTGGAACAAGGTGGGGGCTGAGTGGATGGAACAACTACATGTGTGGCTGGGCTGGTGGAGCACCCCCAGGCTCCAGGCTCCCCTAGTTGCATAATCTCACCACCTCTGAGGGTTCCTTATGATGCAGCTGCAGCCATTATGGCCAGACCTCCTGCCTAAAAAGGAGAGGGGACCCAGCTCAAGAAACCCAAAGGGAGAGACTTAGAAATAAAGATAAATAGAAAAATAATTAAATCAAATCATAAACAAGTGTGTTGGGAAGGTTGTCATAGTCTTTGGCTATGTCTGGGTGAAAGTCCCTTCCTGGAATTTGGCAGGGCCAGCACTGGGGCTGGATGCTCCTGGGACCTAACCTACAAGTGACTGGCTGCTTTTTCGGGGGATCCCCAGTCTATGCAGGCTAAGTCCTGCTCTCCCCAAAAGAGAATTTCTCAGACTCATACACATTGTTGTGAGGCCTGCTTGGGATGGCCTGGGCTTGTGGCCTGCAGCTTTAAGTGAATTTCAGCCCCACAGGAGCTGGGCAGGAGCTGGGGACTCTGAGATCCCCCCTTGGGACTGGCAGAGAGGAGTTGGGTTTACTCCAGGCGACGTGGCCTCCCAGATCTTCTTTCTCAGCCTGTGTCAACTTAACATCAAAACTCCAAGTGATTGTTCTTGCTGTCTCTCCTCTGACCTCACCGAAAATATTATCCTCTGCAGGGCCATCCTGCAAAAATAACACGATTGGGGGATCTTTTTAAAGGAGATGAGCTCACCCAGAGAAAATTTGGACCGTAGCTCAGTGCTGGATAGCTTGTCTATATGCACCAGACCCTAGGTTCAAGCCCAGCAATGCAGACCCATTAAAAAAAAAAAAAACCCAAGATACAACAGAGAACAAATATGGAAGGTGTCTGGAAACCACCCTATTCCCCATGTGATCAGTATAAAGTTCCCAGGTCAGAACAGTCTACTAGGAGGTCACTCCAGGGAGCAGAAGACCCCAACTTCATGAAGCATATTCCTAAAATATTTCAGTCCCAAGTTTATTTCCTTGGCAGGAGTCAAAATGGACCTGCTGATTGGGTGAGGTATGTGTCAATCATCTAAATGGACCTGCTAACTCATTGGGAGAGGTATGTGTCAATCATCTATGGATCTTGTTTATCTTGGGAATGGGGTAGGGAACAAGTAATGTGGGGGAGGGGAGGGACATTTGTGGGCAGGGCCTGAGCCGGCTGCTCTTCAGGTGTGGTTTCAGGTGAGGCTCAGAGCAGGTGAAGCCAGGCTGTAAGAGATAGGAAGGCAGTGGGGTTGGCTCCTCACCTGCCTTTCATTCTCTTCCCATAGGCAGGTGGGGAGCAGTGGGGTTCACATGGTTTTCAGGGTGGGGGAGGGGGCTGGGGACCAGAGCTAACTTCTGTTCTTAGCCAGAACAAAGACATCTGTGCAGGCTCTAAAGATACCTGCTCTTCATCTGGTCCCAAAGTCCTTAGGTTCTGGGTAGTGACAGAAACATATATTGAGCAGCCGCGGAGCCAGGTGACTGCTGTGCACATCTGAGATACTGTGAGCTAGCCATGCTCCAGGCACGTGCCTGGCCCCCAGCCAGACACTGTGTGACGTTCCATACATCCAAACACACATCTGAAACCTTCACCTGCCTGCTGGCTCTCTCATTCCTCAGGGCAATGCCCGTCCCTATCCCCATAGGGTGCACTTTTGTTAAGGACTGATGAAACTGGAGGATAACCCCAGAAGGATATGTTTATCCCTCTACTTCCTCCCCAACCACAGAAGTGAACTCACTTCACCCATAGAGGTCATGGTTGGCAGGGGAGACAAGCAGAGTGCAGATGACATGGGTAGGCAGGAAAGACAAGCAGAACGTAGATGACATGGGTGGCTGTTTCTCCTCTAGCCAGCAGCTTTCTAGAATGGAGGGACACAGTTTAGCCCCTGTGGCCTGTGAACAAGTGTGCCCATCACTCTTAGCCCCCCTGGTCCTGGCTATGATGACGTTATCATCCTTGAACTGTGGCAGTGTCCCACCAAGGGTTGGGCACCTCTGCTGGACACTTGAATATCTTCGGTTGGGTCTAGAAATTCTTTATATCTTTGGGGTTCTGATAGTTGGAGGGGTCAGTGTCTGAGGTGTGCATGTGCCCCGTTTCTTTACTTACGCATGCCAGTTCCCAGCTCCCTCACTCTTGGCACCTGACTCCCCTAAACAGACATTTGCTAGCTGGTGTGTGTTCAACCCCTTGCAAAGACGGGCTGCAAGGTTAGAGAGGAGCCATGGCAGCACACCAGCTCTTCACTGGGCACCACGCTTTGCGCCCCCAAATAAGCAGCTTGTTATTCTATTAATGTCTCGTGGAAAATGTGAGGGGAAGCAGAACCCCTCTAACCACTACAAGTGTGAGCAGAGAATCTCTGTTCGCCCCACCCTGACCCCCCCAGCCCTATATATTCATGTTCCCATGCACACAGACCTGTGTATAATGCTCCCCCCTCCAGACCTGTGTATCTATGTTCCCATACACACTTCCCTGTGTCTACATGTTCCCAAGTTCTATATCACTGTATGCGTGCATATGCACACATCCCCTCCACATACATCCCCTCCAACACACGTGTATATACACTCTCCTACACGCAATTCCCCAAACCACATACATCTCTCTCTACCACACCCATTCCCCCTTTCTCCTTTCTTTCTCTCCCTCCCCTCTCTCCCTCCCCTCCATCTCTATCTACCTCAGTCTCCTATACTCATTCCAGAGAGGCTGGAGTGGCTGCCACTCCAGCCCCAAGGTTGATCAGTGGCATCCTTAAGATCTCCCCTGGGCTCCCTGAAGTTTCCCTTTGTCCTTTATGAGGGTGGGTGGGTCTCAGTTCTTGGGGGAGCTGAGATCTTTCAATGCATAGGGGAGGGGAGGGGAGGGGAGGGGAAAGCATCCCCGGACCTCCCCAGAGTCCCCCTGGCAGCCCCAGCTTTCTGCCCCTCATTCTCAGACCACATTCATTCCAGCCCAGGGATGCTATGGCCCCTCCCACTCCACAGCTCCAGGCTGACTCTGCCGCTGCTCTGCATTCCTGTGCTCAGCAACAGCTGGCTGAGCTTAATTAAGCCCCACAGTGCTGGTTCCACCTGGTGAAGGATTAACAACAACAACAAAACAGCAAACATCAGAGGAGGGGTGGTCGGGCCTCCTGCTTCTTCCAGAGCTGGGGATGGGGCTGCAAGCTTAGCCTCCACCTTTTCCTCTGTGACAGCTCTGAGATGCACACTGTCATCCCTGAGTCCAGGAGAAGCATCACCAACCTAGGGATGGTGGGTCTTAGCCTGCTAATGTCTGTATCCTTCTCTGTGCAGGGCAGGTAGCCAGTTTACCCCTCCAAGGTGAGCAGGCTCAGGCCACAACTTAGCTTTCCATATGCATCTGCTGAGGAGTGTTGTGTGTGGCCATGTAGCCACCCAGCTAGCGGGCATGTTTATGGTCTGCGGGGGTCCAGGCAGATGACACGTGAGCAGAGTCCAAGATCCCACACTCACACGCAGGGGACAGCGTGTGATATGGATTAGCCTTGGAAGAGGCCGATAATAGACCCCTCCCCATCTATGTTTCAGAACCCTGTAGGGGCTGAAAGCAACTGTGGTGCTGGATTCAGGACCCCTGAGCAAGTGGACAGAACTGAGCATGCTCAGTATCCAGTGGCCAAACTCAGGCCAGCAGATGTCAAGGTCCCCTGTACACAAAGACTGGTTCCTCTAGAAACTTTATTTATAATGTGTACACACCTGCTTCCAATGCAAGCTTGAGAAATGTCACAAGACAAAATATCAGTTGTAGAAAGAGCAGATTGTCTATGCCATAGATTACTGTACTGTTGAGTCCAGGGTCCTGTTCCGGGTTCCTGGCACCTAAAGCAACACGGGAAAGAGGAGGGACTTATTAGCTGTATGTTCAGATTTTCACAGTTTCGTTTCATTTTGTGTTTTGGTAGGAGACTGCGGAGCTTTGTTAGCCGTGGAAACCGCAAAAGCGACCTCAATCCCTGATGGTGACAAAATTACCCAACCTCCTTCAGTTTCAAATGTATTGAAATAAAGTTGTCAAAATATCACTGCAACTTTCTTCTGTTTGCCTTTGGGGGAAATCTTGTGTATTCTGTCGCGGCTGGATGAAGGGTCCTATCACTATCAATGAGGTCAGGGTGGTTGAAGCTCCTGTCTTCTCCCTACTCTCCCCAACCTCCTAGGTTTTCTGGTTATATATTTGACGGGGATGTTGGGACCTCCAACGGTGACTATAAGTTTGTCTGTTTCCCTTTGGATTTGTGTCATGTGTTTTGAACTTCTTAAAAGCAGGTCCCAATGGCTCTTCCTCTGAGTTCATAACTGGTGTGTTCCTCTCCAACTCTTATAGGATTTCTCGTCTGCAGGCTACTCTGTCTACGCCTAGTGTAGCCATCCCTCATTTCTTTTCAAGTTTTGAAAAGTGTGGTGTGTGTATGTGTGTGTGTTCACACGCATGTATGCTCAAATTCATAGCATGTGTGTGGAGGTCAGAGGACAGCTTTCAGGGGTCAGTTCTCTCCTTCTACCATGTGAGTTTGGGGAATCAAACTTAGGTTGTCAGGTTTAGTGGCAAGCACCATTTCTCACTGAGACATCTGACTGGCCCTCCTTTTACTTCCTTTCCTTTCTCGTAATACTGGGAATTCAGCCAACCCAGGGCTTCCAACATGGTAGGAAGGTTGAACCAGACACACTGGCCCTTCAACTTCTGCCTTTTAACTCAGATATTAACCCACTTATATTTAATTTAATCATCATCACAGATAAGCTTAAAACTTAAAATAGTTTTATTGTATAAAAACTATTTGTTTTATATACAAACTTGAGTTTTGTTTCATATTTTTCTTCTTGCCTACTTGAATTATTTGATTACTCTGTAACATTTGGCTTATACCTCTTAGCTTCTTTTATTTTTGGCAGCTGCTCTAAGGATAATGATATCTTGATTCTGGACTCACACCACATCTACAGATATGATCTCATGCTCTGAAAGGAAATGCCACTGGTATGCTACTGGTGTGCCTCTACCCTCCTGCCTCCTGTTAAGAGCAGGTGCCACACCTCCCACCAGACACTATAATATCTATCTCATTGGCATCTAAAGAAGGTTGGAAATGAAAGAGGGCTTTGTGTTATCACATTCCAACTTCCCATGGCTTCCTCTCTCAGTAGGCCTGAGGCTCTCCAGACCATCTTCTCTCTTGAAGGACTCCTCCACCATTCCCCCACACACGTGTGTCTGCTGGGATGGTGTGTCTCAGACTTTGTTTACCAAGAAATGCTTTGTTTCAGCTTAATCTTTTGGTTGTTTTGTTTTCGAGACAGGTATAGCCCTGGCTGTCTTGGAACTCACTCTGTAGAGCAGGCTAGCCTCGAACTCAGAAATCCGCCTGCCTCTGCCTCCCGAGTGCTGGGATTAAAGGCATGCAAGACACTCTCTTGCTGCCTTCTGCCTTGCACTGATTCTGATTGGAAGTCACCAGTATTCCTTACCAGGTGCCCCTGTGTGTCTGTGTGTCTCTGATGTGTCTGTCTGTCTCTGCCTGCTTCTGCTTTAGCTTCAGTAGTTTGCCTACGATATACCTGCTTCTTAGTTTTTGATGCCACGTGACCTTCATTGATTTGTAGCGTGAAATTTTTCATCTGCTCTGAATTTCTGTCTTCTCCTTCCACACCCCAATCACATACATGTGACGTGGCTTCGTCTTCTACCATGAGTGGCAGGACCTTTGTTGTTCTGTTTTTAAGACAGGGTCTCCCATATCCCAGGATAGCCTCCTCAATCTTGGTCTGTCATTGAGGATGACCTTGAACTGCTGATACCCCTGGAGCCATATCCTGACTTCTTGTATAGGTGTGGGCTACCATCAGGCCTGGCTTATGTAGTGCTGGGGACCAAATCCAGAGTTTCAAGGCTGAAACGTCTACAGCCACACTGAGACTTTACATTTGTGCTTGAATTTGTAGTCTTTAAAAAGGATCCTTCTTCATGGTCCCTTCCCTTTCTTTCCTGTGGTCCAAATGGCTGTTCCCCTGCTCTTCTTTCCAACCTTTCCCTTCCAATTCCCACACCTGGGTCACCTCTAGGTCTGTCCTCTGAGATCTTTGCTATGAATAGGGTGATGTTTGTTTCAGGTAAGCCATGAAGCCTTACATGGAAAAGCTGTTCACAAAGAAAGGTTACATGGCATGCCTTGTGCTAGGACCGTCACTACACTGTTCTCAAGACTTGCCTTTCCAGGCTCTTCAGACAGCATTTGTATTCCATCTGTCAGAGCTGAACACCATCAGGAGTGCCACATCATCACCTTCTGCTGACAGTTTTCACAGGGCCTGTGCATCTCTACCTGAGACATATGTGGTTCCAGGGCACTCCTGTGTACTGCTCTGGCCTCTCCTTTGTATAGCTTCCTTCTCTCTATACTCTGCTAATTGCATACACCTCAGTACCCTTGAACACCAACCTCTGCTTCCTGAATCCACTGTGCCATCCTGGCCTCCACAGCACTCAGCAGGGGCCTGAGAACCTTCTCCAGACAGAGCCTAGGGCAAGGTAGCCCCTAAGGGCATGTACTCAGTGAGCTACCCTCCTACTAGGCCCCACCTCCCAGTAGCGCCATCATAGCGCAGATTGTTCTGTGGATCTAGGTTGTGAGTAAGTCAGAACCCTCAGGGTCCTGGCACCTCTCAAGGATCCAAGTCTTTCAGGAGTAATTCCACATCCAAACCAGAAGTGCAGCTAAGCAGCTGTCTTTGGCAGGCCTGGGATTCTGACCTCTGATATTCTAATTGTGGCCGGAAGCAGTCTCACCATCTACTTCCTTCCATAACTTTCTGTCCTTCCGTCTGTGATAGGATTCCTCCAATACCCTTGGCCTGCTGGAGCCTTTTCTGTGCCCTGCCCCAGGACTGTCCCATTGCTATGCGGTTGGGTACAGTTGGAGGTCTCTTGCAGGGGGAACGAGTCTGTCAATAGTCCTCAGGTGCCTAAAGCTAGCACCTCGTTTGAGGGAGGTGCCCAGGCTCTCAGGGACCCTCATGGGCACCTTGGTGGTGTCAGCAGTTTTTAGAGACATGGTTTTGAGTTTAGAGACAGCCACTCTTCCCAAGCCCCGCCTACTTTCTGTTGGGCACAATGGGCATCTAGAAAATGACTATGAGGGTCTTCGGATGCCACAGTCCCAGAAATGGGTCCATTTGCCAAGCAGGGTTGTGCAGAAGTTAGTATGTGCAGGTCCACACAGGCACATCCGCGTGCATAGACACACAGATGACTTGTGTGTCTGCTTTGGAATTTGTTCAGTATTTAACAGAATGCCCTTAAATATCAACAGTGGTTTAGGATCTAGGGAATGAGAAAAAACACTCTGTCCTGGAAAAGCTATGAGCCTGGATTAAAAGTGTATGGGGGAGGGAGAGGTCAGAGAAACAGGCTAGCAATGTCTTCTGGGAAGCCTGTGTGGCACAAGCTTGGACAACCTCAGCCCACCTGGAGCAAGCCTGCAAGCCCTCCTAGGAGACACCGAGCAAGCTCATGAAGTCACGAGGAGGAGGGCTGGGAAGGAGGACGTGTGGAGGGGCTGGGAGTCTCCAGAGCACTTCACAAACACTAGGGATGATGCATGGGGCCCAGAGTGCTGTCACAGGACAGTGGGTGTGAACTGAATGTCAGCGGGGAGTGACAGGTGGCTTTAAGTTAGGCATTATGCTAAGTTCCACTGTGGCCACTGTCGGGTGGATGGGCTGCAGAAAAGAGGACCCAAGAGGCAAGTGGGACAAATGGGGACTGTTCCAGGGACGACAAGAGAGGAAGTGCGAGGCTCAGGGCATGCAGGCCGACTTCTGGAGTACAGCCTCCATCTCCAAGAAAGGAGCAGAGCCAAGAGCACACTTCTTCACTGTGGCAGGGAACATTTGCTATGTGCAAGTGACTTCTCTGTGGCTGTCTGATGCTTGGCTCTTGTCAAACGCACAGGGACACCGGAGCTCATGGGAAAGGGTCAGTGCCTGCCTGCCCAGGGTCACATGATGCACACAGGATATAGAGCCAGATTTCAGGCTTGACTACAAGGAAGTGCCCTGATATATACAATCTCCCTGGGGTCCATCTTCAGGGCAAGGCTGAGCAGAAGTTAGTACATGCAGGTTTACATAGGCACATCTATGTGCATAGACACACAGATGACTTGTGCAGGTCCACACAGGCACATCTGCATGTGTAGACACACAGATGACTTGCACTTACACACGTGTGCCTGAGCACAGATCGCATATACACGTGCACAGTCCTCAAGCTTACGCATATAACATGCTCACACACACCCTCACATGTTCAGGCCTGTGAATGCTTACACCCAGTCCCAAGGGTAGGGTGGAGGATTCTCGCTGGAGATTTCCTTGTCGCTGATGATTCTGGGGTCACCCTCTTCCTTGGGCCAGCAGGGTGTGGCTGATGGGAAGGCAGGGAAGGATGGCAGTACATTTCCTCAGCACCAGTCTTTTAGGTGTGGGTACCACATACAGGTGCCGGTCAGGTCTGGCCTCCTGTCAGGACTGGAGTCTATCTCAGGAACCCATGCAGGACTCTACAAGATGAGGCACCAGGGTTCCCAAGACACACGGTGTAAAGCCACTATTCCCCAGCCATGCTGCAAGAGGGCTGTCAAAAGCTACCTTGTGACTCTGCACACCTCCATGTTCCGGCCCTGAGGGAGCAGCCACGTCTCTGGTCATGACTCATATGGCTTCCAGCTGCCTTCTCTCCTCTCCTCACAGCCTGCAGGCACAAAGGAGTCCCTCCAGTGCTCCCGTGGGCCGTGGCTCCCTTTGCCCATTCCTGGTCTCCCTTACCATCTGCCCCTCGTTCCCTTTCCCTCCCCCACTCCCCCTCCCCCAGAGCAGCAAGAGAAATGAAAGTCTAGATCTTCTCTTGGTGCTAATTATTGAAAAGTTCAGTCAGAGACAGACAGCAACACTGTGAGCAGGCGAGCGGCGAGGGGGGGGGGACACATTAAAATGCGCACACACAGCTTGCCTTGCAACAGATGTTGGCATAATTAGAGAGAAAAAAATTATGAAATTAATTTGTGGTTCAATGTAAATTTCACCAACGTGGGGGGGAGAGCTGGGCTGTCGCCTCCTCCTGTGTGCACATACAGGCATGCCCACATACCTGACATGCTCACATGCATACATGAGCACACACACACATACACACACACACACACCTGAGTATGCAGATCCCAAATTCCAGGGGAGTGGCAGTTGTCAACCCTCTTCAGGGGAAAAATGGATATGAAAACTAGGAAGGGAGTGGAGAGAGGATCGTCAGATTCAGCCGCTGGGATTGAAGAAGATGCTTCCTCCCCTGCTGAAGGAGAAGAGACTCAATGGAGACAGCACAGCTAGTGGAGCTGGGAGGTCACTGGGCATCACAAGGGCCGGAGTCTCACAGTTATCTATACTTTGGATGTACATAAAGCTACAGCTGGAGCCTCACCAATGTATTCCCTACTGTGTGCTGAACCTGCTCCCCACTGTGTGCTGGGTCCGCTCCCCACTACGTGCTGGACCTGTCCTCGGCTCAGCCCCCAGCCATATATGATCAGAAAGGACAGAGAGAAAACATTCTGGGGACTGCGGCTGAGGAACAGGCAGGACCTAGTGATAAAGTGGGGTGGGGGTCTGGTAGGTCCTTGGAGGGAGGGCCAGAATGCATAGCTTGGCTGGTCAGAGGCCCTTAAGGGTAGGTACCCAGCTGAGACATGTGTTTAGAGCACTGTCTTCTCTTCCCACTCCCGGGGACCTCCCATGAGCCTGCAGGGTCCCTGAGCAGGCAGAGATACAGAGACACTAGTTACTGCTTCATAGAGACCACACACAGGCAACCCTGCAGGGATGGGACCCGCTCCTTTCTTCTGTTTCAGTGACCATGTGACCTGCTGGTTTTTAATTATTATACCTTCCCAGGGAGGATTGTGACTGGGTTCCCCATCTGTCAACCTGGGCTGGTCATAGGCAATATCTCTGAAGGTTTCTGCCCTACACGGGCCTCCACCAGGGTCACCTTCCTTGTCTGGAACAATGTCAGCTCAGCCGTCTCTCTGCACTCCCAGACTCAGCTTTCAGACTTCAGCATCTGCACAGTGCTGGACTCTAGCACAGTCCCTGCCCGTCGTGCTTGGTGTGCCTTCCCCTAAAGACCTTCCCTCACTCTATCTGTCCAGTATAAAAGTGGTTTCCCATCTGTTCCTCTTCTGCGTCCTTCAGCAGCCATACCTACGAGGAGCACAGCCACATGTTTGTCTCTCCAGCCATGTGGACTATGGGGTCTGTGTCTCTCACTGTTGCTCCCCTGACCCCCTTCTCCATGCTAACCGCACCTTGCAGCTCCCCAGATGTAACCTCAAAATAAACAGGCTCCTCCTGCCCAGGCAGCCTCCACAATCAACACGCTGCCTCTGTCTTCCAGGAAACCCTCCCTGACCTCCCCCTGAAGAGCAGGATGCAAGCAGCCTCACTGTGCAGCGATACCTTATCAGCAAGGTTTGTGCGGCTGGCGCCACCTTCTTCCACAGAGGCCGCAGTCTATAGGTCTCCTCCTGGCACAGTTGCTACTGGCACAGAAAGATCTGTTGACAAGTCTGGTCCCACCCAGGGGGTCGGGGAGATAGAAGAGGCCAAGTCGGGGCTGTCAGAAGTCTAAATCGTAGTAGCAGTCGAACAGCTAAGGGGAGCGGTGGCAGGCACCGTCGCCTCTGCTGTACCGGGCAGTGGCTCAGACCCAGGGAGACCTGTTTGTGCTCCACACATGGTCTTCAGGAAGCAGAGACATTTAGGAGTAACTTCAACTCAACTTGGAATGGGGCGGGGTGGAGGTTATGTGCCTCATTTATTCTTTTTTTTTTTTTTTTTTTTTTGGTTTTTCGAGACAGGGTTTCTCTGTCTAGCCCTGGCTGTCCTAGAACTCACTCTGTAAACCAGGCTGGCCTCGAACTCAGAAATCCGCCTGCCTCTGCCTCCCGAGTGCTGGGATTAAAGGCGTGCACCACCACGCCCGGCTGCCTCATTTATTCTTAGTGTACGTGTGTGCTGTGCGTGTGTATGTGTGTGTGTGCATATGCATGCATGCATATGAGCATGTGTATGTGTGTGTGCATGCGGGTGTATATATGTGTCTGTGTGCCTGCCCATGTATGTGTGTGCACATGCTACCAAGTACATGTGGAAGTGGGATGATAACTGTGTATGAATCAGTTGTTTTCTACCATGTGGGTCCCAGGGATCAAACTCAGATCATCACATCTAGTGGCAAGCGTCTTTTACCCTCTGAGCCATCCTGCAGGCCCCTAGAGCAGGGGATTTAAATGTGGCCTGCAGTGCCCTCAGGCCCAGGCACGGACAAGGTGCTAAGAGGTTCCAAGTGATTATGTCAGGGTCATGAGACCTGTGGTGCTGAAGCCAGGCTGATCTAGGCTTGCAGCACCACAATGGTGTCTGGTCTATTGCCTCTGTGGATGAGGGCAGGGCATGGTTAAGGGGATTGAGGTGGAGGCGCCACAGCCTGTTTCTGGACCTCTCCAAGGTACTGAAACAAGTGCCAGGGGAGGCTCATGAGTTGTGGCAGGTGCAGGGGCCAGGGAGCTCTGCTGGGCTTCCCCTGGCCCCATCCGTGCCTGCCGTGCTGATGACTGGTGTTCCTTACAGTTTCTGATACTTGAAATGTGTGAGGTGAGGTCTTGGGGTGACAGCCTTCATCCCTGCACTTGCTGTGTGTCTTGGTCTGATTTTCCATTCCTCCTCTGACCAGATGCAAAGTGTTACCTGCCCTCATGGGGTCCTCAGGCTGCTGGACCGACGGGGTGGAGGGAGCCATGCTTGCTGCTGCCTCCCTGTTGATTTCAGTGACTGCTGTTTCAAGCACTTTAAACTAACATTCTCATGTACAGCCAAAATGAGGAGCAGATGGGGAAACTGAGGCTGGGCGAATCCACACATCCCTCAGGGAAACCCTCTCTATGTAAGTGTGCAAGTATCTGAGGCACACAAGGAGAAGATGACTGCTGAGTGAGAGACACCGTGAGAGAGCACCCACGGCCCAGCTAGGGTTACACAGCGACTGTGGAATGGATACAACCAGCAGTCACAGGTTAGTGTGTGGCCTGCCCGAGGGACAGGGTGTGCCCTGTGCTGGTGTGTTTCAGGGGTTGTTTCAGGCAGCCCCCACAGGATCCCCTCCCCAGCTCACTAAGGCTCCCCCATTATCCTGACATTTGTGCACGTCACGTACCGGCAAGAAGTAATTTACTTAGAAGAAATTAAAAGTTCATTTTAATTGAGCGCACACTGCAGTATGCAAATGCACAGCACATTATGTACACTGATGCAGAGACAAAGCCATCATCAGCGTTTAACCCTCTGTGCGCTGGACTCCTCTGCTCCAGGAAGGGGGCTCCAGGCCTTGGGAGGGCCTCCTCATCCACCAGCAAGAGGAATCTTCAATGCTTAGAGTCTACTGAAATCTCGGGATGGGAACACTGCCTATGCACTGGGCCTGGGGGGGAGGGCAAGACTGCAGGCTCAGCCCAATCCAGATCCAGTTCACAGCCTTAACTGATGAAGCCTCAGTGAGACCGTAGGTTCTGGTGGAGGCTACCTCTGAGCTTGACTCATGGTGGATAGGCAAGGTGCCAGATCTATGGTGGGGCCTGGTATCTCCCTCCTGTGAGAGGAGGGCTACAGCAACTACTATCCTCCCAGGATCCATGTGATTCCCAACAACCCAACAGCAGAGCTGGTCTCCTCTTTGAAGAAGCAGGCAGTGCACTTCCTGGAGAGGTTCTGAGAGGTGGGACTTGAGTCCTGCCCAGCTCCTGGAGTCCAGACCCTATACTGAAGGTCTTAGAGACACGGGGGAGGGGGAGGGGATAGGGAAGGAGAGAGAGAGAGACAGAGACAGAGACAGAGACAGAGACTGGGATTTCTCTTGACCCTGTCATTATCTTACCCAGAAAAAAGAGAGCTGTCAAGTAGGTAAAGAAAGGATCGCCTGGATGTGTGCCTAGGTCTCAGGGGTCTCCTCACCTCATCTAGGGATGGGCTATACTTGGCCCCTCGAGATTTCTGTGTGGCACAGCCCAGGCAGCAGGTGTCTGGGGTGGGTCTCTGCCTTCCCACAGCTTCCCCCGGCTACCCCGCGCCCCCCCCCCCCGCCCAGTCCCTTTACTCTTTGGTTCTTCTGTATTGGGTAGCAGGGAACACCTGTTCAACTCAGCCAGCCCCTCCAGGACAGAGCAGAAGGCTAACTCCCACCTGGCCTCCCTGAAGGAGTAGATTGGTCGGGTGATGGGGGCAGGGCAGGATTCCCACCGGAGCCAAGGCTGGTCCCTAGGTTGTTGTTTTCACGTTGGATTTTTGCTACCTGTCAGACCTGGGATTTTTAATGACAGTGACATGAAGCTGCTTCACAGATGTGAGGTGACAGGCAGCTGCAGGAGGCAGACAAATTACCTCCAGACCCAGCCCACAACTCCCACGCAGCCACACAAAGGAAGCCAGCCTGCCTCACTTGGATGAGCAGAAGCAGTAGGGGGCCTGAGAAGGCAGTTCCAGCTCCCCCAAGGCTCCTGCCCTGCCATGGGGCAGCGCCAGCACACCCCCCCCCCATACAATAAGGGCAGCCTGGCTACAGCCTCTGGCCCTGGCCCTCAGAGTTCAAATGCACAACGAGGTTCTCTCCTAGACACAGCGGTGTCTCCTTCCTAAAGATCAGCTTCCCATCCGTTAGCCATTCATCTCAGGAGTCCCAGATGAGCATCTGCTACAGTGAGAGAAAGAAGGACCCTAGAAACCCTAGGGATTTGAGGTTCAGAGTCAAAAACGGAGATCCAGAGAATAGGGACCCTCTGGGAGAGAGGGAGACCACAGTCAGAAGTAGCCGGAGAGGACAGCTGGAACCAACTTTCTCTCAGCTGGGCGTGGCTAGCTGTGAGGTATGGAGGGAGCTCCTTTTGTTCCTCTGGAGCTCTGAGACCCTAGGTGATTGAGAACTTTGGCGGAGAGGCCCATGGAGGGAGTCTGGACTCTGGGCCTGCATTGACTGTACACCTTCCACATTGGGCCTCTGCTCTTTCATTGCCAAAGAAGGCCTCAGACTTTAGTTCATTGGCCTTGCCTCTTACTATACAGGAGGCCCCAGTGAGTCATGGGAGAAGAGACGAGATCCTGGTCACAGGATTGGGGGCGCAGTCCATTCCTCACCTTTACCCAACAGAATAGTGACTGTGACCCCCCCCAGATGGAACTGGTCCCCACTTACTCCATGGACCACCTCCCTCCCCAGGTAGGAGTTTACCTCTGTGCTCTCTGGGCTCTAAGGTGTGTCCCTGGGGTCTTCCAGCACTTTCAGATCTTCATCCTGTAAGACTACCCCCTCCACACACGCTGGGAGAGTGTTCTGGTAGCTATGTGGCTTTACGTGAGCTACTGAACCCTGTATGTGCCTTTTCTTCTGGTGTCACAGGCACACAGCTGGGCTTGCCCAAACCACAAGAGGTTCAGCCTTGCCTCCAGCCCTCTAAGTCTGTGAGGCCAGCTGAGTCGGGGTTCTGATTCCTTGTACGGGGACCAGGAGTATCTTCAACACCGTTCTTTCCTCCTACATGGAACTGTTCATGTGCACAGCCCCAGAAGCCCCTCGCTCAGAGCCCCTCCGTCATGGCCAGCCGTTTCCCCGTTCTCTGTCTCATTTCACCTTTAGTTATTCTGTCCTACCCCAAATAGGCTTCTGGAAAGCTGGCGCAGGCCTGCTCCGGGGTGTTCCTCTCACTCTGCTTTGTTAACCTCAGTCATGTCCCATGGGCGGCTTGGCCCCCACTCTGCTCACTAAGACCCTGGCTCTGCAGATAAATGAGGGTACTTGTGACCCTCAGACCCACTGAGCTGACCGTGTGCATCAGTTCTTCTGGGCGTTGGTCTCACTGAGCATGTGCCAAGTGTCAGGCTCAGGACAGGGTCCTCTGGTGTTCACCATGGGTCACAGTGCACATAGGTGGACCTAAGGCACTAAGAAGAATCCCATGATTCAGTGATGGCGAGCAGCTTGCCTCTGGGTCTCTGGGCAGCTGATATTGCAATGAAGACTTGACTCCTGGCTTGTGACCTTCAATGCCAAGGCCATGTGGGCTCTGTGGGAACTTGCCTGAGGTCCATGTGGCTCTGTGGAACTTCCCTGGGGTCCACGTGACTTGCATGGGGGTATATGTGGCTCTGTGGGTCTTGCATGGGTTATATGTGGCTCTGTGAGACTTGTATGGGGTATATGTGGCTCTATGGAACTTGCATGGGGTCCATGTAGTTCTGTGGGAACTTTCATGGGGCCCTTGTTGTCTAGAGAGGACCTTAGTAAGGGGACGTCTTGCCGTTCAACTATGGCTCCCTAGAACTCTGGATTCCAAGAGTCTTGATTTCTGTTCCTAGACCTTGGCCTTCTGTCTCCCCTGGGTGCTCAGGACCCTAGCAGCGTCTGCCTGACCCGTCCTGATGGGCCTTAACCTGCCTCCAGCAAAGCTTTTCTCTTCTAAAGAAACAGAAACATATGAAACCCTTGTCCAGTACTCAGAACCGCCACAGCTTGGTTCACTCTGAAGTCGCCAAGCACAGCATGTACCGTCATTTCTGCACAGTGGAAACACAGTCAGTCCTCCTAGTGAGAACCAGAGTGGCCAGCAACCACTGGACCCAGCAGCATGCAGGGTAAGGGAGGTCTGGCTTGCTTAGGACACACACTTGAGTCCACTCTTCAGTCCTGGTCTGACACATCACAAGCCCCTAAATATGGTGGGGACAAGTGGCCCATCCCATATTGTCTCAGTGTGCCCTTTGCCTCTTTTCTCACAGCAGCTCCACTGCTGGAGAAGCATCCTCACTCTGCCAGAGCCAAGGAGGATGCTACCCACTCCAGGTACCGACTCCCCAGTAAATGCTCACTCCAAAGGATGCAGGGAGAAGTAACACCCTGCTATTTCTATTATAACACCCTTCTCATTATTGGCCACGGCAGCCAGTGGTTGGCCTGTGGAGAAAGCACGGTAGCCATAGCCTGCCACTTCTCTTTCACCCAACACTACACTGTCTCTAGACATGGGACACAGTGAACAATTGTGGGCTGAATCAGCAAACAGATAAAGTCAGTGGAGTAGCCAAAGGGACCCAGATGCCTGACTTCTAATGGTTTCATGTGAAGAGCAGCTAAGGAAGTGGTACTTGGGCCATCTATGGGTCCCCATACAAACATTGAAGTAGGCAGACACACGGCCTTGCAAAGCCAGGGGTAGCTAGATGAACCCAGTAGTGTGTGTGTGGCACTTTGGAGTGGTCCCAGAGACCTTAGGTAGTCTGGTTTAAGTAGGTAGGGTCTTTGGGGAGGGTTAGCTGCACCCCCACTCGCTCCCTGCTGGAGTCTCCAGATGGAGAGTAGAAAGAGTTAAGTCCTCTGTGAGCAACTGCGAGAAGAAAGTGGTAAACAATTTTTCTCTCCCTCGGCTAAATTAATATGCAAATTCCTAAGCCCCCTCCACTGGCGTCCCCTGCCTTGAAATTAGCGAGGTAGAATGCTTGGGCTAATTATGCATTCAAACGAGCAGGCTGCGTTCTTGCGGCGCTAAGAGGATGCGGAAAATGATTGTGAGAAGATGGAATTGACATTCGAGCGGGTCCTTCTGGGACATCTGGAAGTGCTCTCGCGTGCACAGCAGATGTAACCAAGCAGTGACCGACCGCCAGCCACCCCTGGTCTGGAGGTGGGTTAGGAGGTCAGGGACTGCTCTGCACTGAGCTCTTCTGGGAGAGCAGAGACCATGCCTAGCCATCCACTCTCCAATTATTCACCAGCTAAGCACCTTTATCCCTGCCCTGACAAACAAGACCCCCCCCCCCCCCGCACACACACACACACACACACACATACACACACACACACACACACACACACACACACACACAGGCCTTCCTCATTGCTGGTGCCCACAGCCAGTACCACAGAGAAGGATGTCATGTAGAGAACTGTCAGCAGTGTCCAACTGTAGAGAGAACGATGAGGTGTCTCTCAAGCCCCTCTGGTATAGCCCTGAAGGTCACAGAGGAGCTCCGTGCAGGGCAGATGATGGCTGAGCATATGGGACACACACTTCAATGTATCTCTGTCACAGCATCTATCGTCCAGATGTGTCGTGTTGCCACGATAGGTAAATATTCATCTGAAGTGGAGTTTCTCAGAAAAATGGGAGTGTGAGTACCAGGAAGAAACATAAAATAGAAGTTGTCTGGTGCCAGTGATGCATAGGGACGGTAGGGGAGCTGGGCTCAGAACCCCTCTGGAAGCTGAAGATGGGTCCCAGACCTGGGACTCTTCATTCCTTGATGAAGTCTACCCTCCTTGACTACCGGCCACAGCCTCCAAACCTATATCTCTGGTTATACAGGCTCACCGCCCCTTTTTGCCTTGGTTTTAGGATCATGGAAGCATGTCTTGGCCCACCATTTCCTCTGGTTCTATCTCAGTGCCCTGACTGCTGGTCTCAGCAATACTGACTGCCTGAGTCCAGGCATGGTTTGTTCCCAAAGTGTCCTGACCGCTTTTCTTGTGAGAATTCACAATAGCCGTTCAATGAACGTGGAGCTTAGATGTTTATTGCTCCAAGAGTCTGTGTAGTCCCTTTCCCTTTATCTGTATGTTTCTGCAGAACACCTGTCCTGTAATGTGCACAGCCACCATGGTCCCGGGCCCTTACCTCAATGTACTTAAAGATCTGCCAGTCAGGAAGCTGGAGGAAGGATTGGTGAGACTGCCCCTGATCTGCTGGACATACTGAAAGTTGTGAAGCTACAAAAAAGGAAGCTCCTTGCTGACATGTAGGCCAAGCAGTGTGGGAGGTCCTGGAAGGATTTGGTGATCCAAATCCACTTACACTGCAAGCAATGCCACAGTCATAATGGCCACTGTGACTGCCAAGCACCACAACCACTATGATGCCGCTGCCACCACTGTCATCGCCATCAGCACCAGTTATAGTCCTTATCACAAGCATCTCTGTCACTATCGTGGCTAACATCATCATCACCATCATCACCTTCACAATGCCAATTTCCTACCAGAAGTTCAAATTATACTTTCATTGAATCTTCAACACACACACACACACACACACACACACACACACACACAGACCAAATAAACAGTAAGTGTAAGTCTTCTGTCTACAGATAAAGAAATTGATATTGCTAAAGGCAGAGACTGAGCTTGTCCCAGGTCTCCCCAGCACCGGCCTCCCAAGTTCAAAGCTCTCTCCACATCTGGCTTCTTCTCATCGCTCAGCGCCATGCCTTCCGATTTAGGGATAAGAAAGAAAGCAATGTACGTCGTCACAAAGGTGGAGGCTGCTGCTTCCCGCCTGGCAGCAGAGTCAGTGGTGTGCCAAATCCACAGCTGAGGGACTTGAAACAGTGTGTGTTCTTACTTATCAGGAAAACTAAGAATGATTTTGCAATTACAGACACCCTTACCTCTGTCAGAATGTGCACAGAGGGCCAGAGGCAGCTGTGGGGGGCAGTGAGTCAGACTTAGCTGTAGTGTCTTTTGATACAGGTAGCTTCTCCAAGAGGCAGCAGGCTGTGGCCTCAGAGACCACCCAGGACCTACAAGCTATCCCTGACCTTGGTTATACAGGAATCCAGGCCTCCTCTCAACTCCCCTGGTGGGATCAGGCTCAGAGGAGGCAAGAATGGTTGGTTAGTGGACAGTCACAAGTCACAGCCTCAGACCCAGAGCTGTGACCCAGCAAATAATCTCCCCTCAGCTTCCCTCTTACACTACTCAAACATTAGACAAGATACTTTCTAGACACTTGCCTGAAGTTCTATGATTCTGAGTCCAGGCTCCTGTTGGCTTCTTTGCCCATTGGTTCATCACTCTAGAAGTGCTCAAAGGAAGCCCTCAGTGTCCAGCATGGGTCTCAAAAGCAGAGTTATACCTTGAGTTTCCAAGAGATGGCATGCATTCCAGCATGACCCTCCTGCTCACAGAGAAGAGGTGGGGAACCTATAGCCAAAGCAAGACCAGAGCTGGAAACAAACAAGACAGTGCCTGAGCTCTGTGTAGCACAGACAAATGAGCATGCCCCCCTCCCCCACCTGCCTTCCCACCTGTCCAGAGAGAGCAGCTAAGACTTCCAAATTCAGAAGGTACAAGGCAGAAGACAGCAAGTGGAAGCCCCGGACACACCCTCCCCCCGTTGGGTAGCGACAGGGGGATGGATGGGTGATGTTAAATATTCATCAGACGCAATGAAGTTACTGGAATTGCCCATTAAGATGTAACGTGCAATTTGCAGCTTTCTCCTAACACCCAGGGCAGACACTCGTCAGCCAGCGGGATGGATGGCGGGGGCCCGCAGAGGAAGACAAATCGCCGGGGAGATGGTGCATCTCAGAACGATCAATACAGACCGGCAGCTCCAAGCAGCCCGATAGGCAAGCAATAAGTAGAAGTAAATAGACAGGCAGATTAATTAGGCCCCTTGTGGGGAGGGGTGGGAGAGAGGCCTGGAGCACAATCCATCGGCAAGAAAACAGGAGGAGGTGTCTTGTGAGGCTGCTACAGTGGGCATGGAGAACTCAGGCTCCCACTCGGACTGGCCCCAGATCTATTTGGACAACAGCTGGCCATGCAGTGACCCCACCGCATTCTGGAAGGCCAGCTACATGGAGCCTAGGTGGAGCCTTTGACTCCTGTGGGCTAGGACCTCTGAAAGGGAAGAGACACATGGCTTCTCTTCTCACCACAAGGAGCCAGCTTCCTCCCTGGAGCACAGAGCTGTGGGAGTCTCGGGGTTCGGGGCGCTTTGTCCCTCTGATGGTGATGCATGGCCCCGCTAATTCGCTGCGCGAGGCTGTTAATTCTGGCGCAGCTGCTGCAGCCGCCCTCCAGGCGCTCTGTAATGCTGGGCTGTGGAGCTTGCTGCAAATTAACACCATTTGTTCTGCGGAACATGTTTCATTTCTACACGACACGCATAGCTTATTACCTCGCTGGCAGCATGGGGAGAGTCAGCAGGGGCCAGGGAAGGGAGGGAAGATGTGACCCAGACCCTCCCTGACTCCAACTCATTCTTTCAAACCCATTGCCTGTGTGGGGGAAGGGCGTTAGTCCTGGATTCTTATCCGTGAACTTCCAAGGGCTGGAAGTCCCTGTGGGGAGATGCAAGGGAAGGTAGGTTGACATTCTAGCTCCTGGTGGCTGGTCCCCGAAAGGAGGCCAGTGATCCAGGTAAAGGACCCTAAGCTCTTCAATCCTGGCTCTGGCTCCAGGCAGCTCTGTGGCCTCAGGAAGGCACTGGGACCTCTCTGAGCTGTTCCCTTTTTTTTTTTTTTTTAGCTGTGGAGGAGCTGAACTAGCATCCAGCAGCATGGCTCCTCGCTCTGTGGCCAGAGACAGTCAACCAAGTCAGACAACTGGCAGAGACAAGGCCATATGGAAGCAGATGTCCCTGGCGTCTCAGTGAACTTGCCGGGGATTAGCCCCCTGAGCCTGGTCAGAGCAAAGGACTTCGTGGTCCCCAGGCAGGTGGGAAGAGAATATGAGTTTTCATTCCGCCTACTGTGGCTGTCAGTCAAGAACAGAAGCTCCAGAGTCTCACAGTGGTGACGAATGACATTTGTTACTCTCTGGTAAAGATCTAGGCCTGGCTTTGCCTTTGGGTTGACCAGGGAACCTTGGCAACCCCACTGGATGGTATGGAGTCTTTGTAGAAGGTCTACTCAAGCCCTTTCCTTCTACTCTGACCCAGGAGTGAAGACCCTCTCCAAGGGACAGTGTCTGACCTCTTCCCCAGCCACTGCCCCAAGACCCCCCTCCATCTCAGTCAACCTTACCCTTCTTGAACCTTTGCCTGTCTTTGCCCCATATTCCAGGTCCCCAAGTGCAGCAGTGTCCTGAGGGGCTCAGAGTAGCATTTTGTTGTACCAGCCCACAGGACAGACGGACAGCCTCACAGCTTACCCAGGGAAGGTCCACGAGGCCAGGAGCCACGCTCTAAAAGCCAGGAATCATGCTCATAGTGACTTTGGGTCCTCTTTACTGTGACATGGGCAGTCCCTTGTGCCATCCTTTGTGAAAGTAGCCGGACCAACGACTCCTGTATCCCTGAGCATCTCCTAGCCCTCCATGAGTGATCCCCAAAAAAAGAGGTGAAAGAACGGGGTTGTCTAAACCCTGTGAAGTCAGTGGCAGCGGTGGAATGATCCCGAGTACCACCAGCCGCCATTCTGAAGGGTGAGATTGGGGCAGACGCCAAGCCAAGGGATCTCCTGGAGTTTGTGATTGGGGTCATCATTACACACACAGGAAAACTTGACCCACGGCTATCGATCAATCAATCATGGGCCATGATCACAGCATGTAACTCTTCCCCAGGGCCTCTCTCTCAGATCCACCCATCTCTTCCCACTCAGAACCGTGATTGGAGAATCCTATCAAAGGACACAACCAGAGAGAATCAGTGATACTGAAGTCAGAGGTCATGGAAGTGCCTTCATGGCTCTGCGTAGACACTCAGCAAGCCACCCGCTCCCTGTGCTGAAGGACGTGTGGGTACACGGTCTCCTCCACAAGGACCAAGAGCTGGCGGAGCCTTGGCTTTGTGTGGGAACCTAAGCATGATGTTTGGTCAGGGCTTCCTGGAGCTGCCGACACACTTGAGGGGCTTCCCCACAGGCAGAACAACAGCAACCCTCAGGCGAGAACAGTAAAAAGGATGGTCCCCATAGACTCTGTACCTGGTGAGCTGTCTTGGGCCATTAGTGAGGTTGGGTTAAGTGGGTGACATTCAGATGTCATGGGTACCAGAGGCAAGGCCAGCAATATGGAGACTCAGGCCAAGGGGAGGTGTGAGTGGGGTGTGAAGTCCAGGCAGGCCAGACTCAGAGCTCTTTGGATGTACCCAGTGTAGCATTTCTTCTAGGCTCCGCCCCACCATTACCTGGCAACAGCCAGGTGTGCCTGACTCACTATAAAAGGGGCTGCTTGCCCCTCCTCTCTCTCTTACTCTCTTACCCTCTGTCTCTTCTCTCCCCATTCCCCTTGCCTCTCTCTCTCTCCACGTGATCATGGCCAGCCTTTTCTCCTCTCTCTCTCTCTCTCTCTCTCTCTCTCTCTCTCTCTCTCTCTCTCCCCCACCCCCTCAACTTCCCTCCCCTTGTCCTTAATAAACTCTATTCTATACTATACCATCATGTAGCTGGTCCCTCAGGGGGAAGGGATGCCTCAGCATGGGCCTGCAGAGGGACCCCCTTCCCCCACACCATACCACGCCTTCACCAAACATATTCCTGTCTTCCTTGGCTTCCTTTCATTTTTGTAAAACACAACATCCAGGGCATAGAGTAGACTAGGTATCCCATTTACCACAAGAGTGACAAGCCAGAGTTCCACCAGGCAGAGAGTTCTCTGTGATCAAATCCTGCAAGTTGAGGTTCTGGATTTAGGAGGGAGCCAGGTCTAGGGCTTGGCAGAGCAGCTTAGCATAAGGGTAGAGGGTCAAGGGACAGTTCCATCTGCTCTGATCATTGACTTTAACAGAAGAGTCACAGACTGACCACAGGAACCTGCCCCAGTATAAGGCTGGTATGTATGACTTGCTCCCCTATGCCAATAGTTGGTCTGTAGTCCCTAGGAAGTAACTAGCCCCAGTCTGTGGCCTCCTGTAGACATGGCTAGTAGTGGTCTCTTCTGCTTTCTGTCCACCATATTTCCAGATCAGGTAAGATAACTCTCCTTTGAAGGCAGTAGCTATGCTTTCCTGAGGACCTTTCAGGGCTGCGGGGACCCTGACACCTCGAAGGCACAGCAGGTCTTCTGCTCCACATTGGCAAGGTCAGCCTCCATTCTCCATTTACAGAGCCTGTATCTGTATCTCAGAGGAGCCAGTGGATGGATGTCAGGAGTCAGGCTGATCAGCCACTCCCAGCAGGAGGAATATCGGTGGGCCACAGGTGCCTCATTAGTATGGGACAATGGAAGACACACACACAGTCCATCCTCCCTGGACTCACAGGATAGAGTGGGATGGTTTTGGGGTGTCTGTCCCCCATTGGATACCTTGTCCTATGCAGAATGGCCTCTCCAGCCGTTCAGAACCAAGACCATGCTGATATGCTTAGGTGCTGACCTTGGGCCCTGGGAGGGGGAGGTGTGGAGTCAGAGTAGTCCCCAGGGTGGGGTGAAAGATGAAGTCACAAGAGACCCTGACCCTGCTCAGGACAAGAGACAGATCCAGTTTAGAGCCCGTGAGGTGCTCCTAGTAGGTGCCTGCTCACAGTCAACATTGGGGGAGCAAGCTGCAGGGGGGAGCGGGGTGCTCCGGGTGGTGGGGAAGCTGCAGGAGGTTTTCATGTCAAGAGGCAGACCAACTGCATGAATATTTCATTAGGGAACAAACGCGAGGCCTAGGAACATCTGGAGGAGTCTCCAGGGAGCTGGGCCAGCGCAGAAAGCAGGCACTGTGAAATTTGGGAGGCAGAGTGGGAGGAAGGAGCTGGGAGGCAGGTGGATGCCAACTCTCTGCCTGCCTCCCTGATCCTCCTGATCCTCCAGCACTGTAGAGCCCAGGACAAAAGGGAAGGTGACTTCACAGCTCTTCGGCACCCAGAGGGCCCCCAGCCCTCTTTTTATCTCTAGTAGTATCAACAACAGACTTGCTCTTCATGGGGAACTCAAGCCCCTATACCTACCTCCAGGCCAAGCCACAGCAACTCTGGGTGGGAGGGTCCCCAGGGACTTTCATACTGGAGACAAGCCAATACTCTCCATAGGCAGAGATGACAGGCAGACAGGCATGCTACCTACGCCAGCCTGGAGTGAGGGGAAGGCCCAGTGGGTATCCAGGGTCTCTCTTCTAAAAAGCATGTTTGTGTTGTGGACTAAGGCTGTAGGGTAAGGGCCACGGGGCCTCAGTGGACAGCTAGAACCACTTGAAGACCCCTGGGTACTCAGACTAGGGATTCTAAACCAGGCCAGCATGTTCCCTTGCCAGGGGACATAAGACCAATGACAACTTGCCCAGCTGAGTGAACCCAGACACAGAGAATAAACTTTACACAGCCAGTTCTAGCTCCTTCTGACTCCCGCCCATTCTACTATGTCTACCTGGTTCCCAGAGCCAGAGGTTCTACCCATAGCATTATCAACCAAACGGGTCCTTATCATCAATTGGGCCTGAAGCCAGGTCAGACTGGGTTAGCACCAATGCCCCAAAGTTTACTTCTGAGAATTCCAGGCTCAGCATGGGTGATGTTGAGTCTGTGGTATGGAGCCAGGAAACCTGACTGGGTGTCCCTTTGAGTCCTTCCAGTGAGAACACAGGTTTGTCACCTTGCTTCCAGCTGACAATGACCCTCTGGCCCTGTGTGTTCCATGACCATGTGCCTTCTCGTTAATGTTTCCAAATGCCCTGTGGGTACGTGCCTATTCATCCTCGGCCCTGTGCAGAGACACACAGGGAACTAGCCCATCCCAGGGTTTTTAAAGGGAGCTCACTCCTCACAAGGCTCTAGCCAGAGTCTGTCTAAAGGCTGTAGCCCACTGTGATGGTGCTTGTCTGGGCTGTAAGAAGAGGTCTCTGGTTGGTTAAGCAGTATGCATGCCTGGTAGCCCTTTCCAACTGGGCTGCCCATGGGATATCTACAGCTTAGCCTTTGCTGGGCTCTGATCCTCCCCTGGAAATTCTCTCTCTCCCTCCTTCCCAACTGCCTGTTCCAGTCCCTGTGCCTCCCCGTTTCTGGACCGTGCTCCTTGGTGTCTTTACCTCAAGGTCCCTACCCATTGCTTATGGGGAGCCTCCTCTGCTCTGCTTGGCTCTCCTCACCACACTCCACAGTCAGAAAGCCTCGCCCAACCTGACCGTGGAGGAAGCCGGGCACCATGGAGCTAGCACCAAAGCTAATGTTTTTGCTTACCCGAGTACCCAGACCTCGAGAGACACCTTTCTGGGATTAAAGTGACTTCCTAGAGCATTACACTGGAACAGAGTGGCCCCAGTGCCAATATAACCCCACTGATCCTCTTGCTATCCCACCAGCCTGAGGCATGGATCCCGAAGCCCCATGACAGCCTCTGCTGGAGACAGAGAAGAAGGGAAAGGAATGATGGGCGGGAAAAGGAAGAAATTGGATTTCTACACTTGATCTTAGCCAAAAGGCCAAGAAGCAATAGAAATTGGATTTCTATGTTCACCTGGGACCTCACTTAAGGAAGGATACCTGGGCACTAGGACAGTACCCATAGCTCTGCCTGCCCCACACTGGCCACCTGGGACCACCCATGTCATACCAGATGGAATGTCCTCATCCCTCAGCCCCACCCTCTTTGACCAGCCTATGACCACTAGGAAGGGAGTGAGCTTTGTCCTTGGAGCTGTTAGGGAAGCCCAGCCACTCGCTCCTCCCCTCCAGAGCCCACCCCACCCGTGCCCTCAGCAGCTGGCTCCTTGGCACTGGCACCCGGATCCCTTTGACAACATTTGGCTCCAGTCCCATTGATCTGCACACAGGCACTGAGGTGCCAAGCCTGGCTGTGAGTAGGGATGGGGGCTCTGGGAAAACTGAGAGAGTACGGTGCTGGATGCTCCGGGACCCTCCAGCCTTGTCCTAGCCCACCCTAACCCACCTGCAAAAGGAAACGGATCTGTCCCTTCGTGGTCAGGGGACCTGGCGTAATCAGTGCAGAGAGGGCCATCCCTGGGAGGACAGACATCGGCGGAAATGATGCAGCCACGAGACCACCATGGGGCGCGGCTGCTGTATTCACAATTCCAGACGGCCCACCCAGGCCAACCCACCCCACATCTTTAGAATACCAGCGAAACACACATAAGCAAGCAGCCGGCACCAAGACATATTAAGGGGCCCAGAGGTTACACAGAGATGTTCTGGACACTAGGCAGATGGACTCCCTCAGAACTGGCCCTCGGAAAGCTTCCTTGACACGGCACCCACACCCACATCCAACTCAGCCCCCGCAGGTACCCCCAACACAGATACCAGCTGCCTATACTTTAGCGAGCCCCACCCCATCCTTACCTGTTCCGTGCTGGCCTTGGCTACATCCGTCCGCTCCCAGGCTGTCCTCTGCGCTGCAACGCTGCCAACTGTCTTCTGCCTCCTAACATGGGCTGCCAGAGATCTGCTGTGGGTTTTGTTCGTGGGGTCTGGCCCCGTGCAGCCTCTGGCGCTCGAGATGGCAAGCGTCCATCTTTCTCCACACCCGTCCCTCACCTCTGCAGCCTTCTTGTGCCTCCCGTGTCCCCACAGTGCCCGCTCTGAGGGACTTGGCACCGATAGAACCCGGCCCGCCTCTGCAGCTGAGGAAAGCCATGCTTCTTTTTTCTGTATTTTAAACACACACCACACACACACTCACACACACACACATGCCAAGCACCCCCCCCCCCCGACAACTCGCTTCCCTTCTGTCAGGAACAGACCCAGCCAAGAAAGCCCCTCGCAGGCGGGGGCAGAGCGGAGGGGCTTCGCATAGCTGGTGTAAACCCAGCCCCATGGTTCCGTCCCTTCCTGGCCCCAACGCGCTGCCTCTTACGTAAAACCACCAGGAAGGAATCAAAAGGAAACGCAAATCCGTGTCACATTTTGGAGCCTCCTGATTGGGTACACCTTGTAACTGGCTTGGTCTTTCCAAGCATGCTCTGGTGTCAGCTGTCCCAAACCCTGCCTAGCCAGTCATCTTCATCATTGTTTCATAACGCCGGACACCCCAACTGGCCTGTGCTGTGACGACCGCATCCAGCCCCTGGTGCCCATTCCTAGAAGGATATTGATTTTTGAAACCAATTCTGGAGCCCACGCTGAGGAGTCAGACGCGGCCTGCTTGCTGGCCAAGCGTCTAGTAGCTAGCTACAGGACAGAGATTGATGGGTATTTTGGATGCACCTTCAGGTCCTTAGCTAAGTAAGTCTGGAGAGACCAGAAGAGATCTCCAAAGGACATGAGAGCCAAGACCAGCCCAAGGTTGAGAGCAGAAGATAGGAAAAGAGGAATGTGGTCAGACTCCAGCTGGCTACCACAGGGTTAGGGTTAGGGTTAGGGTTAGGGTTAGGGTTAGGGTTAGGGTTAGGGTTAGGATTTAGGGTTAGCATTAGGGTTAGGGTTAGGGTTAGGGTTAGGGTTCTTGGGGCCATTTGCCTTCTCTGTGTTATTTCTTCTCTGGTTTGGGTAAGGACTTCAGTTTAGTACACCCGCCCACTAGAGCATGTGTTGAGGATCTGCAGGCCTCCAGATCATGTGACTCCTATGTTGAAAGACAGGCTCTGTGTTCACATGGTAGTGATCTTTTGCCTGGTTCATTTTTCTTCTTAGAACTGGAGCCTGGAATTGGGACCAGTCCTAAGAGATGCTCCTCTGAGAGGGGATCGAGGGAAGGAAAGACCTGGATTCTGTCCCTCCTGAACGAGTACCCACCCATGACTGCCCCACCCCTCTGACCTTTACCCACACTCACCAGCTCTCCTGTGAGGTGAGAACAAAGGCAGGAAGGATTCACACAGCCCCAGGCCGTGTCAGCCGTGTGAGGCCAGCCCACAAGCAGCCCCTCCCTTGGTCTACTCCACCATCTTCTCCAAGCCTTAGCCGCCTTAGGTATGCATGTCTGTTTGACCAGGTTGGCTCTTTCACTTTAGACCAGGCTATACCTAGTTTTCTGGCCTTTTGCATTTTCAAGCATTATGTTGTTAAGGTTTGAGGGGACAATTCCCCTTTTCCAGCCATGCACTTTATTCTGGATTAATTGACCTAACCTTAGCTTCAAACACCCTTGAAACACTCCCAAAATAAAGATCAGGAGCCATCCCCTCCTGGTTCATACACACACCCCAAGTCTAAGTCCAGCAAAGGTGCTCTAATTCAAATAGGTACCAATCTCCAATATCCCCGTATATGCCTGCAAGTTCCCCAAGCCCCTCAGCTTCCCGGAGTTCTCCTTGTCCTGTGACAGTAGTGTAGTCAAAACCTACCCTCCATAGCTGGGCAGCCTAGAGAGTATGTAGTTTGTCCACCAGATGAATGCTGTGTACATTCAGAGCTAAATGGGAAAGGTGTCCCCATGACCTCCTACCTTGCTTTATGGTATCAGACAGTTCCTGTTCCTTTGAACAGCACAAAAACTAAGCAGCCACTGTAACTGAACGTGCCTTTCCTGGGCTGGGTTGCGCCCCCCACCCCCTGCTGTTGAAGTGTAATACCAGACATTTAAGGAGAGATAGGCTGAGTTTGCTGGGGTGGTGGCACATGTCACTCCAAGACAGCCCAAGTATGAGAAGATAGGACACAGAGTGGGTACACCCTGCTTCAACCATCTCCAGGAGGCTGGATCAAAGGTGTCAGCCCTGAACCTGGGCCTCAGGAGACACAGGGAAGGCTGGCTTACTGTCTAAGGAAAAAGGGTCCAGACCTCAGGGTATCACCTACAGGGGGCCAACTCTCTGCCTTTGGAGGGCTCCTTGTCTAAGATTCCTGGACTGACCTGGTCATCACCCCTATGGTGCCTCAGTGGCCTGCAAAGCCCAGGGCATCTAGAGTTTGCAACCAGCAGCTTCTGAAGGTGCTTCCAGCCTGACATGGGAGTTCTTAAGGCCAGGAGAATAAAGGAGACGACCCAACTGTGTCCAGGATCATTAAAAGGGGCTGTTGCACCTAAGCCTGGACCAACATGGCTCCCAGAAAAGTGATCAAGGTAATGACATTGAAGAAGGACAATGGATGAGAGAGGGCCCACCCCTGATGGTGGTTGGTCTAGTTTCTATTCTATTCTATTCTATTCTACTCTGTTACTGCTACAGACACTATGACCAAAAATAACCAAGGAGAAGAAAGGGTTTATTTTTATCTTACAACTCCCAGGTAATGGTCTATCTCTGAGAGAAGTCAGGATAGGAAACATAGAGAAACGCTGCTTCCTGGCTCACTTCCTGGCTCACTTCCTGGCTCACTTCCTGGCTCACTTCCTGGCTCACTTCCTGGCTCACTTCCTGGCTAGTTCCTAGGCTCATACTTGGCTAGTTTGTTTTTTGTTCAGCCCAAGACCACCTGCCTAGAGAATGGCTCTGCCTATAACGGGGTGGGCCTTCCTACCTCAGTTCCTCACATACGTGTCCAAGGGTCAGCTTGATCAAAGCAATTCCTCAACTGAGGTTTCAAATTTCAGATAACTCTAGAGGATGTCAAGTTGACAATTAAAGCTAACCAGGATAGTGAGGGACCTCGGAACCACCTGGGGTGTCCAAGTGGCCTTAGGTCTGCCCTGGGTCTGCCCTAGGTCCAAAGCTTATGGCTGTTCACTTATTCATGTGCTTATTTAGTTACCTCCAAGGTGGGTCTGTGGATTCACTTTCTGAAGGTAACTTTCTAAAATGTGCCACTGGAGGGCCAGCCCGGACAGCCTACTCATGTGGCTGATTCATGTGATATGCGTGTGCGAGCCATGTGTGATCCACAGGTGTGGCCTCCATGCCCCTTTATGAAAATAGCTGTCCCACTACCTGTCTTGATTTGTCATCTGTTTGCCACAAACCTACCCAGCGGGCAAAATGGGTAGGTGTGAGGTCAGCCATGTTACCACCTAGTTCTAGTGAGTCCAGTGCTTCTTAAGTCAGCATCTTCTCTCTCTCACTCATCTTCTTACTGGCCTTTGTTAATTTGCTGTTGACTTGTGAGGATTCCACAGGCATTAGCACCACCACAGGAACCACTATCTCTTTCAGTTTTTCCCCTCTGCTGCCTTAGGGCAGTAGCTCCCCACCTTCCTAATGCTGTGACCCTTTGATACAGTTCCTCACGCTGTGCTGATCCCCAACTATTACATTATTTCACGGCTACTTCATAACTGTAATTTTGTTGCTGTTGTGAATTGTAATGTAAATAGTTTTGGAGATGGGGTGTGGGAAGGGGGTTGAGACCCACAGGTTGAGAACCACTGCCTTAGGCTGAGGCCAGCTCCTCTCCTGTGTGCTTTATCCTGTCTCTGCTGCCCAGCCTTGCCCACCTGAGCTAATGCAGGACCATCTGTGTTTCCCCAGGCTCAAGTGCAGCTACATTTTTTTTCTCTATTGCAAACATTTCTAATCACAATGGTGCCAGACTCAGGTAAGTAATGATCCAGAATCACCCATTTGATTTTTCTTCCAGAGAGAAACTTCTCTCTTTGCTTCAGAACAAGAGCTCTGCGTTTCCTCTGTCCTGTTTATCAGAAGGTCCCTGCTCTGTGTTATTTTGTATCTTGTTACTTTCATAGCAACACTGAGGGTCAATTCATTATTGTTTTCTTAAGTGTCAGATTTTGTACTGTAACAAATGGCCAAGAGCTGGCTGGTGAGGATAAGTGGTCAGTTTTGGCTCGCCTTTTTGGAGGTTCCTGACTATGGTGAGGCAGAGTCATAGTATCAGTATGAAGGAAGCAGGAACCTGAAGGAAGCAGGAACCGGAAGGGCTGAGTTCTACGATCTCTTTCACAGGCACATCACCTAAACACCCGCCCCCCCCCCCCCAGTCCTCATCTCATAAAGTTCTTACTATCTCCCGGTTACCACCTTGGTAATACTGGGGACCAAGCCTTTAACACATGGGACTTGGGGGGGCACTCTAGATCCAAGATATGGCATTGTAGTACACCAAACATTATATAAAACTTATACTGCCAGCCAGATGTGGTGGCACATGCCTTTAATCCCAACACTCAGGAGGCAGAGGCAGGCAGATTTCTGAGTTAGAGGCCAGCCTGGTCTACAGAGTGAGTTCCAGGACAGCCAGGGCTACACAGAGAAACCCTGTCTCTAAAAACCAACCAACCAAACAAACAAACTTATACTGCCTTAAAGGTTTATAAGTGTTCAGGGTGATATTAAGACAAAGGAATGTAGAGCACAGGGTCCCCAATGTAGGAGCTAGAGAGAGTACCCAAGAGCTGTAGGGGTCTGCAACCCTATAGATGGAACAACAATATGAACTAATCAGAACCCACAGAGCTCATGTCTCTAGCTGCATATGTATTAGAAGATGGCCTAGTTGACCATTATTGGGGAAGAAAGGCCCTTGGTCTAACAATGTTTATATGCCCCAGTATGGCCTAGTTGACCATTATTGGGGAAGAAAGGCCCTTGGTCTAACAATGTTTATATGCCCCAGTACAGGGGAATGCCAGGGCCAAGTAGTGGGAGTGGGTGGGTAGGGGAGCAGGGCGGGGGAGGGTATAGGGGACTTATGGGATAACACTTGAAATGTAAATGAAGAAATTCTCTAATAAGAAAGAAAGAAAGAAAGAAAGAAAGAAAGAAAGAAAGAAAAGAAAAGAAAAGAAAAGAAAAGACAAAGGAATGTAACCCTGTCTCGAAAAACCGAAAAAAAAAGACAAAGGAATGTTTCCATTTCTTTTTTGTTTATTGGCTTGTTTGCATTTTATATTATTTTAGGTGATTTTTTGTTTCTTATATTCCCTACAAATATGTGTGCACTTCAACAATCCCTAGAAGCTCTTGGAGGAGGCTTGGGCACATGTCCTCATGCTTTGGAAAGTCTTCAAGCTGGCGTTACTTCCCCTGTTTCAAGTCCCTGGGTCGCCTCTTCTGGGTTACTCTAAGGAGAAGTGTTGGCCTAGTTCACAGCTGCCTGCCATTTCATCAAGAAATCTCTCAACACCTCTGTCAAGACTTTCTACCCTACTTGATTTTTTTCCTGCCTTACCTTTATTTATTACCTTTATTTTGGGCTTAGATACCCCCCCCATCCTTCACAGATGACACAGATGACAGAGACACTGTGGGCTACAGTTTTGGCAGTTTGTACAAGACAAAAGTCTAGGTGCCTGTGTATTCTATCTAGATAGCATGTAATTAAAGTGTTTGTTTCCTGCTGGATGGTGTTGGTACACACCTTGTTTGTTTGTTTGTTTGTTTTTGTTTCTTCAAGACAGGGTTTGTCTGTGTAGCCCTAGCTACCCTGGAACTCACTTTGTAGACCAGGCTGGCCTTGAATTCAGAAATCCACCTTGGCACACACCTTTAACCCCAGCACCTCAAGAGGCAGAGGCAGGTAGATCTCTTGAGTTCGAGGCCAGCCTGGCCTACCGAGTGAGTTCCAGGACAGCCAGGCTACACAGAGAAACCCTGACTCAAAAAAACAAAAACGAGATAAAAAGTATGTGTTTCTTTTATTACGATAGTCAAGCAGATTGTGTTTTCCTTCCAAATTTGGGATGTAGCAGGCTCTTAATCATTGATTTTAGTGTGTTGGGGTTTGAGAAAGTGGACTAATTAATTAAAGGCATATCTGGTCATTCAGGTTTAGTTTTCCAGGACATGAGCCCTTTGCCACTCTTACTGGGCAAGTCCTGGGCTAACCAGGTTTGGTCATTCCACCCTGCTTAGGGGGATTTTCCAAAACTTCTAAAGGACCTAAAACATGAACAGTTGTAGGACTTGCTACAAGGGAATTTGAAAAGAAGGGTGTTTCCTAAAGGGATGGTGCAGAGCTTAAATTTGGGTCTACTTATTTAACTTAATTAACAATAGTTCTCAGTTCCTCTAAAAAGTTTTTTGCTAATTTGATTAGTCAAAGTTTGAGAGGAACATGTAAATCTTAGTCACCTTCGTCACCTACAAGAAAGTCACAGGGATGTGTGGCTGTATCTCAGTTGGGGTCAGTATTATAATGTAGCATCATGACCAAAAGCAACTTAGGAAGGTAAGGGTTTATTTATTTGCAAGTCAGGGCAGGAACTCAATGAAGGAACCTGGAGGCAGGAGCTGAGGCAGAGGCCATGGAGGAGGTGCTACTTACTGGCTTGCTCCCTATGGCTCAAGGGAGCCTGCTCAGCCCGCTTTCTTATAAAAACCCAGACTCACCAGCCCAGGGATGGCATGAACCACAGTGGGCTGGGCCCTCCCCCATTGATCACCAATTTAAAAAATGCCCTACGGGGTGGTCTGTAACCTGATCTTATGAAGGCATTTTTCTCAGTTGGGGCTCTCTCCTCTTCACTGGATCTAGCTTGGGCAAAGTTGATATAAAAGTAGCCGGCTCAGGTAGGACAGTGGATAGAGTGACTAGAGAAAGAGCCCAGATGATGGCTTTCCCAGAAACTGGACAGCAGCAAAGGCCTTGTGACTAGTCAGACTCTACATGAATTTTTCAGTTGTTGCTGTTGTTGTTATTGTGGTTGTGGTGTGTGCGTGGAGGAGGGTAAACATGTGCCATTGTGCACATATAGAAATCACAGGATAGCTTTTGGGAGGTTTTTTTTTCTTCCACTGTGGGTTCCAGGGATTCACCTCAGAGCATCAGACTTGCATAACAAGCACTTTTTCCCCCCTCTGAACCACCTCATTAGCCCTGGGATGCACACTGTAAATACATGCAGTATGTTACATGTCAATCACATCTCAACTAAGCTATTAAAAAGCATTGCCGCCGGGCGTGGTGGCGCACGCCTTTAATCCCAGCACTCGGGAGGCAGAGGCAGGCGGATTTCTGAGTTCGAGGCCAGCCTGGTCTACAAAGTGAGTTCCAGGACAGCCAGGACTATACAGAGAAACTCTGTCTCGAAAAAACCAAAAAAAAAAAAAAAAAAAAAAAAAAGCATTGCCAAAAAAAAAGGACAAAAAAAGTGGTGCCAAGCAGGGTATGGTGACACATACCTTTAACCCCAGCACCCAGGAGACAGGCAGGCAGATCCTGTGCCAGTGCCTCGGCAAGTGAGTCTGAAGTGACGTTAGAATGCAAAACAGAATCTATGGTTGTGGAAATGGCCTCAGGAGCCGAAGAGCAGAGGGCCAGCTGCCACCCGGGTGGCTGATGTTCCTGGAGGGATGGAGCAAAACCCAAGCTATAACCCAGGGAAACTTGTGTTAGATCAATCAGTTTGTTTAAAAGTCTCATTTAAAGCATTGCATTAAACACACCAATTTATTTAAAGTCACATTTAAAGCATTGCATTAAACACATCAATTTATTTAAACAATAAATTTGGAAGGAGCAGAGAAATATCTTCAGGGGTTGGGGAGATAAATCACCGAAGTCTCATACCAAGCCGCACTGTCTCCTATAGCAGGGGGACAGTCTTGGCTATGCAGAAATTCAGAGATGAAGCCAGCTGTGGCAAGTCCGCCCCACCCACCCCATGCACATGCACACCACACCCCTCCCACACCACACACATGCACACCACACCCCTCCCACACCACACGCATGCACACCACACACACATGCACACACATGCACACACATGTGCACACATATACCTGGAGCCTTCCCAGGGCTGCCCTGGAGACCTGTGTCTGAAGGCTGCGCCCTGCTCTCCTTAGAGGTATGAAGAAGGAAACCCCCATGAACACAGTTTGAACACAGAGGAAGATGGAGAGACAGGGGTTTGTGATGAGCTACTCGGGAAGGACACTCACCTGTCACTGCTGTCTCCTGCTTCCTCCTGTGCTCTTAAACAGAGACTTAACAGGATGGTCTGTGCTTCTTTAAACATTATAGGTGCACAGACTCTGTTTCTGAAACCCACAGTAGTGATCCTGGCAAGGAGCAGCTACTGCGTGCACATTGGATCTGCAGAGCCAAGCCAAGCCCCACCCAGCCATGGTGCCCCTTGCCTGCACCCAATCCCAGCAGGGAAGCCCTGGACAGAGTCTGTTAGGACACTCCCCCCTTCCTGGCATCCTGGAACATTCTCTGATGTGTGTCTCCATTCAGGATCCCTCGTGTCTGTATTCTGTCTCTACCCACAGATGCTGGACAAACATCAGCATGACTGGGCAGCTGCAGCAGTCTGGGCATGCCTACTTGGTAACACCAAGAATGTCCTTCATTCTAGGCCTGGTGTCATCACTGCCCCCCCCCACGTGCCTCACGGTTGGTGATTTACTCTATAAGAAAGTATAGGTGACTCTTAGGGGAATGTTTAAGAGATGAAGAAATACTCTTATTATTTAAAAACCAGGAAGTAAAACACATCTCTGATGCAGCCCCTCTAGAGAAGCCCCAACTTTCTTGGCCCCTGATCAAGATCCAGCACTTCCTTTTGGGGACCCTGGTTCCCTCCTCTCAGGGAGATCTTGTGTGTTTCTGAGGTCTGTTATTAAAGAGAACGGTCCGGGGCAGCTGTTCTCTATGACTCACTTCATAGCGGGAGCCACAGAGCCGTGGACAGTGGTGGTGAACGTGGCGGGAGTCACAGAGCCGTGGACAGTGGTGGTGCACGTGGCGGGAGTCACAGAGCCGTGGACAGTGGTGGTGCACGTGGCAGAAGCCACAGAGCCGTGGACAGTGGTGGTGCACGTGGCGGGAGTCACAGAGCCATGGACAGTGGTGGTGCACGTGGCAGGAGTCACAGAGCCGTGGACAGTGGTGGTGAACGTGGCTCAAGCTGGCTGCTGCTTCTTGCTGGTGCTTTGTATCATCAGAGCCATGGAGGTGCAAGGCTGGGAGAGATGGCAGTAGGTGACTTCAGTGAGGTCCCAGGGCTCTAGAAGCAGGAAGTCCTGGGGACAGCAGACAGCCAATCAAAGGCAGACTGGTCTGCTGTGTCAGAGTGAAGGCATGAACTTGGTAGGTGATAGAGGGAGGGGGCACCCAGGAGGTTCTGCAGAGAGACGCCTAAAGGTGTTCAAATGGTAAAAAGCCTGAAAGCCACTAGATTTTCCCATCAAAATAGAGGGTCCCTTGCTCTTCCTGGGCTTATCTGAAGACATCTAAAGTCATCTCTGGCTTTTCTCTCAAGCTCTAGAGAGGGTGATATTCCTAGTTTGAAGGCAGTCCTAGCTATGGACTTCCCTGAACCGTCCTAAACAAGGGTCTCAGAACAGAGCAGGACCCTGGCCTTAAAGGGACAGTCCCCTCATGTGACAGAGCACCAGGCCTTAAAGGGACAGTCCCCTCATGTGACAGAGCACCAGGCAGGCTCCTGTCTCCGTGGACCAGCTCTCTGGACATCGAGGAGACTAAGTATGCCCCAGCTCTGGTGTCTCTCTCTTCTTCCCACTTTTCCAGAAGTATCCCCTGTTCAGAGCAGCCCCCCACCCCCTTAGAATATGCTGACCTGGATTCTGAGGTCGCATCCTACCTTTCCCAAGTCCCACACTCCCAATCAAGTGCCAGTGCACAACATGCCTGCTGGGGGGCATGAGGAGCTTGGTGACAGCTTGGTGACCATGTGCACAGCTGGGAGCAGGTGTCCTCTATGCTCTGACCTCAAGCTCCTTTTCCTTCATCAGGCCAGGTCTCTGCGGGTTTCCACACCAGAGCATCTCTGGGGCAACCCACAGAAGACCAGAGACGTGGCTGAAAGACAAACCAAAGTAGACAGGACCATGGCCCCAGGTGTGATCCAGACCAAGAAAGGACACCCAGGGGGACGCAGAGACGTGGCTTGGGGACAATGAGCTGAGCTTAGTAAGAGGTGAATGTCTGTCCCATAATCCCTGCCCACCCATTCTGTATCCTGTGACTACAGAAAGCCACATGGCATGAGAGACACAAGTCACCCAGGGCCAGTCTACAGGAAGGGGATCATCCATCAGCCCTGAGTCTGATCCAGGTGCCACTGGTCCAGTGGGGGAAGGGGACATAGGACTGTCCCTGAGCTTAGCCCAGACTAGAATCTGGCTCTCGGGCCTATGCTAAGCATCAGAGTCCTGGCCACTTTCTAGCTCTACCTGTGCCCCACATCCTGTAGTCTGCGCAGCTCAGGCCTGTCTACTCTGCCTCTGCCATGGAAGGGCACCTCACCTCATTTACCGGTTCTGTCAGCCTGGGCAAGGGCCAGTCTGTAGTGCATCACACACAGACTCAAGATGGCTACCTTGTCCAGCTGCCCCGGACAGCTTGTGTTCTCTCAAGCTCAGGTTCCTGTCCCCACCCCCATGCAGGCAGCCCATCCCCTAGCTGCTGCTGCTTCCTCTCCCCAGAAGCAAGCTGCCAGGCCACGTCGACACCCATGGAGAAAACGCTGTGAGGTCTGCCATTCCAGCTTTCTCAACTACACAAATCCGCTGTGAGCAAAAATGCAATGCTGGGACACTTCCGCAGGGACAACCTCTCCATTGTTGTCTCAGGCTCTGTCAAGCTTGGCTGGAACCCAGCCTCACTCTCAGAAGTCTTACTGTGGCCTCTTCTGGAAGCACCTCAGGCTTTAAGAACAAGAAAAACCAGGGCCACAACCTGCTCTACCTCAGCCAGACCACTCCTGCTCTGCTTCTACAATACCAACCGCTCCTTTCACTCCCACGAATAGAAAGGCCTGTTCTTTCTGGTGCCAGATAAGGGTGTCACAGAGCTAGGACTGCTATAGAATTTTCATGGCTCCGAATTATAGTCCCCGTAGGCAGGCAAGAAGCCTGTGAGCTGGCTGTCCTCCTCTGAAGGGTTAAGACCTCCGGGCTGCATCTGTAGCCAGATACATGATGACAGAGGTGCTGTCCCCAGCCAGGCTGGATTTTTTTCCAGGCCTTGGGCCTCAGGTTCCCAGAGGGTTACCACAACTGTTCCAGAACAGAAGCATTAAGTGTGTGGGTGTTGGAATGTTCCACCACCGTGCTGGGTGCCCCCCACCCAGGGGACCGGGAAGTGAAATTGCTCAGTCTGCATTGGGTGTGTCAGGCTGGGGTGGGGAGGGTATTTGAGTTCATCCGGAAGATTATTATCAAGGGAAGTAAGGCGGCCGGCCTATTTTTTTTTTTTTGACATTTTTTGAGACAGTATCTTGCTATATAGCCCAGGCTGGCCTCAAATGTGTGATCCTCCTGCCTGGAATTACACATAAACATTACCACACCCTATAAGTCATCCTCTGGAGCCGAGGACAAATTGTAGTACTAGCTCATGGTCTCCTCAGCCAAGAGGGACTCTGTGCCAGCCTGAGTTTCTTGACACCCTCCTCATCTTGAGGTTGGTCTTTGAGATTCCCTCTGAGGTGGACACTGAGGGTCAGCGGAGGAGAGGGGAGAGAGTAGAGAGTGCATCATGAACACGTTGGAAGCCGGCTTGTTTGAGACATCCCCCCCTCCCCAGTGCCCTTTATAATGGCACACCTAGGTGTCTGCCCCAGCCCACTATGGTGGCAAACAGAGCTATGTTCCCCTGAGTTGAAGAAAGTTTTGTTTAAATATTTATTAATTCTGGAGAGATGGCTCAGTGGTTAAGAACACTGACTGCTCTTCCAGAGGTCCTGAGTTCAATTCCTAGCAACCACATGGTGGCTCACAACCGTCTGTAATAGGATCCGATGCCCTCTTCTGGTAGATAGATACAGTGTACTCATATACATAAAATGAATATTTATGTGTGTGCACTCTAGTGTACGTGTGGCAATCAGAGGTCACTTTACAGAAAGTCTCTCTCTCTCTCTCTCTCTCTCTCTCTCTCTCTCTCTCTTTCTCTCTCTCTCTCTTTCTCATCCCATCCCATCGGTCCTAGGGAGCCAATTCAGGTCATCAAACTTGACAGTGCATACCCACCTAGCCAAACAAGAAGCAGTTTTCTGTGCAGTGGCCAATGAGATGGGCAACAGGCACATTGAGCAGGGCCCTGCCCTCCTGTACTCCTGTACTGGCTTCTGCACCATGGTGACTAGCCTGGGCGTGTGCTAATATCCCTGTCCTCGGGACCCAGCCATCACTTGCCCAGCTCTGAATGGAGAGGTGGCTGCAATTATCAACCCACTCCAGGTCAGAAGCCAGAAGCAGAGATAAGCAAGCACAGCTACAGCTACAGCGTCCGAGCTATGTAGAAATGGAACTGTGGTTCCGGGTTAGAAATCTTTCAGTGCTGAGACAGCTACTGAAGAGCCCACGGGGGCCTCAACCCTACACAGCCCCACTCTAGGATGTACAGCACCTGGGCCCTATCTCTGGTCAGTTTCCGCTTACTGCTCATGACTGTGGAATAAAAGTTAAAGCCACCCGTCTCAGTTACTTTGCTGTCACTGTGATAGAATACCATGACCAAATGTGACTTAGGGAGAAAGGAGTTTGTCTTGACTGTTGGTTCTAGAGGGATAAGGGCCCATCATGGTGGGGAGACATGGCAGGTGGCAAGCAACAGACCTTTGTAGCAAGATCAGGAAGCTGAGAGATCACATCTTTTGCCACAAGCAGGAAGCAGAGAGTGAACCAGACGTGGGGCACAGCTTTGGCCCTCAGAGCCTACTCCTGTCAAATGAACTATTTCCTTCATCAAGGCCACAGCTTCTAGACCTCCCTCAAACAGCTTCACCCACTGGGGGCCAAGAGTCCAAATGCCTGCACCTATAAGGGACATTTGACATGTAAACTACCACAGCTATGATTACCAGAAGCTGGCACAAAAGCCATCAACCTACATCACACCCCTGGTGGTCACTGGGATTGTGTGTGCCTATAGAGCTTTATCTATTGAAGAGTCGACGGCTGGCATTTGGCCCTTAGTCTGAAGCCGCCGACCTTGAACAAGAGCACTAAGGTTCAGAGTCATCTGTCCAAGGTCACATGGTTTTGAAACAGCAAAGCTGTTCAGTCATATTCTGGGACCCTGCACAGAGCATCTTAAAGTGGCCACTGAGCCCCTCAGCTCTCAGGGGATGAGTGGCCGGAGAGCCATGTAGAGCTGGGGAGGGACTAATGTGTGCTCCTTTGCTCAAAATGGGCTTGGAAGTGGTGGTCCTGTGACTCATCCCAGCATGCACTGGGGGTAGCAATCCTCTAATCTATCTCCAAGAAATTGAGTGGTTCTGATTACAGGTTTGGAATACTCAAGTATTGGACATCTATGTAAGATATTTGAAGAGGAGGAGGAGGAAGAGAAGGAGGGGGAGGAGGACTTAAAGGTGTATGGATGTGCTAAAAACATGTAAATCATCCAATCCCATATCTCAGCATAAGGAAAACTGATCCCAAGAGTAGCTGGACCCAGAATCTGGGCCTCGCCACAACTGAAATACTAGCAGGCTAGGCTGTTAAGTGGGTTCTAAGCACAGGCCAACCCACCTGAAGCTCCTGGACGTCACCTTCCACTGGCCACATATACTTCCTTCTGGAAAGCCCCTTGGGCTTTGTGCCTGACAGTGAGACTGACTACAGCAGTGTCCTGGGCTACCCACCTGAGCTCCCAACGCAGGCACATACATGCTTATTATATTGAGGATTTGAAAACCAGGAAACGATTTTGGGATCCACCAGGTCAAGTAGGAGAGGCTGGCTGACAATCCTAAAGCTGTCCTGGTCCCCTCCTATAGACAGCAGCAGGAACAGTGGAGGAAGGGTAAGTCGGGGTGGGGGTAGGGAGATGGAACAGTGAACAGACAGCTTTCATCCTGCCCAAGTAAGGGCAGACTTAAAAATATACTCATGATGTTGACCAAATGAAACACCCCCATGGCTGGCTTCCAGATCTGCAATTTAGATGCAATGGTGTCAATGCCGGCACCATCAGGGGCTCTTTCCGGAACACACGGAGCTCAGGGCTGCCTGAGTTATCAACACCATCAGCAAATATTTGCAGAGCAGCACAGACACCTGTTCCTAAACAGACGCACAGCTGCAGAGGTCTGACCTGCCCCACTGTGGATTGCTGTGAGGTTCTGAGAAAGCTGGGAGTTGGGATGGGGGGAAAACCTCTCTGGGTCTCAGTTTTTCCATCTGTCAAATGGGTGTACATGGTGGGAGAATACAGACTGGCCTCAGAGGGACTCACTCAATGGGATTTTTTTTCCTATTCTTTAGGTGCTTTTTAAAATTTTATTTGCTTTGTTGTTGTTTTGTTTTGTTTTGAAAGTCTCCTAGACTCTCCTAGCTGAAACCAGTTGAGGGCAGAGGAGTCAGGCCCCAGGATGCCCTGGAGCTGACCAGGCCATACTAATGATGCACTGTACTTCCTAAGTCCCAGGATTGCAGGTACATGCTGGCTGACCACTGTGGATGTGACGCGTCTGTGCACAGATACACATGCCCTTGTCCCCAGGGCTACAAGGCCAGACACACTGCTGGCAGTACTCCATCCCTGGCAGGGCTCTGTCTGTCCAGGAGGGCTGACAGACATGTAGCAGGAAGCCTGGGCACTGGGAATGCAAGCCGGCCCTGCCCCACGGGAAGACTCAGCACAGAGTGCTGCCTGGAGCAGCCAGGCCTGGACTGAACCTCTGGCCATGCCTCAGGCTCTGTGCTCGGTATTAGAGAAATTGCCCTTCCCCCAGGGGTAAAGGCTAAGCTGCAACGGGCCCCTTTAAGTCCTTGTCATCCGCCTCCCTCATCCAGGCTCATTCTAGACGACAGTCCCGCATCCCTGTAAGGACATTGAAGTTATGGGGAGGGGGGGTTACAAGGGACTAACTGCTTTTATTCTCTCAAGATTCACATGTGGCAAAGCCCCTGCTGTGACACTACTAACCCTGGGGCTTCAGCAAAGGAGGAACATGAAGCCCTCTTGAGAGGGGTTGATGTCTATCAGATTAGCCTGTGGGCATGTCCATAGGGAATTTTCCTGATTAATAACTGACGTTGGAGGGCCCTGTCCATTGCAGTGCCATCCTTGGGCTTGTGGACCCAGCTGTGTGAGAAAAGCAGACAGAGTGAACCAGTCAGCAGCACTCCCCCCACCGTCTCTGCTTCAGTTTCTGCCTCCAGGTTCGCCTTGCCTTGAGCTCCTCTGTCTCTGACGTCTCTCCATGCACTTCAGTGTAGAGGTGTAATGGAAGCCAACCCTTTCCTCTCTGGTGCTGTTTTGGTCATAGTCTCTATCATAGCAATGGGGAACACAGAAGGACACCCATAGTCATGCTGGAGGTTGATACGTCAGGCAGGGTGTGAGGAGTTCCAGTGGGGGTGTTCTGTGTGCTTCCCACAGCTTAGTGGTGGCGCCAAGCGGGAAGACAGTGAACGGTGACAGTTTGCCTGTCTAACCTCATCTAGAATTAATGCCACAGTGGCTGTATGTGGGATTTACCTAGCTATCGTTCGTGAGGCCCAAGGCACTGACTGGGTCTGCAGGCCCCCCACACTGTTGAGGGAGGGCTTCCCATGGACATTGGCTCTTGGTCATGGGCAGTCGGTCTTGGAAGCCACGCTGTGTGGGAAGCATCCTGAGAAGTGCAGGGAGGGAGACTGAGGCACAGAGGGGCTCAGCAGAATGCACAGAGGGCACACTCGGCTAGTGACTTCTGTACTATAGACTGATCCAAACCCACTCCAAAGTGTGGGAACCATACGTTCTGGGTCTCTGGGCCTAGCACTAAGTGAGCATCATCAGGCCCCTTAGTCCTCCCTTTCCTCTGTGCCAAGTAGATCAAAGGCTTGGTCCCTCCTGAAGGCCCCTGTCCTAACTCCCTGGCCACCTACAGTACGGTGCCCAGGCTGCTGGACAACCCTGATAATTTTATTTTTTTAAGTATCATGTATGTATATATGTATGTATGTATGTATTATTTATATGAGTACATTGTAGCTGCCTTCAGACACTCCATAAGAGGGCATCAGATCTCATTACAGATGGTTGTGAGCCACCATATGGTTGCTGGGATTTGAACTCAGGACCTTCGGAAGAGCAGTCAGTGCTTTTAACCACTGAGCCATCTCTCCAGCCCCATAATTTTATTTTTAAACATTTGCTATTTCTTCATTTTAAGGCTTTGCTCTCTCCACCCCTACGGTCCCATACTTCTTCCCATTGTAGCAGCCCAGTGGCCTTAGCTGGGTGTCAGCCTTGGGGACCTGGGTCTGTCAGGCCACTCTCTGGAGCCAGTCTCCTCTAGGGGTGAGTTCCAGACCACCTTGACTTGTGACTTTCCCCAGAAGATAAGGTTTCAGGTTTCCAAGGCCTATCCCCCTTCACGGAGGGTCCTTCCTCAATCTCACTCCATCTCATCTTCCTCCTTCCCACACTGCTGGGGCACGGAAAACGAAAGAGCACTCATCTCCTTAGAAGGAGTATCCTTCTCCTTATCCCAATACATGAAATTCAGGTCAGGCCAGATGTTCTGCATGGATAGATCTCATCCCTGGGGCCCTCTGCAGAATCAGGGATGCTTAGGAGGTCAGAAAGAGCAACTCAGATAGGAGAACACCTGGGAAATTTGATCATTGTAAACCTCTAAGCTGCTTCTTCGGGCTGAAGGGTTGAGCTCATATGTGCGGTCTGCTTAGAGCTCCCGCTGAGGCCTCAGTCTCATGGCTCTCCCTATCCGCATCCAGTTCCCTCGGTTCATGCAGAGCCTTGCTGTAACATAAGGTTACCTACCATCCATGCCTCAGGGGCAGCATGAAACCTGGCCCTCATTTCTGGACTCTCACAGTTTCAGGGGCCCCCCCGGACAGGAACTCCTCTCTCGGAAGGTCGGTTCTGGAGTAGGGACCCCTGGACCTCGGCTCGTGGCACGGACAGTACTGCATCTGCGCCAGCTTGGCACCGGTGATGGGAAGACTGCTCAGATGGTGTAGGTGGTGCCTGCCGCCTGGCACTGGTGATGAGAAGCACGTGGGCTGTGATGAGATTGGGGGTGGGGGTGGGGCCGCTGACTGAAGGCGGCGGAGGAGCGCAGCGAGAGCGGTGACAGGTGGGAGGCGGATGGAGGATTTGGAAACAAATCAAATTTTCAGTCGCCAGGAAATAGATCCCCAGCCACAGGTAGTCTGCAGAAGAGAGTTGCTGCCTCCCAACTGGCACCTCAAGGGGCAGGCAGGGGCGCCTCTCGCAGCTGCTTCACCGAGCTGGCAGCTGTGTTGCCTTGCCATGTGGAAGGAGCCAGTCCCCGGGAGTGCCCACGCCAAGCTGGTGGCAGCTGCAGGAAAAACCACATTCGTGGCACTAGGACATCTATGCCCTGTGAGGCCTGGCATTCGTGGCTTCATGGGAAGGAGTTCTGGCAGGGTTGGGGTCTCGATATGTCCCTGCCAGGGTCTCTGATCTCATGACAGTCCCACCCAGCTCCCCGTCTACTACATGACCCTGTGGGCCAGCTTTGTTTACTCACACTTCAGAAAAAGCCAGCCATGTGCTCGCAATAAATGCCCTGTGCTGTATCTACTGGAGCAAATGTAGAGTCAGGCCCTCTGTGGGTTTCTGGAACTTTGAGAACATGCCCAGATCCTTCTCCAAGGCCAGACAAGAGGGCTGTGGAGAGGAAGCATAGATGATGTGGATGGAGAGGGTGTGTAGATGAAGTGTAGACATGGGCAGAGAAGACTGTGAGTGAGGTGTTTTACATGGACAGAGGGTCCATGCAGATAAGGTGTGGGCTTGAGGATGAGTTAGAGACATGGACAGAGGGTCTGTGTGGGCTAACCTTGGATAGAGTCAGAGCAGCTCTATGGGAGAGCTGTGGACCAAAAGTGAATGGGGTCACACAGCAAGCAGTGGATCGTGGTTTGTACTCCTGACTGGCTTTAAATCCAGGTCCCAGTTAGTTACTTCAGTCAGTTTGCTGAGTACCTCACAGAACTCAAGGAAATGTCTACTGGTTTATTTAAAAGGGAGTAAACCGGGGTAAGAGGCCAGCCAGCCAGGGGAAATAGGGAAAGGGCTGGCAGTGCCCCCATGCAGGAGCTTCTGATCAAACCGTTTGGGTATGCCAACCTCCAGGGTGCTCAGTTGCCTGCAGGCTCCATCTCCTCTCCTCTCCTCTCCTCTCCTCTCCTCTCCAGCTCTCATGTAGACATCATAGTCTGGGCATGACAGTGCATGGGCACATGTGGGAACATGACTAGGCAGTGGGGGTGAGGGGCACAGGCTAATGTCTGTGGCCAGGTGGTGGATACTCAGCCAGTCTTATCTGGCCAGACACTTCTTGGGGATTTGAGCTTCTGTAACCTGCTTGGAGAAGAGAAATTGTAATCTTTAAATTTCTATGACCTGTTGAAGAGGTGGATATGAGTCAGGGGCCACAGAAAAAAACCCAAACAGACATCTTCTCTGAGTTCCCATTTCTTGGGACACCGGCAGTATTTTAGGAGCCCTTTGTCAAAACCCAATACCAAAGTTCTCGGCCTGGCGACAGTGTGAGCAAACTCACACTTGGGAGACACTGTCTCCCTAGAACAGCTACCCATAGCATGATGGATCCCCTCAGGATGCTGAGAATTAGCAGTGGACCACAGCCATCTGGCCACGAGGAACGGACAACACTGCAGTGTCGTGTGGCTCAGCCACTGGCTATATAGTCTCAGGATGATCTGAGCTCTCCAGCTGACCTGATGACTTCCACTTAATTATTCATCTAATTCTAGAACGCTCCTCTGACCCCCACAAACTCACAGCCTCTCTTCCTGTGCACCCTCCGGGCAGCCTCAGCTAAACACCTTGGTCTCCACACCACTTGACCAAGAGACCTGGTGCTTGCCGTCCCTTTTGTCAAGTTTATAGATAGTTTGTGACAGAATGGTGTCCGTGTTCGCTGCTTGCTGTTCTCCTGGCACTGTGTCCTACCTGGGATTCCTTATTTGACTTTTACAACGCATACTGGAAATGGCCTTCTCTCCTACAGATGAGGAGCTGAGGAGCTGAGGAGCTGACCGGCCCCTCCCACGTCCCCTCACTGATGGGAGCCAGGCCTTCCTCCTCTGTCGATGTGCTCAGATTGCTGAGGTTCACACTGCCTCAGAACTTCACGGCCTATAAGGTCAGGGATATGGCTCAGTTGGTAAATATCTTACCCATCCTGGAGGAAGCCCTGGTTTCAATCCCCAGCACCCATAAACTAAGTGTGGCAACACATGAAAGACACCCCAGACCTTGAGCAACAGAGGAAGAAGGAGCAAGGAGTCCAGGGTCATCCTTACCTTCAGATACATAATGAGTTTGGGGACAGCCTGGAATTTATTAGACCATGTCTCAAAACACTTTATGAGTGAAAAATAACGAATGATATCCTACACAATCACAAGCATCGAGAATCCAGAAATGGGGTCTGAAGAGAAAGCTTAGCCGTTAAGAGCACTGGCTGCAATTCTAGGGGACCCCAGTTCAATTGCTAGTACCCACATACACAATTGTCTGTAACTCCTGTTCCAGGGGATCTGACACACTCACACAGACATGCATGTAGTCAAATCACCAATGTACATAAAATAACAACAAACAAACAAACACAAACAAACAAACAAATGGGGTTTTTTTTGTTTTGTTTTGTTTGTTTTTTGTTTTTTCGAGACAGGGTCTCTCTGTATAGTCCTGGCTGTCCTGGAACTCACTTTGTAGACCAGGCTGGCCTCGAACTCAGAAATCCGCCTGCCTCTGCCTCCCGAGTGCTGGGATTAAAGGCGTGCGCCACCACGCCCAGCCTCAAACAAATGGTTTTTAAAAACACACAGAAGGCCTCCCACAAGTTATACGTGGTCTTCAGCTTTCATGGTACTGTGGGATTTGCTGGCCAGTACACCCTTCATGGGACTGTGTACAGAAGCCTGTGTTTTCTTCAGGCAGACCCTCCACAGGCTGTTCCTGAGTCTTCCCTCCATGGAAGCTGGTTTCTCTAGACACAGGATCACTCAAGGAAACAACAAGCAGGCTAGGGCGTCTTCCATATCCTCCCTGGGAACGTACATGACCTCTCTGTCAGTGTCTAGCCATAAATTCAGGTCAGCCCTGTTCCATGTAGGCTGGACCAGCCTGGACACAGAAAGCAGGTCAGAGACCGTCACGATCTCTTCTCTCAGTCACCAGGCACAAGGCGGCATCAGTGCTCCCAGGGCTGGGCCTCACCAAGACACCAGTGCAGGCGCCTACAGAACAGGCTGCCTGCAGAAGGTAATGTGTTCACAGCTTGCGGAAGTTCCCCTCATGAGCAAACTCCCTGCCAGCCAGATCTAGGCTATGCTTCAGTCAAGTGAGAAGGTGTGACCCAGGCGCCCCCAGCAGCTTCTGCTTATTAAGCTGGAGGTGCAAAGGACTTGGGGGAGGGGCTGAGTCCCCTTCCAGGATGCTGCAATGAGGAGTTTTTTTTTTTTTTCTGGAAAGGGCAGGTGCACTCATGGTGGGGGGTCAGCAGGTGTCTGTAGTATGCGGGCATCTGGGGTGGGGGCAAGGAAAGGTCTGGTGTCTGGTTGTGAGATGTGGCATTGAAAATGCAGAGTCATCTCCACCACCTGAACCCAAGGTGGAAAAAGAGGCTGCGTCTTGACTTGAAACTGTCATGTGGGATGGCTCAGCCATCTCCTCGAGGGAAGGTGGGAGTTGGCTTCCTGCCCAAGGCTGCAGGTGCTGCTGTCTGGCTACTCCCATTTATCTCACATCTGTTGACAGGCACCTGTCCTGGACCACGATGGGGAGCCAGTGATGAAGAAGGCCAGAGTAATTAATGCCAGTTCACACTGCCTGCAGCAGGAAGTGCTCTGGTGGCCTGAGCGCGCAGCCTCCCACTGGGGGGTAACTAACTGCTACACTCCACCCTGGCACTTGCTTTTTTTTCTTTTCCCCTTCCATGGAGGATTCTGCTTAGCCCCCGCTCTTCCTCAGGTCTTTGGAAAACTCTCTGCTGGAGCATCTTGGTCCTGCAGGACATCTGTACCTCAGCTGAGGACAGTAATGGGGAGCATGCTGGAGTTCTCCTCATGTGGATATGCCTGCTTTCTGCATTTGTTTTTTCTGGCTGTGTTAGTCCACATCTGTCCTGTTAGTGACTATCTGGATAATGTCAAATGTCTGGTCATTCCCAACAACCTGTGCTGTGGTCACTGAAGTGCCAATCAGAAGCTCAGGGCCTGGGTGGGACTGGACCCTGTGGGCCTCTTGTTATTTTTGTATAAGTGTGTGTGTGTGTGTGTGTGTGTGTGTGTGTGAGAGAGAGAGAGAGAGAGAGAGAGAGAGAGAGAGACCACAGAAGCCAGATCGCCCATGGAGCTGGAGTTACAGGCAGTTGTGAACTGCTTGGTATGAGTGCTTAGAATCAAGATCCCCTGAGAAGAGGATACATGCTCTAACCACTGAGCCATCTCTCCAGCCACTCTGTCTCTTCTCTTGTTGGTTTTGTGGTTTTGTTTGTTTGTTTGTTTGTTTGTTTTTGAGACAATCTTAGGTATCCCAAGATGACCTCAAACTCTCTATGTAGCCAGATAACCCTGAATTTCTAATCCTTTTGCTTTCACATTCCAAATACTGTGATTAACATGTCGGGTTTAGGCAGCACTGGGAATCCAACTCTGAGGGTTATGCTAACAACGGAGTGCTCCACACCCAAATCCAGACTCCTGACGATTCACAAGGCCCAGGGCTCACAGAAGCTGACTCCATTCAGGCCATGTTTAGGACTATGCTTCAGATGAAGACATTTAAGCATATAAGTCCTAGGGCCTGCGGTGTAAACCCCAATGTTAAACATTGTGATTTACGTTGATTCTCTGCCTCTTCCTCTCTTTGATCTCACTTGCCCAAAAAAGGAAAAGAAAAGGAAACGAAAAGTTTATTAGAAACAGTATAACTTCAGAAGCCTCCTGAATTTTGTGTATGGCTATTTAAAGACACCAGGTGCTCTCCTCAGAAGCCCACATCAGTACCAGGTCATCTACCATCCTTTGCCTAAATCAGTTCCCTCACTAATCAGTCTGTCTCAATGTTTATGCTTAAAACTATATTAAAAGCTTTGTCTTACTAACTCCAAATGTGCTTCATAATGAATCTTCCTGAAAGCCTAAGTCAAGAATCCGTGTTTTACCAACATGGAGGTCTGTGAGGCTTCTCCAGCTGCTGCAGGTAGAGGAGTTTTATCTCTAGCTTTGCTGTCACTGAAAAACGGACCTTAGTGTTTCAAGGTTTATCTTGACTGTACAGAAAGCATTTAATATCCTACCCTAAAGCTGCTGTGGAGGCACAGACCTGTAATCCCTATACTCAGGAGGCTGAGGCAGGGGGATTACCAGGAGTTTAATGCCAGCCTGTGCTACAGAATGAGACCTTGCCTCCATCCTGCCACAGTTCCTGGTCTGTGTCACAGATTTAAAAATCACCTGGTATGTTTTGCATGCAGACCCCCCAGCTGCAAGCCTGGGAACCCCTCTTCAGGGACAAAGGGAGCCCATTTATACCCTGTTTTGGAGAAGATGGTGGCCACAGCTGTGGGGTCCCTTTGGCCATGGGAGCCATCGTGCCTATCAAAATGATCGTTAAGGGCTGAGGATACAGCCCCAAGTCGTTGCGGTGCTTGTCTGGCATGTGTAAAGCCCCAGCCTTCATCCTTGGCACCACGTAAACTGAATGTGGCGAAGCAAGCCCATAATTAGTCATCTCTCAAGAGGTAGAGGTAGTTTCCAGCTCCTGTCTATTATAAATAAAGCTGCTATGAACATAGTGGAGCATGTGTCCTTATTACCAGTTGGAACATCTTCTGGATATATGCCCAGGAGAGGTACTGCGGGATCCTCCGGTAGTACTATGTCCAATTTTCTGAGGAACTTCCAGACTAATTTCCAGAGTGGTGGTACAAGTTTGCAGTCCCACCAACAATGGAGGAGTGTTCCTCTTTCGTCACATCCTCGCCAGCATCTGCTGTCACCTGAATTTTTGACCTTAGCCATTCTGACTAGTGTGAGGTGGAATCTCAGGGTTGTTTTGATTTGCATTTCCCTGATGATTAAGGATGTTGAACATTTTTTCAGGTGCTTCTCAGCCAGTCGGTATTCCTCAGTTGAGAATTCTTTGTTTAGCTCTGTGCCCCATTTTTTAATGGAGTTATTTGATTTTCTGGAGTCCACCTTCTTGAGTTCTTTATATATATTGGATATTAGTCCCCTATCTGATTTAAGATTGGTAAAGATCCCAATCTGTTGGTGGCCTTTTTGTCTTATTGACAGTATCTTTTGCCTTATAGAAGCTTTGCAATTTTATGAGGTACCATTTGCTAATTCTCAATCTTACAGCACAAGCCATTGCTGTTCTATTCAGGAATTTTCCCCAGTGCCCATATCTTTGAGGCTTTCCCCCACTTTCTCCTCTATAAGTTTCAGTGTCTCTGGTTTTATGTAGAGTTCTTTGAACCACTTAGATTTGACCTTAGTACAAGGAGATAAGAATGGATCAATTCCCATTCTTCTACATGATAACTGCCAGTTGTGTCAGCACCATTTGTTGAAAATGCTGTCTTTTTTCCACTGGATGGATCTGAAGGGTATCATCCTGAGTGAGGTAACCCAATCACAAAAGAACTCACATAACATGTACTCACTGATAAGTGGATATTAGCCCAGAAACTTAGAATACCCAAGATACAATTTGTGAAACACATGAAACTCAAGAAGAACGAAGCCCACAAAATGTGGACACTTTGCCCCTTCTTAGAATTAGGAACAAAACACACATGGAAGGAGTTTCAGGGATTAAGTGTGGAGCTGAGACAAAAGGATGGACCAACCAGTGACTGCTGCAGCCAGGGATTCATCCCAAAATCAGCCACCAAATGCAGACACTATTGCATACGCCAGCAGGATTTTGCTGAAAGGGCCCTGATATAGCTGTCTCGTGTGAGGCTATGCCAGTGCCTGGCAAACACAGAAGTGGACGCTCACAGTCAGCTATTGGATGGAACATAGGGTTCCCAATGGAGGAGCTAGAGAAAGTTCCCAAGGAGCTGAAGGGGTCTCCAACCCTATAGGTGGAACAACAATATGAACTAACCAGTACCCCCAGAGCTTGTGTCTCTAGCTGCATATGTAGCAGAAGATGGCCTATCAGCCATTATTGGGAAGAAAAGCCCCTTGGTCTTGCAAACTTTATATGCCCCAGCAAAGGGGAACGCCAGGGCCAAGAAGTGGGAGTGGGTGGGTAGGGGAGCAGGGCAGGGGGATAGGGGAGGATATAGGGAACTTTCAGGATAGCATTTGAAATGTAAATGAAGAAAATATCTAATTAAAAAAAAAAAGAGGTAGAGGTAGGTCATCCTTAGCTACATTGCTGAGTTCAAAGCCTGCTTGGGCTACATGAGACCCTGTCTCAATAACAACAGTTAAATCGGACCCAAAGCAAACAACCCACAGTACTTGTTCCATTAGGACAATGGATCCAAAGAGCTGGTAACAGCTGCCAAGCACCTAAAGGCCACTCTCTGGCAGCCCCTCTCAGGACTTGCGACCAGATAGGGTATGAGAATGAGCAGGAACGCTCGATCCCGGAACGCATTACCCAGGCGCTGCATCCGGGGACGTATTAGATCGACGGACACTTTTCGCCTGCGGACACTTTTAGGTGTAGGACTCATTCCGGCCCGCTCTACCTACCTGGGCGACCTCACACTCCCGTGCCCCACCCCTGACACCTCGTGACACCCCCACCCCGCCTGACCCCAGGTGAGCGCGCAGCAGACGACAAGAAAGGGGGTGTCGAGGTGAGCTGGAGCTGACCCGGGGGCCGTGGGACCTGTTGGGCAGGTGTCTGTCACAGCGCGAGGGAAACTTCTGAAGGACCCGGGCTGAAACCACACGAAGCCCCTCCCCGATTTGTTTGCACCGAGCACCGTGTGGGATGCAGGTCGCAGGGGTCCTGGCTCGGATGGGTCCCGAGAGCCGACTAGGGCGGCAGGGACAGGACCAGCGTGCATGCGAGGAAGGGCTTCTGGATTTGGAAGTGGGTCCGGGAATTTCTCTAAAAGCGAAGTGTGTTGATTCTGATCCTGGAAGGGAGTGAGGGAGGGGACTTGTCTGTAGCTGACCACTAAGACCCTTGAGAGCCTCCAGATACTGCTGTAGGAGCACTAATCTAAGCCATAGGCTGTCGCGCGAGGGAGTCCTGAAATCAGAAATGCGCTAAGAAGGCCAACTTGATTGTTGTGAAACAGGTGTCCCTACTGCCCTCGTCTTGAGACGGATGTAAACATACCTTTCTTGATGGCATCCCTGGACATGAAGTGGGTCAGGGAACCATGCACAGCCAGATACCCTGAATAGACAGACTTTGTTTTGCCCTAAAGAGCTGGCTCGGGTTGGATGAGCTGGGAGTTAGCTCAGCGCTGACAGATGTTTAATGATTGGACTAGGCTCATGCTTGAAGACTGTCTTAGTCAGGGTTTCTATTCCTGCACAAACATTATGACCAAGAAGCAAGTTGGGGAGGAAAGGGTTTATTCAGCTTAAACTTCCACATTGCTGTTCATCATCAAAGGAAGTCAGGACTGGAACTCAAGCAGGAGCTGATGCAGAGGCCATGGAGAGATGTTCCTTACTGGCTTGCTTCCCTGGCTTGCTCAGCCTGCTCTCTTATAGAACCCAAGACTACCAGCCCAGGGATGGCACCACCCACAGGGGCCTTTCCCCCTTGATCACTAATTGAGAAAATGCCCCAAGCTGGATCTCATGGAGGCATTTCCTCAACTGAAGCTCCTTTCTCTGTGATAACTCCAGCTTGTGTCAAGTTGACACAAAACCAGCCAGCACAAAGACCAAAGCAGCTTTGGAGGCCTGCACTGGTCCCATTTCCATATATGGGAGAGTAAGACAGTGCCTCAGAGGGGACATGGTAGAACTTATAAGAACTGACAATGGCACAGGAGTGCCACCCCAGCACGAGTACAGCTGTTCATACAGGAATCGGTTTGCTCTTTCCCTCTACCACCTTCCCTGACTTATCACCCCAGGGTCAGTGTGTCCTCCTCATAGGGGCCACTGTTCTTGCTGGTGTGGGTGTCTCCTCACAGAATGAGGGCCCCATGGGTAACTGTAACTGAGTCTGTTCCATGAGGAGCCTGTCTTGGTACCTCCTGATGCCCAGTGTCTGTCCATGACTACCAACCTTCGGGGCTCAGGACTCTGCCCCAGAGGTCCTGAAGCTGCATTAACTCTGCCTGCTCCAAATCTTGTGACCACCCTACTGTGTTGCTTATGCCTGGTTAGCGAGGTTGACTCATCCCTACCACCTCATGGGGTACGGAGGTGTCCAAAGGAAGGTGCCAGATAGATTGGTGGAGGCCAGCACTCTATTGCACATGCGTATTTGAGTGTCTGTGATTGTATCTGTGATCTGCTTTTCAGAGGACCATTGGTTAGTGTCAGTTAATGCCATTACCACTTGTGTGAGCATACTGTAAGCACAGCTTTTGTGTCCCTGAGGTCATAGTGTTAATGCAACAAGGGGGGAAGGTTTGCAAATATTTGTGCTACTGCTAAGAGGGCTTCTTTCTTGTGATTCAAGCTCTTGCCCTCCCTAGGACTAGAGGCCTGTATCAGGAGGGCTAGGACTAGAGGCCTGTATCAGGAGGGCTCTCCCATGCTCTTGTTCCTATGTGCCATCATCTCTCCAGGCAATTCTTCATCAGGAACCTGGTCTTCACGGTTCCTTTGTGCAACTTCCTGATGCTGATGAGTTCCCACATCTGGGTGCTGGGCAGCAGGTAGTACCTCCCGAGTGCTGGGCTCTCCGGGTGCTTCAGAAGGAAAGTTGTGCCATTTGGAGGCTGCACTGTATCATCATGTTAGATGCTTCTGATGTCTCTCACACAGCAGGTCTTTCTATGTGAGTTTCTCTATTTTCTGTTCCCTTGTGCAGAGAAAATAGATGAATGACAGATGTTATATCCTTCCTGTTGATCCACTCTTCCCCCAGAGCATCCTGAGACATCTCACACTCTAACCCACAGGAATCTGGTCCCAAGTCTGTAACTCAGAAATACCACTCGGCATGTCTTTCTCTTGCTTTTGGCATCTTTGACTGTGAAACAAATAGAGAAGTTGTTGGTGTGAGAATTAAAGCACCCGATTTACTCCATGCTTGCTGACTTTTGGAAGCCCACATGGCTGTCGAGCTCTTGGCTTCTCTTGCCCAGCCCTGCTGTCACCTGCATTTTTTGGTGTCTTTATAGAAGTAGATGAACAGCCCGGGACCTCTGAGCCCCTGTGGAGCAGAGCTGAGAGCAGCTGTGGGGCCCTCACTGCCTCGTGCAGACCCCATGTGCTTAGAGCCTGCAAGCAGCCACAAGCTAACTTCTGCACAGAAAAGTGAGGTGGAGTTTTCCTGCTATCTTGACCTGAGCGTCTGGATAGAGGCAAGAGCAGCCAAGCCTGGCAAGAAGGCAGGCAAGCAGAGTCATTCCCAAAGGTCTTGAGCACAGAACAAAATTTAGTATTCAGACTACTGATTGATGTAGAATTTGTTTTGTCAGGCAATTATGTAAGTATTGCAAATATCTGTATATGAGAGAATAACGCTGTTCTGGTGTGGTGACACACACTTTTAATTCCAGCACTGATGAGGCAGGTTGATCTCTGAGTTCAAGGCCAGCCTGGTCTACAGAGAGAGGTCTAGGACAGCCAGAGCTACACAATGAGACTCTGCCTAAAGACAAAGCTGTGTTTAGTACATATAGCAGGCAGTGACGTGTTGGCTCACCCGGCAAGCTAATGAAAAAGAAAAGTTGGCACGTGTTAGAGAGAACATACTAGTGGAGACAGACCTCACAGAGGGAATGTGACATGCAGTAATACTTCGTTCGTGATGCAGAGGGAACTGAAGGGAGATGAGGCAGGGTATATAGTCAGTCTTGCCTTTATCCTTCTCCTGGGCTTTCTAGGATAGTGTAAGGCTCCCAGCTATCACCCAGAGCATGCCAGCTGTTGTGTCTATCAGGGAACTTTAGACACATGGCCGGGGTGGTGGCAAGGTTCCCGTCAGCAAGTGTCTTTATTGACTTCATATGAATGATGTCTAGCGTGAATATGTAGTGCCTCGATAAAGAAAGGTAGCAGTGCCTTCAGCCTACCATAACCTCTGCACTGATCACTGATCCAGCTCATCTGTGTCTGCCAAAGCAGGCATGGACTCTTGGCTCTTAACTGTGGTTGGGGAGGCTGCTCAAATGAAAGCCGCAAGTGATTAGTGGGTAGGTGTGGCAGAAGCCAAAGGACCTTAGTGAGGAGTGATGTGTTCTAACTGATGGAGTCCAGACAGGGTGGGGGTTGTCATCTTGCCAGATAGTCAGTAAGGAACATGTGACATGAAGGTTATAAAACAAGAGCAGGGGACGTTGCTAGCTAGCACCAGGGAGTGGATCTAGAACAGAGCCGGTGTGGAAGTGTGATGGCTCCTGTGTTGCTCTGGGATGGACCTCAGGCTCCCCAGAGCCGATGTCCAGTGGCGCAGCCTCACAGAGCTCAGCAGTGGCCTCCTCCCTCTCCCGAGCACTCGTCCTCTGCTTATTTCATTACAACTTAGTAGTTGTGGAAAGACAAACTGATGTTGTCTGGCCTTGGGAACTTGCCTTCCTTAAGTTCTGCTGGGTTGCAGTTGCTGAATCACTACGCTTTGGGATATGCTGGAGAGAAGCAGCTGTCTTCTTCCTGAGCAGGCTGTGTCTCAAATGGGACCTGAGAGGGACAAGGGTGACTTTTGAGTTCCTGCAATGCCTGCGTCCAGGTTCAGAATCACAAAATCCATTACTCAGGTTTTACCTTAAGTATACTGTATTTGGTTTTCCTAACATAAAATTATTTGGAACTTTTGCATGGTTTTGAACTCTTTAAAGAATCCAAATAAAAAGCTTTAAGAGTTTCTGCAGCCTTTGGATGTGTTTGGAGGGTGTGTTTTAAACCTTGCTACGGGCAGGGCTTGGGTGGACAGCAGATTCTCATACTCGTCACTTTCATCCTCCCCAGCCCAGCCAGTGGTTTGTCGGTGTGATGCCACCCCACTTCGCGCTACCCTTCAGGCGTCTCTTCTGGTCCTTGGCCTCCAGTCAGCTGATTCCCAGAGGAAAAAGAGGACATAGCCTCCTGCCTACTGCTCCAGAGGCCCACACAGATGGGAGTGTCCCGGTATTCATCCGTGCCCTGGCCTTTGGGGACAGGATCGCCCTTATTGACAAATATGGCCGTCACACCTACAGGGAACTGTATGACCGCAGCCTTTGTCTGGCCCAGGAGATCTGCAGGCTTCGGGGTTGTAAGGTTGGAGACCTCCAGGAAGAAAGGGTCTCCTTCCTGTGCTCCAATGACGTCTCCTACGTTGTAGCGCAGTGGGCCTCCTGGATGAGTGGTGGTGTTGCTGTCCCACTGTACTGGAAGCACCCTGAGGCCCAGCTGGAGTATTTCATCCAGGACTCCCGGAGCTCTGTGGTGGTGGTTGGCCAGGAGTACTTGGAGCGGCTAAGTCCATTGGCTCAGAGGCTGGGAGTCCCTCTTCTGCCGCTCACGCCTGCCGTCTACTGTGGAGCAGTAGAGAAGCCCACAGAGCAGCCAGTTGAAGAGAGCAGGTGGCGTGACCGGGGTGCCATGATCTTCTACACCAGCGGGACCACAGGGAGGCCCAAGGGTGCACTGAGCACCCACCGTAACCTAGCCGCTGTGGTGGGTGCTGGGGTGCTCCAGGGGCCTCTCTGTACTCCTCTCTCACTGTCCTGGCCTCATTTATTGTCACCACTGAGTGGGGCCCTGAGGTGCTTCCCAGGGTGGCTTGCTTTTCTACAGTGTTATTCACAGCTGTCACTTCCCTGTAAATTCTGAAATGCTTGGTGACAAGGAGTAGCAGGTTCATGTGACCCATCAGCTTACAGTACGTGGTGGTGAGGCACACAGGAACGGGGGGGGGGGGGGCGCTAGGGGATCATGGAATGTTCTGCCAGAACTGAATCGCTCCGTTGTAGGGGTGTGTGATCAGTCCCTAAGGCTGGGATTTATAAGAGCACCCTAGAGACGGGAGCCACTTCCCTGTCACTCCAGCCCTAGAGACAGGAGCCACTTCCCTGTCACTCCAGCCTTGTGGGTTAGCTTCATACTCTGCCACACCCAGAACCACCTCGGAAAGCCCATCGGTCAGTCACTGACTGTGCTCACTTGCTACAAAGTGTGACTGTCCCAGGAAGTCTCCTTACAGGCAGCTCATGGAGGAGGGAAGATGGGGATCCCAGGCTGCTTGGCTCATGGCTCGTGAAGCAAGCGTGTGTGGCTCCAGCCATCGGGCTCGCAGGTGTGATGGGCCGTGTGCAGCATCACTCCTGGAGGAGACACTCAGCTTAGAGACCATCTCCTACCTTAGAAGAGACCCAGGCTGTGGTGGCTTGCTGGAGCTGGTATCACCACCTTGATGGTCCAGCGACCACGACTAGAAGGAGCAAAGGGCCCTGTCTATTCTTCCTCCCCTGCTCAGGATCCCCTAGAGACTTGTCTGCCAGTGCCAGCCCTGCAGCCTGTCACCCCTGTTCATAGGCAGTGCTGTTCCCCACAGGTGACTGGACTGGTCCACTCATGGGCGTGGACTAAAAACGATGTGATCCTTCATGTCCTCCCGCTGCACCATGTCCACGGCGTGGTCAACAAGCTGCTCTGTCCACTCTGGGTAGGCGCCACCTGTGTCATGCTGCCGGAGTTCAGTGCTCAGCAGGTAAGGTTGGATCAGGGCTTCCTGGCAGGCCCAATCAGTCGCTGTTGGCTGGAGGGTTAAAACAGCACATATTTTTTGGTTGGTGATGACACACACTTTTAATCCTAGAGCTCAGGAGGCAGAGGCAGATGGATCGCTGTGAATTTGAGGCCAGCCTGGTCTATAGAGCGAATTCCAGGACAGCCAAAGCTACACAGAGAAACCCTGTCTTTAAAAACCAACCAAACAAAAAAAGCACACATTTATTTTCTTAGCTGTCTGGTGGGCAGAGTCTAAAATGAGTTTGATAGAGCCAAAATCAAAGTATTAGAGGGAGTTACACCTGAAGGCTCTGTTGAGGTTGTTGCCTTTTATGGCTTCTAGTGGCTCTTGCTCCTTGGCCTGCAGGTGCTTCTGGGCCTGCAGCTGCTCCTGGGCCTGTGACTACACCTCCCCATTCAGTGCAGCCAACTCCAGTAGTCTCCCTTGCATTCTCTGCTGATTGATGTGCATGTTTAATCAGGGTCATTTTCCTGTACAGACCACCACTTCCTCCCATCCGCAGCCTGTGATCCGCAGCCTGTGATCCGCAGCCTGTGATCCGCAGCCTGTCTTCTGCACATCTCTGGCACCTCTGCACACCTATGGAGTCACTGTAGTCTTCCCCTTCCCAGCAGTCAGGAAGCAGGGATGTGGCATTGGCCAGGGGGAAGGGACATGGCAGCATGGCCAGTGTCACTGAGTTGTGTGGCATCATCTGTGCAGGGCAGTGTCACCAGAGCAGTGGCTCAAGTTGGTGACTTCTCCTCTGGGAACTGGAAGGAGCAGTCCTTCACCTTTGTTGTGTCTCTTGAGACCTCTGCCTGTCACTGTAAGACACCAGAGCCTCTTGTCAGCGTCTGCAGGATGAAGCTTGGGAGTTGGAGGGCTGCCTGAGTTTGAATTGGAGGAATTGTCCTTTTGACAATTGCGGATTTTCAGTCCACGAGCCAGACTCTGTCCTTGCCTGAGATGGCAACGCCATGCTGTCCTGTCCTGTCCTGCAGACCTTACACTGTTCGTTGGCTTCTTTTCCTCCTGGATTTGAGCTTGCACCATCTGTCCACCCCCACCCTGCCCCACCCCAGTCTGGCTTCTTTCAGGCTTTGTTCTGCAATGTATACTCTGGTGCCAAGTCTGCCCGGCTCATGCCTTTTGCATCTTTACTTTGCTGGTGGCTCTTCTCGGGAGTCTGCAGTCCTCCACGTTGTCATTGCTTGTCATCTGAACCCCTGACTGACACAGTACTGATTGCCTTTGTGCCGTGCTCTAAGAACCCAGCACTTGGCCTTCCAGGCTCTGCCCGTGTGCTCTCTCGTTTCCTTTTACTCTCTGACATGTGGCTCTGTGCTTCCAGAGGTGTGTGTTTCCTCGGTTGGCCTCTGAGGTGAGGACTCCTTAGTACAGCTTAGTGGCAGGTGACCCTACACAGGCTATCCTGGTTTACCTTTTCCAGTGCCTGGCTGGTGAGAGCTGCCGTGTGTGTGTGTGTGTGTGTGTGTAAGCTGTGGAGCAGGAAGCAGGTCCACAGCAATGTGGCTTGCCTACTTGGCATCGGCCCTTAGGTGCCTCAGAGCAACAAATGGACACCAGTTTTTCTTAAAGATATTGAAACAAAACCCTAACTGGTTAGAAACATAAATGTTTTTATACAAAAGCTTCTTAGAAGTTTGTTGTGGGGTAAAATGTGAAGTTCATGTGTGGCTTTTGGATAAGACGGCAGACCTACCTCCTTCTCGCCCTGTGCCCATCCAGATTCCTGAGGCTGCCTCATGGTCCCTGTGTGGTTGCAGCTGAGGCTGGGATTGCTTCTGGCTGCAGTTGCTTCTGGATTGTTCCTCTTCACAGGCCGGACACAGATGCCCAATGGGAATGTTTCAGAGGCACAGGAGCCAGCCCCTCTGAGCTGAGCCACTGACGGGCACATTCACCTCACACAAGAAACAGCCTCTGTCAGGACAGAGGGAATGGAGGCAGGAGGCACCGTGTGCTGGCAGCCATGCTAGCTTCTGACTGCTGACTGCTGCTTCCTGTCTCTGTTAGGTTTGGGAGAAGTTCTTGAGTTCTGAAGCTCCACAGATTACCGTATTCATGGCAGTGCCCACTGTCTACAGCAAGCTGCTGGACTACTATGACAAGCATTTCACACAGCCCCGTGTCCAGGATTTTGTGCGTGCAGTTTGTAAAGAAAGAATCAGGTGAGTGGAGAGAACCCACATTCCCTCCCATGAGGCTTGGCAGTCAGCAGGCATATAACTCATTCTTAGTGTCTGCTCAACTCTCACCCACTAAATGATGGCTCTGTGCATCGGGCAGCCTCTGCATACATCTGTCTTCTGTCCTCTGCCTGTATTCTCTCTCTGTGTCATCTATAGCCATGTGTCTGTCTATCCTGGTATCTCTGTCTTAGATATCTCTGCTTCTCTGCCTGTGGAAGGCTGAGAATAGAACCAGCCATTACCACTCCTCTCTGAGGCCTCCTCCCACTCTGCCCCTGCTGCTCACTGTCCCCTTGCCTCCTCCCCAAACTTCTGGACAGGCCTAGGGGCCATTCAGTGGCAGGAAGCTTGCCCTTCTCTCTCCTGAGCCCAATGACATAATTTCTTTCCTGACTTTATGTTGAAATGTGATTTGCTAACCAGAGGTGATCACACTGTGGATTACTGGATCAGCACACATGGGCCAGATCCACATTTTCAGCAAATGTGGGTAGGGTACTTCTCTTCTGCCAGAGGGACAGAGGTATAACCCATGGGAAGGGGACTGAAGCTGGGACAACTTTGATCTAAAGCTCCAAGCATGGCCTGTGTGGGTACAGCCACAGTGCATGCCCCACATCTGGACAGGAGGACAGCCAGCAGTGCCTTATGTCCCCAGAGACTTCTGGATGGTCTGAGACAAATATGATGGCTTTACATTCTGGCTCTGCCTGGCATTCTGATGCTCCCTGTCTATAGACACTGAGGAAACCCAAGGCCTGTTTCTGCTGGTACAGCTGCTGGCTGCCTCTGTGGGCCCTGTATTAGTTAGGGTTCTCTAGAGTCACAGAACTTACGGAGTAAAGGAATTTATTGATGACTTACAGTCTGCAGCCCAATTCCCAACAGTGGTTCAGTAGTAGCTGTGAATGGAAGTCCAAGGATCTAGCAGTTACTCAGTCCCACACGGTGAACAGGTGAAGGAGCGAGTGCTAGTCTCCCTTCTTCCAGTGTCCTTATATAGTCTCCAGCAGAAGGTGTAACCCAGATTAAAGGTGTGTGCCATCACACCTTTAATCCTAGGAGATCTTGAGCTCGGGGATCTCTGTCTTAATCTCACACCTTTAATCCTAGATAATCTTGAGCTCGGAGAACTCTCTGTCTTAATCTTCTAGAATCCATAGCCGGTATGCTATCAAGACCTCCATACCAAGGTCCAGAATCAGAGACTTCTATATCCAAGCCTCCAGGTTAGGGTCACTGGTGAGCCTTCCAAATCTGGATTGTAGCTCATTCCAAATATAGTCAAGTTGACAACCAGGAATAGCCACTACAGGCCCTGCCCAGGCCATTATCTGAAACATCCTGGGGCAGCCAGTGCTTAGTATCCAGAGCCAGAGAAGGATCACAAGGTCCCACCAAACCCATAGGACCACAGGCAAAGCTGCCGTCTGAAATACAGAGTCCTCAGCAGAGGCATTGAGACTTCTGGGGCTCTAGTTGGCCACACACTATGGAGAAGAGTGGGGTTGGTTCCCACTTCAATTTAGAAGGCACACAAAGGACCCTCCTTTCTGCAAGTGGCATGCCGTGGAGTTGTAGCAGAAAGCAACATGGGGACTTTTGAACATTTCCACTGTCATTGCTGTCATCACCTCTGGTTCCCAGTCCCCTTGCATGTCTTCAGCTTAGCAGCTCTGCCTGTACAGCATCTTCCTTCTCCTGCAGGTGTGCGGCCTTTCCTCTATGATATAGGCAACCTTCTCACCTCCACCTTAATGTGATCACCGTGGTTTAGGACTCTTGGTGAACAGCATCATAATTATTCGTTGTGTCACCAAAGATGCTGCTTTAGCCAACATCCCTTTGAAAGACCTGCTTATATATGCCTAAACACACTGGGGAAAGTCCATTTTAAAAACCAGTTTTAGGCAGATGGCAGTGGTACACACTCACCTTTAATGCCAGCTCTGGGGAGGCAGAGGCAGGCAGATCTGAGTTCAAAATTAACCTGGTCCGTATAGAGAATTCCAGGACAGCCACGGCTGGCTACACAGAGAAACCTTGTCTTGAAACCTGTTGTGCCCCTCCCCCAAAAAGAAAAAAGGCCCAGTTTAGCCCTAACTTGCTTTTGTCATAAGTGTAGATACAGAGATGGAAATGTTGTATGCACTGCCCTGTGCACACATAGGGAAGAGTGCGTGTGAGCTAAGGAAGCCCCTGTGTTGTGCTGCCTAGGCTGATGGTCTCAGGCTCGGCCGCTCTGCCTGTCCCACTGCTGGAGAAGTGGAGGAGCGCCACGGGCCACACGCTGCTGGAGCGCTATGGCATGACAGAGATCGGCATGGCCTTGTCCAACCCCCTGATGGAAGCTCGAGTGCCAGGTACCAGCCGCCCCAGGGCTGTTTCTCTCCCATTTGCCAGTGCCCAACATGTGGCTCCTGGTCCACCCGCACTTAGATGAGAAGGACACGGAGCACACTGCCCTCTGCAGCAGGCCACAGGGCCGGGAGCACATTCTCAGGTGCAGCCATCCTCTGCCAGTCCCCTTTCTCCCAAAGAGTGAGAGGTAGAGGGAAGATAGCAGGGCTCCGTCCAAGCTTACATGAGTGGCAGTGCCCTTGGAGAGAGCCCAACTTCAGGGCAAAGTCCCCTTGCCTGCCATTTCCTCCTCCACACTTAGGCAGTAGCTGCGGTCCTGAATTCCCATCCCGGGACTTTGCTTTTCCATGCTGTGAGTTCATGTGTCAATGTGTGTTGACCAGTGTAGCTCATTCCCTGCTCATCCCAAAGCATCCAGCTCCTGTCTGTCCTGAGCTATGATGGAGTTCTGGATATCTGTACAGGTTTTCTGTGTGAGCGTGGACCTGTATCACAGAGTATACATGAGCACGGGCTTATACGATAGTCTGCTTGTTTGTTACCTTTCCCATGTGACCGCCGCTCAGAATATTTTCCATGTTCTTATTTCCACCTTCCTGAGTCCTGAACCCCAGCGGTCCAGCATGGTCCTTCCCAAAGGCATCCTGGCTCTTCTCCCTTTGCCTTCCTGGGTGGATCGGGGTGATACTGTGTCCCAGTGTTTGAGAGGGGTTTGTGGATTGGGCAAAGGTCTCTGGCCAGCCAGAAAATGGCAGTGGTCCAGAGATGAAGTAGGCACTCCTGTGCTAGGTCAGAGGCAGAAATGGGGAGAATGGTGGTGGGTACCCAGACAGTGGGCTCTCCTGTGGGAACTGGCTCATGGAATGCAGGCTCATGGAGTGCAGGCTCATGAAGTGCAGGCTCATGAAGTGCAGGCTTGTGCTTGTTCTGAAAAGGCAGAATGTGATTAGGAACTATGTGAGTGTCAAGCCCTGGATACCACTGTCAGCATCCTGACCAGTTAGCCAGCCTGCCTCGTGCCACCATCACATACCAGCTCTACACCAGCTCTTCCCACCGTGGCCACAGCAGCCTGGCAGAAATAAAATGGAAGCTGGATCCCAGATTAAGGGAGCCACGTTGGATTTCCTCCCTTCCCTCCTGTGATCCTTCTTGTTGACTGTGACGACCCTGGCTTTTCTTCTGAGGCCCTGAGTTTCTGGAATGAGGAACTGACCACAGTGGTTTTTCATCCCAAGAATGCCAAGTCCAGCTGCAAACTGGAGCTGCAGCATGGCAGGGTCCCCAAGTGGAAAGGCCTGGCAGCATGTATTAGTTAGGGTTCTCTAGAGTCACAGAACTTACAGAGTAAAGGAATTTATTGATGACTTACAGTCTGCAGCCCAATTCCCAACAATGGTTCAGTAGTAGCTGTGAATGGAAGTCCAAGGATCTAGCAGTTACTCAGTCCCACACGGTGAACAGGTGAAGGAGCGAGTGCTAGTCTCCCTTCTTCCAGTGTCCTTATATAGTCTCCAGCAGAAGGTGTAACCCAGATTAAAGGTGTGTGCCATCACACCTTTAATCCCAGGTGATCTTGAGCTCGGGGATCTCTGTCTTAATCTCACACCTTTAATCCCAGATGATCTTGAGCTCGGAGATCTCTCTGTCTTAATCTTCTGGAATCCATAGCCAATATGCTATCAAGATCTCCATACCAAGATCCAGATCAGAGACTTCTATATCCAAGCCTCCAGGTTAGGGTCACTGGTGAGCCTTCCAATTCTGGATTGTAGCTCATTCCAAATATAGTCAAGTTGACAACCAGGGATAGCCACTGCACAGCAGAAGGCTTGGTCACATCTCCATGAGACATCATGGAGTGTGTTCTGTGACTGAGCAGAGTGTTTGTGAAAACAGTCACATAGCAGAGGTTTGTGTGTGTCTTCTCACGTGGCCCTCAGTGCCAGACCACTTGACACCATCACAGACCAGGGGACAGAGCTGCCCAAGGTCACTCCATTTGGGACCAGACTCAGAACTGGGCCTTCTAACCGACTTCCAAGCTGTGGTAGCACAGTGCTCTAACAGAGCCAGATCTGGAGGGGGCTGGGGAACCAGACGGCTCTAATGACAGCAAATACAAGAGTGAAAAGTGAGGCCAGGCTGGGAAGGAGCATAGGGCACTGAGGCTGGAGCCTGAAGCCATGGGCAAGCATTACACAGGCCATGAAAATCATTTACACCAGGCCAAAGGGACTCAGGGGACTATTAGCACTCATCAAAGGCCATGGGGTCCATTCTTACGAGGTCATGGGGGCCATTTGTGTGAGCTATTTGGAACCATTCTCATTAAGCTATAAGGATGATTTATATATGGCCACGAGGGACTGTCCATATGAGGTATATAGGATCCATTTCACCCTAAAGGGCTTAAAATATAAGACAGAAACTCAGGTGAGCTGAAAGGACCCTGATGTCCCTGGTAGCCCAGCCTTTGCTGGCTTCCTGTTGACTGAGGGAGTTGTCAATTGCAGCCTGCATCTCTCACTCTGGCCCAAAGACTGGGTGTGCAATGCTGGGAACAGCTATTCTCTAGCCCAGCATGACAGGGCTCTGGGACCTTATCATTGGGTTCACTTGCTAGGACCCAGGCATGCAGGGATGCAGGCTATGTCCCTCACACCCTCAGATATGGAGACCAAAGGCCAGTTAGTTGTCTAGGAATAGCTGACACCATTCTTAAGAGTGGCTGGCTGTTAGAAAAATGACTGCTGCCATCCACTCTGGCCTAGGAGGGGTCTTGTTCCTGTGGTGTTGACTTCAGATGGGTCCTGGATCCTCTGTGGTGCTCCAGTGCTGTGTGTGACAGTGTGTGACAGGGGCAGGGACCATCACACCTGATTACCGAAGGTGGCTCTGGGCCAGACTCAGCTTCACTTATGGGGTTCTCCCTTTGTCCCAAGACTTGAAAGTTCCTCCTAGCCTGATGACCCTCAGCTCAGGTGCAGCTTGGAGTTCAGGAGGTCAGCAGGCATGAGAAGTGAGTGCATTCCCCCCTCTCCCTCGGGGAAAGTGGCAGTCCTGTTTACATCTAGTATGGTGCTGAAGGTCGCTGGTGACATCAACACCTCCTGTCTGCTGAGGGCGTGCTTGTGCAGTGTGAGTCTGGTGAAGACCTCAAGATGTCATCTAACTCATCTCAAAGGTGACAGGTCAATTGATGGTAATCCTTGGGCTGGCCATACACACACACACACACACACACACACACACACACACACGGGTGAGGTCTGTAGGCATGAAGGGGCTAGACCCTCTGATAGCCTCTGACTGAAACATGCCAGGCTAAGCATGTTTGTGGAAGTTTGTCTTAACAGTCAGATTCCTGGGAGTCAAGGCCTTGTCCCATCAGCTAGATCTTAGCAGACATGATGTCTGGGAAGAACAGCATGGGTGGTCTAGAGGACAGGAGCTACCTCAGCACTGAAGAGTGACTTCATGAGAGGAGGAGTGTGGCCCTAGGATCACTGGGAAGGCTCTGAGAGTGTATAAGCACCTAGCAGATGACGGGGACTCGGAGATGGTGGGACAGAGAGGAAATGACCTCACCACGGCACTGAAGACATCCTTGTCTACAGTGCTGCCCACTAAGATACTGAAGACTTCAGTTTTTGTGATCTCCTCTGCCTGCAGCACTGGAACGGGACACACACAGAGACAGAGCAGAACCTGGCTAGCAGTAGGAAGGAAGTTCCCACTGGCATGGCTGTGTCCCAGGTGATAGGAGGCTTTGAAGCTGGTGAGGCAGAGGCAGCCCAGGCTCCTGGGTCCTCACTGTACCAAGCTGTGCACTTTGACATGATAGATTATGCCATACATGGTCACCCTGAGTTCTGTTTTTTTTTGTTTTTAAGGTGTTTGTTTGTTGTGATTTTGGGACAGGTTTGTTGTTGTTGTTGTGTGTTATAGCCCTGACTGTCCTGGAATCTGTTTTGTAGACCAAGCTGGCCTCAAACTCAGAGATTTGCCTGTGTCTGTCTACCTCCCAAGTACTGGGGTTAAAGTCATGCACCACCACACTTAGCCCAGTCACTCTTATTTTTAAAGTCTTATAGCCCAAAAGACAGAGCTGCTTAGCTATCTGACTGGAGTGGGGTGACTCACGTCACAGACGGGAGGCCTAGGCACCTACACACCTAGAGACAAAAACAGCATCTCCCTCGGCAATGCCTCCCGACACTCTGTACTGCAGTGTCAGCCATGGAGGGTCAGTGCCTCATCTAAAACAGGGACCAAGCAAACAGCTCGCCAGGAGCTAGAACCCGAGATACTGAGTATGTGCAGAGAGTCCACTGAGCTGCTGTTGGGAAACGTGTCCTGTTAGATTCCTTTTAACCACAGTGTTAAAATAAGGCCTGAAGACATAAAATGAATCCTCAGGAGAGCGGTGTTTGGACGTTGGCCTCATGCCTGGACATGCTGACCTTTCTACTCCCCACCCTGCACCCTGTTCCTGCTGTGCTTGTTGGCACCCAGGCTCAGGGCCCCAAGTCAGCAGCAGGGGCATTGTCCAGAACCACAGGGACTTCCTGGGCACATGCCCACCAACTGGGTCTGTCTCAGCTTTGCAGGAGGAAGCCAGAGGTTTGGGGCAGCCCAGTGTATAGAGTAAATCTAGGTGCCTAAACACGAACCCCTCCCACTTTCACATTAGCCCTTTCTGGGATGCACCTGTGGTCTGCTTTAGTCAGCCCCTGCACACATCTGTCCCCTCCTATAAATCTTCCCTGGGTCATCCAGCTGGTGGCCAGCTCTCCCTGACCAGGCAGCAGTAGTGAAGAATCCACGTGGCCGTGGCAAGGCCGCATGGCCAGCAGTGACTCTGGCTGTGCACCAGCAGCTGCTACCATAGCCTCAGTGAGGCTTGGGCTTGCGGGCTGCCTGCTCACACACACAGGTTGCCACTGTAACAGAGCACAGTGTTCTCACAGTAACCCCTTGTCTCACATACAGGTGCAAGCATAGCCCAAACCCAGCTCTAATTCCTACCTTTCCCCCCATTTTCCTACAGGTTCTGTGGGGACCCCATTGCCAGGAGTGGAAGTACGCATCATCTCAGAAAACCCGCAGAAGGGTTCCCCCTACATCATCCATGCAGAGGGAAACGAGAGGGGAACAAAGGTGAGGTCATCGTTTGAAGGTTTCTTCCTCACCATGCAGGGGTGAGGCAACCTTGGACAGTAGAGATGCTGAGGGATGTGACGGGTTGTGTGCTAGTGTGTCTGAGCCTCACCCAAGAGGCTCTTCATTCCTTCCCAGAGCAGCCTGGGCCTCCCCATAGCTCTGTCCCTGGGGGACATTTTGAGGGGACTATATGGTTTTACTAAGGAGCATGGGGTAGCACAGCAGCAATCCTCACGGACTAGCCTGTGGGAGCGTTGAGCTGTCAGGTCCTGGTGCCATCTGAAGGCCCGTGTGTTGAGCCCCTTCATCTGCAGGAAAGTGGGTCTCAACTTCATACGTGACTTTTAAATCTTTTTTGTTTTGTTTTGTTTTTCGAGACAGGGTTTCTCTGTATAGATCTGGCTATCCTGGAACTCACTCTGTAGACCAGGTTGGCCTCAAACTCAGAAATCCGCCTGCCTCTGCCTCCCAAGTGCTGGGATTAAAGGCATGCCCCACCACGCCCGGCCAAACGTGACTTTTAACTTGGCAAGTGTGGATAAGAGGGGGATGTTATTTTCTTCGATTGACGGTTTTAAGAGCTAGCAACTAGAGGGTGGGAGGGACAGCTCAGTGGTTAAGAGCACTGGCTACTTTCCCAGAGTACCCAGGTTTGATTCCCAGCACCTACATGGTGACTCCAGTTCCAGGGGAACACACACATTCTGGCAAACCACCAATGCACACAAAATAAAAACAAATAAGTCATTTTTTTAAAAGGAGCTAAGAACTTCTAATCATAAGGAACCTCAGCCCTACAGACGTTTAGGATTCATGGGAAGTGGAATTTTGACCTGAGAGGAAGTGATTACCTGAGAGAGTATGCACAGTGGAATGTAGAGCCATTCAGCCTTTTCAAGGAGGCATACTGGGCATGTCAGTGCGTGCCTATAAGCCCAGCACTCAGGAGTCATGGGTAGTAGAGCATTATGAATTCCAAGTCAGTCTTGGCTCCATGATGGGACCTGATCTCAAAAAGGGGCATGTGCTGTCATCTGGGGACACATGAGTGGTATGGTACTGGAGGGTACCTGTGAGTGAGGCGAGCCGGGCACTGAAGGCTCCATGGTGGTAACCAAAGGCTGGTGTCCCATGGTGACACCATAGCTGGGCGCATGCACACTGAGTCCAGTAAGGACTGCTGGGCATCTGTCTCCGTGACCTCAGACAAGGAGAACCTGTTTGAGGTGCCTGAGGAGAGGTTTGGCTGGGTTTTTAAGCAGGATTGAACTGAGAGTCTTGGGGAGCCAGTGTTCTAAGGACCCTGACTCTGTTCTGTGTTTTGGGGTGCTGATGCTGTGATAGCTTCTGGTCTCAGGAGAGCTGGTGTGGCACCAGTGGGATGATACTGCACGTCCTCAGGAGCCAATAGTGTCCAGGTTTCAAAACCCAGGTTAGCATGGCTGATGAGCCATGATTTCAGAAATGCAGCCTGCTGAGACTGGGGGAGGGGCAGGCATGGGTCTGGGGTTAATAAGCTGGTGTGCTTCTAGTTCATGCCACTTGCCTGGGAATACTTTTTTGTTCTTGTTATACACAAGTATTTTAATTTTCAATGTATCAACTCAGATCAAGCATTATCCACTGGTTAACAAAAAAAATGCTATTACCATTTAGAAACAATACTCTTTTTTAAAAGTTTACTTTTTAAAAATTTGTGTGTTGGGTGGGGGAATGTAATAGTATTTGAGAGCAGGTGCATAAGGAAGCCATGGGGTCAGATCCCCTGATTTAAAGGTTATTTATTGTGAGGCAGTCTACACAGATGCTGGGAACCAAACTCGGGTCATCTGCAAGAGAGCCACACTGGTTCTTCATAGTGGTTCATACAGCAGACATATTGCTCCGGTTCCATAATTACATATTTACCCAACAATGACCATACACAGGGTGAGAATAAATTTAGTAGTGTCATGTCAATTTTACTAACTAAAGAGGGAATACATATTCTTATTGTATGGAAGCTGAGATTAAGATTCACAGTGAGGCCCTGGTTAAAGATCCCCATCCCTGCTGCCTGCCCACCACATGAATCAGGCACTGGTTTACTCTGTGGGGCAGGGGGTCTTCAGCTGTCATTGTGTAGCTGGCTGTAGAAGGAGCATGGCTTCACCATGTTTGACTTCTCACTAGATCCTAAAGTAGCACATGGTAAGGTTACACCGACTGGCTTTCTAGCCACAGGAAGAATGCAGTGTTCCTGCCTAGAGCCAAGCCTTCTGTTACTGAGTTAGCTGTGCGTGTTATTCTGTTCCAGTCGAACAGGACCCATGCAGTGAGTATCACACAGGTGATGTTTACTACCAAGCTGGGCTGCTCTAAGATGTTAGAACTCAGCGGGGTTCCTGGGGGGTATCTGAGAGGGAAGGTGGGGTGCGGTAAGGTAGCTGCATGGTGATCTGTATCAGGGATGGCTCCTGGTGCCACAACACAGCTGGTGACTAGTCAGATGGCATTATTGGGATGTGTGGATCTAAAGACAGAGTGAGGACGCCTGTGTGGGCAAGAGGCCTGAAATGACTGTGCTGTGGGGTTGCTACATCTGTAGAGTCCATCGACAGCACCCAAAGCCTCAACCACGGAGAGAGGTTCCTTCCGGCCCCCAGCCCTACGCTCCATTAAAGTCCTGCTTCCTCCCAGACATCAGGTGGTAGAACCCTGGGGAGTCGCACTGGAATCAAAGCCCGAACACAGCCAGATGTGATGTGTGTTCCTTTTTTGCTGCAAAGAGATGTTCCATGAGGTGGGCATTCACTAATTGCTGTTTATGAGACATTTGTTTTGTGTGGTGATTTGAGTGTGAGGTGTCTCAGAAGGACCTGTTGGGGGTTGGATGACAGCTGATGGGCTTTATAAAGTTTGTAGACCCTGACGCCTCTGATCAAATCAGTAGATTCAGCCCCTGATGGAATCTTGGCAGGATGGCATTCTTGGGAGATAGAGCCAGTTTGGGGGAAATGAGTCACTAAAGGGGAGCTCTCCCAGCTCCTCCCCTCTGCTTCCTGCTCACCATAAGGTGGACAGCCCCACTCCACTCAGCTCCCACTGGGATGCCTCATCACAGGTCCAGAAAGGGGGAGCAAGGTGACCCTGGACCACAAAGCCTCGGGAACCACGAGGCAGAACAACTCCTTTGTCTTTTAGTTGTCCTCTTAGAAGCTTGTCACAGCTGTGAAAAACTGACCAAGACGAGGTGTTTCCAGACTTGGGTCTTGATGAGTCATTTTGATAGATGTTGATTTCGAGGTTTTCTTCTGCAACTAAGGATCTCGGTCTCTAAGGTCAGTGCCTGGGAGGAGCCTGCTGTCATATGACGCAGCTTATTTGAGAACTGCTCACATTTGAGTTCCTGGAGGGGACAGGCTGCTTCACATGCCACCATCAACAGGTTCTGTCTGTTCCGTGTTTGGAATCTGCTCCTGTCCATCACTGTGGATGCTGATAGCATCCAGCATTTATGCTCCTAGCACATGTTTAGTTTCAGTGGCTAAGGTGTTGTCCGCCATCACAGACACCCGCCCGTCTGCCGCAGAGTCAGCCCTGGGCTTCAGACCCTTCTATGGAACTGTTCTCTGAACGTAGGTGTGTTTCTGTTGTTCCCTTTTTCCTGGCTTGTCACCAGCATGTGGAAACCAGGCCTAGGGAGAAAACTCGGTCTGGGCACTTGTGTGGTTTGCTCGAGGTGATGTTTAGCCTGTCCCGATCACAGCAGACTCAGAGCAGGACACAAGAGTACTATTTGAACAGTTCTGTCTGGATGCATGGTTTGCCATTTCTCCATTCTGTGGCTTGTTTTTTAATTCTCCCATGTTTTATAGATCTGAGTTTGTAATTTGGTTTCAGTTTTGTTTTTTGTTTTCATGGTTGGTGTGTCTGAGCTGAAAGACTCTTCCTTGGGTTTTCTTCTGAGAGCCTAATTTGGGCTTGAGTCTGCGGTGTGTGAGGTGTGTCTTGCCTGGTACATGAAGAGGCTACTGTTGTTATTTTGTACATGGCTATCCAGCTGGTCAGCTCTAGCTACTGAACAGATGACTTCTCTCACTAACTTGCCTTTACAACCTTGGTGAACCTACTTGAGTGGATTGGGCACTGCCAGCACCTTGCCACCTTCATGCCTATGACATTACAGTGTCTTAAAAGTGTTGTGTGACTCCAGCAGCTTAACCCTTTGCTTTCAGTGACTTTAACTACAAATGTCAGGTTTTGAATTTAAGTTTTGCAGTGTCAGGGGTCAAATCCAGGACCCTCACCTGCTCAGCAAATGCTCCACCACTGGGCTGTTGCTGCCCACAATCCTGCACATGCCACGGCATGCGTGTGGAGACCAGAGGAACTCCTCAGTTGTTGGTCCTTGTCTCCATCTTGCAGGACTTCTTGTTCACTAGCATTTATAGGAAGGTAGCTGGCCCTTGAGCCTGCAAGAATCCTCCTGCCTCCAACTCTCATCTTGCTGCATGCTTGCATTACAGATACACACGCCCACATGCTTGCATTACAGATACACATAACCACATTTGGCTTTTGCATGGTAAGGGCTTATCCACGGAGCCATCTTCCCAGCCCCAGGAACTAGCTTGTCTGTATCTACAAAGAGTCATTTTGGGTTCTTAATTGGAATTCTATTACACCTGTACATCACTGGGGGTGGGGGAGAATTAACAATGACTAAGACCCAGTCCATGAGCATGTGTGTCTTTCTGTTCACTTAGGTCTGACCTACACGCTTGTGTGCGCCATCTTCAACAACCAGGTGCCGTTTCTTTTTCTTTTTCTCTTTCTTTTTCTCTTTCTCTCTCTCTCTCTCTCTCTCTCTCTCTCTCTCTTTGTCTCTCTTTCTTTCTCTCTTTTGGTTTTTCAAGACAAGGTTTCTCTGTGTAGCCCTGGCTGTCCTGGAACTCTCTCTGTAGACCAGGCTGGTCTTGAATTTAGAAATCTGCCTGTCTCTGCCTCCCGAGTGCTGGGATTAAAGGCGTGCGCCACCATTGCCTGGCCTTTCCTTTTCTTTATCTTCTGTTTCAGATAACCCAGTGGGTGAAAGTGCTGGTTCCTAGTTGTTCATCCATAGTCTGTAGCAGCACAGCTAGCTCTGGGTGGGCATACTGGCATCCTCTAGTAACTTCACCAAGTTCACCTGCTAGTTCAAGGACATTGTTTGACTTCAGTCTGTAATATATTAGGAATTTTCACATATGCCTCACATCTTTTGCAAATAGCCCTTTTATTTCTTCTTTTCAAAATTTTATTCATTTCTTTTTCTTGCACTATTTCCCCAGTTAGAATTTACATCATTGTGTCTCATAGAGGCAGGAAAATGGGCATACTGTGTGTGTGTGTGTGTGTGTGTGTGTGTGTGTGTGTACTCATGCCTGTGCCCATGTGTGTGTGACACAACATACATGTCAAGGTCAGAAGACAACTTGTAGGAGTGGTTATCTCCTTCAGAGGTGTGTGTGTGTGTGTCATGTGGGCACATCATGAGTTCTAGACCAGCCTGTCCTACAGAACAAGACCCTGGCTCAAGACAAAAAGTGGAAGGCTCATACTGTAATAACAGTGAGAAGTGTAGACTAGAGGGCATGTTCAGCAGCCTTATACTCTAATAACAAGGAGAAGTATGGGCTATCGGGCATGTTCATCAACAACGCCATCATTCACCACTGGCCTCTAGCATTACAGCCAAGGTGCAAGTGTATATGCTGATCTTACATAGCCAGTGTATACAACATGACCACAAACAGCAGCCCCATGGTCAAGACACAGTGTCAGTGACAATGCTAGAGGGGCCACACATTCTACTTGATATCCAGGAACTTGTTCCCTTGGTTGGCCACTCTGAACCAAGCTGTTGTTGTCTAGAGACTATGCCAGGGTGCTGCCAGCCACCTGCCACTTGGGCAGTGTTGGTGAGTGTTTCACTGCTTCTGAGAAGTGTGCAGAAATGTGATTCAGGGGCTGGTGAGATGGCTCAGTGGGTAAGAGCGCCTGACTGCTCTTCCGAAGGTGATGAGTTCAGGTCCCGGCAGCCACATGGTGGCTTACAGCCACCTGTGGTGAGATCTGACACCTTCCTCTGGTGCGTCTGAGGTCAGCTGCAGCGTGCTTATGAAGAATAATAGTAAACGAGTCCTTGGACAGGAGAGACCAACTGGAGTGAGCGGGGCTGGCCAGAGCAAGCGGGGACAACCGGAGTAAGCAGAGCCGATCGATCGGAGCGAGCCGGGGCCAACTGGAGTGAGCCGGCCAGAGCAAGCGGGCTGTATGGGTGGGGGGGGCAGCCGCCGGAGCGAGCGGGGTCGAGCGGAGCGAGTGGGGTTGACCGGAACAAGGGAAAAAAAAAGAAATGTGATTCAGGAACAGGTTTTAAGAGTGGGCAGGCACTGGCTTCAACTCCAGGACAAGGGCAGAGAAGGAGCCCAGGCTTGTGCATGACTGAGGTCTACCCATCAAAGGTTGTAATTTTCAAAGATTTCCAACTATTTGGTTTCAAAAAAACCACCTGCCTGGGTCAGCAGTGAGGTAGAGGAGCTGTGGAGACCCAGCGCTGCCCTGCTCTGACCTGCTCTGACCTGCTCTGACCTGCATGTCTCCTCCCTTCTGCAGGTGACTCCAGGGTTCGAGGAAAAGGAAGGGGAGCTACTAGTTAGGGGACCCTCTGTGTTTCGAGAATACTGGGATAAGCCAGAAGAAACAAAAAGTGCTTTCACTTCAGATGGCTGGTTCAGAACAGGTAGGACAAAGGCCTGCAATGGCAGAGGGGACTGAGGTGGAGGCGGGTCTCGTCTGTGTTGGTGTCTCTCCACCTGTACATTACAGAACTCCCACTGAAGGCGGAGGCCATTTGGAGGCTGCTAATTGACACCCTTTTGAGTGCCTCAGCCTTCTGTCAGCTACTGGAGAGGGTCTGAGACAACTGCCCTACAAGAGCTGGAGCCCTGTCTTCAAGACATAGGTAGCGTCTACACTGTCCCTCTGCCAGCTGGCCACATTGCCAAACCCTTGCTGATGCCAGATTATTGTGGTCTTACTACCCCAGATATCAGGACTCCTGTTCCTCTTGGGCACACCACTACTCCTGTAAATCCCCCTCCCCACCATGGGGTCAGAAGCAGATTCGTTTACTGTGATTTGGTTTGGTTTAGGCATTAATTTGCATATTCCAGTTGTTCTCTTCTGTGTGGCCTGCAGAGCTCATGGGTGAGTGAGGGCAGTAGCTCACGCAGGCTGTGAGATGCCCCACATGGACTGCAACTTCTCCACTGAGCATCAGTCCTCCTGAGAGCTCTCCATGGCTTATGGGAACCTGACGTCCTAAGGACAGTGTGGCTGTGCAGGAATTGCTGGCTGTACAGCTGTATCTGTCTGCTGGTGGGTTTTTGCCTGAAGTCCATCGCCATCACTCGAGGCACTGACCTTAGGAGATCAGCGTTCTGGTCACGCCTCCTTTTTGCCCCTCTGTATTTCTGACACTCTGAGTATATGCTTTCTTTTCTTTTTTTTTTTTTTTTTTTTTTTTTTTTTTTTTAAGACAGGGTTTCTCTGTATAGCCCTAGCTATCCTGGAACTCACTTTGTAGACCAGGCTGGCCTCGAACTCAGAAATCCTCCTGCCTCTGCCTCCTGAGTGCTGGGATTAAAGGCGTGCGCCACCACGCCCGGCTCTTTTCTAATTCTTAAGGTAATACTTTTCAAAAAGAAAGGCCCGTTTCTCATGTGACATCCTGACCCACGTAATAGAGGCCGTTTAGACCATGTTCTTTTGGGAGGCAAAGCCTTTTGGGGGCCATGTGCCCTGGCTGGGTACTGTGGCTCAGCTGAGAGAAGCGGAGTCTGTAGGGAAGGAGGAGACAGTCTATAAAGTTTGCCAAATGTGACCCTGAGTGTGGTGGCCCTGGAAGCATGTGTTGTCCTGGCTATTGGGCCAGTATACTCTAGCTCAGTGGGGGCATCAATCCAACTCCTCCAGGGAGTACCCAGGGTCCACAGTTGAGACCCATAAACTCCCGGGCATGCCCTGCGAGCTCTGCAGGCACCACTGTTGCAGGGTGTCACCAGCTCAGTGTTGGAGAACCTGATGTGATTATATCGTGATTATATCAGTAGATCAGGGATGGACAATGGTAAGCTGATAACCACGGCTCCCCAGTGCTCCCTCTGTGACCGGCCTGGTTAATGCCAGCTATCTGGAGGCAGCAAACCTCCTGCCATTGTCCCTCCAGTGCAGGATTTGGGAAAGCCTGCTTTTGAGTGAGTCCTGCGTCTACAGGCCCCTCCAACAGCCTTCTGCACAGTCCCTGCAGGGATCCCGACTTGCTTTGTGGTCACCTTCTTTTATGTTTAGGTTTGGATAAAAGGCTGCGTTCTTCCCTTTAAAAACACTGGGAGCAAGCCCTCTAGGCTTTACTGCGGTTGGGACTCATGGAGCCCTGGGGTGCCACAGGAGCCACGTGGGCAGCGAGCGCTCCCTCCCTCCGGGTGGGCCTTTCTGCTGAAAAGGAATAGCATGCATTAATTATTGTAAAGAGATGTCTTCAGGAGAAAACGATTTTGAAATTCAGTTTAATTTCATTGTAACGTGCTGCAAACAGGAAGGGAGTGTGTGTGTTTAATTGGCTCTCGGGGGTAAGGCCGGGAGCTGGCAAGCCTTTGTCACAGGCCATTAGCGATACAGGCTGCATAATGAGAGCGCGCAATCAGCTCGCAGCTGCCGCTCCTACGGGGAGAGCATGATATTAAGTAGAAATCAGGATAAATTAAACTTAACCCTTTCCGTAGCTGTCCCTCCTGCCACTTGGATTGTGGCACAAGCTGGAGAAAGGCTGCCCTGGGATCTTGGGAAGAGCTCTTCCACAGTCTCTCCCAGGCCACCCTCTGGGTAAGGATGAGAGGACGGTCACCCCTGCTCCCACTGTTCCATTGTCCCCACCTTCCTTTCTGTGATAATTCTTGCGCCAGGGAATATGCAGAGGAACTCACAAGGTTGGTGGTGACTCAGAAAGGAGCTAGACCTCCCTTACAGCCAAAATTAGTCTGTCTAACTCTATGACTTCCAAGAAAACTGTTTAGAACACATGGCCTGCCTGGAGTTTGGGGCCCAGGCAGGCAGTAAGTAGTGGGTGAGCCTAGAGTCTGGAGTTCGGCTGTCCTTGGTGGGTATGGAGGGGATCAGGAACGCTCCTGTGCCACCTGAGGCCACCAAGGCTTTATAAAGAGCCAGTCACCAAGGTCCCCACAGCAGAGAGCATGGAGTCTAGGTGCCGAGAGTTAATTCCATTAATGTGCACAGGAACCAGGTGTCGTTACCAATAAACCTGCAAGGGGGCACATCAGCTGTGGAGCTCCTTAGGGAACAGACCCTGATCTGAGGAAAGTCACCAGCAACTTCTAAGGCACAGAGGAAGGAGAGATAAATACCTTTACTCTTCCAGAACAAGCCTACCATGTCCCACTGTCCCTCCTTCAGATCTGTACCCTACTTCATGTGTGTCTGTCTGTTGGGGCTCTGTTGTGGTCTGCTGTGTGTGGCTGGCTTTGGGGACTTTACCCTTCCCTGTTGCTCTACACCAGGCCACCGTGGGCTTTTGGAGGACCCAGGCTGCAAAGTCTCTTAAACTCATGGCTGTAAATGGTTTTCAGATGTAACCTGTTGCCCTTTCCCCATACCCTCCATAGGCATGGTAGCATGTGAGTCAGGACCTCTGAGCCCTGTGCAACGGGCAGAGGCTGCTCATCTGCCTGCAGGACCAGAATCAGCCAAGATCTGGGCTGGGAGCCAGCCTTGCCTTCATGCCACAGTAATTACACATGGCGGGCAGTTTGTGCTATGCTGTGCCGTGGAGAGAGCAGGGCACCAGCAGGGAGGGCGGGAGTTAACAAGACCCCAAGGCACCGGGTGTTCTCGAGGGCTGGAATCATGCAGACAAGCCGTGCTGCCCCTCACTTGGGTTTCCATGGGGACATGAGACATGCAGAAGCCAAAGCTTAGCCCGGAAGAGGCCACCCACTGATAATGGCGTTGTCCACCACCCACCACATAACCTGAGCTGGGTAGGCAGGCAGAGAAGTGAATATATCCCTAATTGTGCTGCCATTTGAGCAGTCTTTGTCCTCTGCCCTCCATGTGTGCCAAGTTCTCCATGAGGCTCTGTGCTTGCTTGGGGTTAGGACTCAGTGCTGCTAGGAGACTCCCTAGCTCTGTCATGGCTTCTCCAGTGCGGCCTCCAAAGGTTTTCATTCATTTTTAATCAATTGATTGATTAATAGTCTTCCCATAGACTCTTAAGCTGTTTGTCGCTGTCAGAGCCAGTGGAGGCGTGTATGGGTCTTCATTTCTGACTGTTGAGCTTCCTGCTCTTGCCTTGCTGTGCCTGTCACCTGGGAGGTTGGGAAGGCACTGGTACCATCCTGACTGGCCGGCACAGGAAACAGGACAGCACCTGGCACCCTCTGTGCTTTGTCCCCAGTGCCAAGTCTCTGGGCTCAGGTGCTATGTGTGGGTGAAACAGGCCAGGTCCACAGGACAGTGGCCTCAGTCCCCTGGTACTAGACTTGCGTGAGGGCTGACATTGGGTGTCCCTGGCTTGTTCCTGCACAATGGGCTGGAAATCCAGGCAGAAGTTTGCAAACTTTTAAAAAATCTGAATTATGTGTCTATCCATGGCTTAGACCTCCACAGCCAGCCAGCCCAACCCTAGCCCAGAAGACCCCCTCCGCCCTTTCCCCCAAATCTTGCTGGTGGCTTCAGGGATGCTGACCCCCTTCACAGAGGATGACCTGACTTGCTTATTCACACCCTGCCATCCTCTGGTGGACCCCACTCCCACATGCAGTTCCCACACTGGTCAGTCATGTGCAGTATTTGCTCTGCTAAGCTCGGGCTGGTGGATGCCGCCTGCTGGTGCTGGAGAGGCCAGGATCTGCAGGGCTCCGGGACCTGTCGTCCTTCCGGAGGAGCTGCCCTGCTTCCCAGAGCATCCAGAGCCCAGGGCCTGCAGTAATGCACACGCATGCACTCTTTGTTTGCTGTACAGAGCTCCCTCCAGGCTCTCCAGTTCTTCACCACCTGCCTGTCTGCTTTCTGGCGTTCAACTTCTGACATATAATTTCCTCTGCTTTCCCCCCACTTTAAGATTTATGCCTTTAAAACCAAATAAACTATTGTTGACCTTGTCTTTGGGTTCTTAGCTGTGCCTGGTCTGCACAGTCGCAGGCAGGTTTTGGTGAGGTTTAGGATCCTGGGAAGTTACGGCGACTGCTTTCCTTTCATTCCCTGCTCCTTCTAGTGCCTGTCTAGGTCCCGGCCCCCAGGCTCTGGTCTCAGAGGCTTTCTGCTTCGGTGCCAGTGACAGCTGGCTCCCTTCTGCCACAGGCACACCCTCTGTTGGGGTCGTGATGCCTGCCCTTCCCTACCTCAGCCACCTCCTCTATCAGACAAGAGAGGTCCAGGTGGAACTGAAGCTGCTGGGAGACAGGACCGTGGCAGCTGTGAAGAGCAGCCAGGGGACAGGTAGTCCTGCGTTCCCAAAGCTTTGAGAACCAGAGTCCCGAGTGTCGGATGTCATCCTGCAGCTGCCTGTGGGTGCCTGGCATCGTGCCAGACCAGTAGCCTCGGTCCTCAGCAGAGTGGGTGCTGTGCTATTGTCTGCAGGGTCCCTAGCCAGAGTGAAGTGACCAGGAGGTGGGGTGCAGTGTCCCTGACAAGGCCCTCAATGAAGGCACTGCCCCTCTCCGTTCTTGCATTCAGAAACCAACATCCAAGTATCACAGATTTATTTTCAATTACAGTTTAAGGCAGAGACATGAACTAGCAGTGGGTTTGAAAGCAGTGCATAAATCCATGTAATAAGATTTTATTGATTGCATGCTGTTTCTGTCAGAACCAAATCCCCTCGATACACACATCAGGTCAGACCAAGGAGGCTAAATCCAAATCAATGCCTTCTGACAAATATGTGGTTATAAAAAGTAAAAGTTACTTAACTCGTTTGATGTACGTTTCAAAACGAAGACTCGGTCTTTAACTCCCAGCCCAGCAGCCTGGTGCCTCTGATGCTTGGAGCCTTTTCCTTGCCTGTTTGTCCTGGCTTCCCCATCTTTAATTACTTTGGCCTTCGGTAATGGGGTTGTACTGAACAGGCCAGGACAAGCTGGAGGCCAAAATGGCCTCACACTAACAAGTCAAAAGTCACAAATTAGGTGAATTTCTAAGGGACTGGCTCAAGACAGTAGACTATCAGGAGGCTGCTGGAGACTGTGACACCCAGGGGACTCCTATGAAGGTCCCAGCCAGGGAGCGTGCAAGACGTGCCAGATGGGAGGGGTGCCAGGCAAAGGCACACTAATGTCAGGAGGAGGGCACATGAGCAGCGTGAGGTAACTGTGCTGGAGATCCCAGCCAGCAGGATCCTGCAGGGCCTCAGAGCCCTGGGAGCTTCCTGGGCTTCCTTTTTTTTCTTTTTTCTTTTTTTTTTTTTTTTGGTTTTTCGAGACAGGGTTTCTCTTTATAGCCCTGGCTGTCCTGGAACTCACTTTGTAGACCAGGCTGGCCTCGAACTCAGAAATCCGCCTGCCTCTGCCTCCCGAGTGCTGAGATTAAAGGCGTGTGCCACCACGCCCGGCCTTCCTGGGCTTCCTTCTGAGACAAATGAAGTCTTTCCCCAAGGGCACAGACAGAGTGATGGTTTGTTGTAGGACACAGAGAGGTAGCCTGACCAGAAAGAGCCAGCATCCTAGTGCCCCAGTGTAGAGACAGCTCAGTCATTGAGGTAGCCTGACAGTCGTGGAAGATGGTCCTTAGTCCCATGCCAAGTACAGCCTTCTTCTGAGGGTAACATCCCCTTCCTCCCAGAGTCCTGGTGGCCTGAAAAGGGTGTGGCCTCCTGCACTTTGCCTTGTGGGTACTATGAGCAGAACACCGGGCGCTCTTTCCCACTTCCAGCCACAAAAGGAAACCAAGGTAGTCAGGTTTCTTCATTCAGTCCCCGGAGATAGCCTAGACCCCCGCACAGTGAGACTGCAGGGCACATCTAGATCCCCGCACAGTGAGACTGCAGGGCACATCTAGATCCCCACACAGTGAGACTGCAGGGCACATCTAGACCCCCGCACAGTGAGACTGCAGGGCACATCTAGAATTCTTAGTTCCTATATGGAGACACTGATGTTCTGCCACATATCAAGTAAGGACCCAGCACAGTGCCCTGGAGCAAAAGCAACTCAGCCTGCGTGGCTGGCTGGCCATGGGATACTGCTTCTGTCACCATTGGGGAACACCAGCTTCAGGGTCCCCTCCAATCCACTCTCATGCACTCTGAATTCCAAATCTTTGTTTTTATGAGGACATTCACTGTGTCCCCTTGAATACTTACTGTCGCCTCTGTCTGGAAGTACCCGTGTCAACAGCATTATTGGGAGGAAGGAGTTAAGAATTGAGCCTCTGGCTATAAACGTACCTTCAAGCCCCCTGGACTTGCTATCTTTTCTAAGCTAGTGATATGCTGCCTGGTGATCTGTCCCGCAGAAGCCACTCCATGGACAAGCATGGAGACCACACCCAGGTTCTCCCTCTGCCTGACGTCATGTCTCATCCTACAGCTCACAGACCTTGGCACCAGCGTCTGTGCTGGTCCTTCCTGCCTTTGAAGGGCAAGGACACCCAGTGGCCTGGACAGAGTAGTTTTCTCAAGCCTCAGGAAAGATGTGGACGGAGCTCTGGTGGAGGCGCTGACGGCAGACTTCAGCCCTGCATCAGACTCTTCCATGAACAGGACTGATCAGCAGAGTGGAGTCCAGTCATCCAAGTAGAGATGGGGGCCAGTGCTTTGTGTGCTGACATCTGAGCATAGCACTGCAGAAAGCCCAGCACTCCTCATCCTGCCTGTCACCTGGGGACAGGCACCAGCTAGAGAGATTTATAGAGGCTGTCTCCAAGGCCAGGGTTGATGAAGGCTGAGCACACCCCCAGTAACTCAGACTCCTCAGTCAGCATTGTCAGAGCTCAGAGCACGCTAGGATTGAGGTCTTGCCGGCTGTACGAAATCACACGCTATAAGCAGCATGGAATCTGGCAGAGGGAAGCGCCGGGTGTGGCCTTTATTAGTTACAGAGTCATGGTATAGACAGATTGTGAGGTAACACATCACAAGCTTAGAGAAGATCAAGGAGCTTTGAGGGTAAGTCATAACCAGGTGCTCAGTCTTAACTCCTCTCTCCCAGTGCTGCCGATAGGTAGACCAACCCTGGCACCCATCATCCTACATTGTCCCCAAGCCATGGAGTGTGACAGAACTTCATGCTCATGCACTATCCCAAGCACTGACAGTGAGGCAGGATCTGCCTAGAGAGCAGACCGTGCCCAGCGGTGCCCAGATCTCTTTCCTCAAGAGAGAAAAGAGCAGCGTGGGGCACAGCCCCAGATCAAAAACCCACATGTGCAGAATTCCTTGTCCCAAGGCCTCTCACCAGCTCAAACTTAACAACACAGAGCTTGGGGCAAGGGTATGGAGCTGTGCAGTGGACAATATGGTATCTCCTGCAGGACCAAAAAGAGAAGCCATGTTCAGGGCAGGGCAGCGGCTCGGCTGTGCTGCACCTTAGAGGGAGTGGAGGCCGGGGGGGGGGGGCAGCATCAGAGAGCTTCCTGCTGGGACCCTCAGTGCAGGCTGCCACCTCACTGTCTCCTGTGGAGATGGAGCAACCTGATGCTTACAGCAGGAGAAGCCGATGGAAAACAGCTTCCCAGTCTGAAGGACACAGCTGGACTCAGCTACAACAGGAATGGAAAGGACAAGTCCTGTATGCCCCATAGGTAGAGGGTCCCTTAGGACCCAGGACAAGTCCTGTATGCCCCATAGATAGAGGGTCCCTTAGGACCCAGGACAAGTCCTGTATGCCCCATAGATAGAGGGTCCCTTAGGACCCAGGACAAGTCCTGTATGCCCCATAGATAGAGGGTCCCTTAGGACCCAGGACAAGTCCTGTATGCCCCATAGATAGAGGGTCCCTTAGGACCCAGGACAAGTCCTGTAAGCCCCATAGCCCACACTGGGTCCTTTCCCTTCAGTCAGTATTGTCCAAGGCCTGTCCTGGTCTAGGCTGAGGCTGCCCACCCAACTCTTCTGTCACCTGCCACACACAGAGCTGCCACATGCAGAGAACTCTCCAGTGCCGGCCCTTTCTCCGGGGCCGGCCTCTCCCTGTCTTCTGTGAGTAAGCCCTGAGCTCGTCCAGGCCCATCCATCTTGTTTAATAGACTGGAGTGTGCCCTGCACTGCAAGTCCCAGGGACTAGCGGGCTGATGGATGGTGCCTTACCGTGTCGGGCCGCGTGATGTACGATGAAATATTTATGATTTATTCCAGCTAATAACCCACAGGGAGTGCAGGGAGCGTGTGAGCAGACAGGGAGGCCTCAGCACTGCTGTCAGGGCTGCTGTTGGCATCTGCATGCCTAAACACAGCCGTAATCATGCAAATGTGTGTGCATGGACATGCACCCGCACTAATGCACAAATACACACACCGCTGGGCTGCAGGAAGACTCGGCCAGAAATACAGCTCTGTGCTTCAGCTCAGGCCCTGCTCCTGGCACTGCCAATGTGTCTGTGGGGCATAACAAGCTCACCGGGCAGGCCCCATACTCCTGTATGGAAGGAGCAAGTGACACAGTTATTTCCCTTAGGGAACAAGGCACTGTGGCTGTTTAGGACTGGTGGGGGTCAAGGGCAGAAAAGCAGGAAGACATTTACCACGGGGTATCCCCATGTTGAAAAAGGACCTGGAAATGAACATCCTTTCACCCAGGACTCACCCACGGTGCGATGATAGAGGCTTGTGGATAGCGGTGGGACAGTGCCCATCACGTGTCTGTGTGAAGCAGAGGTTGGGGTCAAAGGCCATAAACTGCTGCTCTCTTGAAAACAGTGCACCCTATTTCTGATTGCTCTGACAGGAATCCAGTGGCCCACTCGGTTCCCAGCCTGCCACTGCCACTGCCACAGATTCTGGTGGACTCCACCCCGCACTGCTGGCCACAGGGCCGGGTACCGGTGTCACAGGAATGGAGAACGGGGAAGGACACATGCCATTGGAGCTAGTCTCTATAGGAAGTGGGCCTGGACAGGGAATGGCAGGACCCACATATGCATGTGGTCCCTGGGGACTCCTGGGGTGACAGTCAGGAGCACTGAAGTCTCCTGTGACCAGCTTGTCCAGAGCCATCACAGAAACAAACTCCTTTTCCAGGAGACACCGCCGTGTTCAAGGATGCCAGGTACTGGATCCGAGGGCGCACTTCCGTGGACATCATCAAGACTGGAGGCTATAAAGTCAGCGCCCTGGAGATCGAGCGGCACCTGCTAGCCCACCCCAGCATCACTGGTGAGTGAGTGGCAACCCCAGGCTTAGGGGAGCTCTGGCCCCAAACACAGTATATCCTTCTCTACTCTGTCAAGGTTTGTTTGGACTGTCAGGACCCTCTTCCACCTGCAAGTAGGGCTCCTGTGAAATGTGTCTATGCTCCTTCCGTCCCCTGCACACAGCAACATGATGGCTAACCCAAGCTGATCCCTGCTGCACTAGCGCAGCCTGCAGGCCTGGCCAGAATGCACAGCTGCTCTGCAGACCAAGCAAGAGCAGGCTGACCCCCTAGAGATGCTTCCCACTCCCAAGAGGGTCATTCCCCACGGGTCTCGCTCTGGGGGCTTAGGCACTGCAGCCAACAGACCATCGTTACCACACATTCCTGCGTGCTGTTCAGCCTGTTGTAATCATGAGGACCTTCCCAGGTGTCCCCAATCTGTTCTGCTGTCCTCAGATATCGCTGTAATTGGAGTTCCGGATATGACATGGGGCCAGCGGGTCACAGCTGTGGTTGCTCTTCAAGAAGGACATTCACTATCCCACAGGGATCTCAAGGAGTGGGCCAGGTAGGGCTAAAGGGACTGTCCTGGGTTCTAGGGCATCTGAGGGAACCAACCACCTTGGAATTGGGGACAGAAGGGCCTGTTCTGGAGCAGGGAGGCTAGCTGGACCATTCTGGATTCTGGACATGGGGAGAGTGAAGCCGAGAAGCCCAGCAGTGGGACCTGTGACTAGTTTTGTCTCTTCCCTCATTAAATGTAGACTTGGCAGTAGAAAGGGCCTCTGCTGCAAACCGAGTTGTGAGGCAGTGATAGTCTGAGGCAGAAATGTGTGTTCCTGGGACAGAAGCAGATATTTTGGTATCAACTTATAAACCCCAAATCATTTCAAGGCTGAGAATCCCCCAGAAAGTGCCTGACAATCCAGTGCTGCACCGAGTAACCCCTCCCTATCCTGCCGAACCTGCACAGCCTGCCACAGAATGGCCTGAGCCTGGGAGTGCCTGGGCCTGTGCCCACAACCCCGTCCTTTAGGGGGGGGGGGGGACAGATTCTCCCTGGTTCCTGTAGATGCTTATCTTGGTTTTTTTTTTGGGGGGGGGGTTGTTGAGACAGGGTTTCTCTGTAGCCCTGGCTGTCCTGGAACTCACTCTGTACACTTGGGTGGCCTCCAACTCAGAGATCTTCCTGCCTCTGCTTCCCAAGTGCTGGGATTAAAGGTGTGTCCCACCATGGCCACCTTACTGTACTGGCTGTCTTGCCCCCATGTTGTTTATGGTAGACTCCAGTTTCTCTCATCTTAGCCCCTGGTCATTGCCGATATCCTCCCAGGACTCTTGAAGCTTCCACTGTGAGGAGACCTTCAGGTTCCTTCTTTAAATCTGAGTTCCCTCGGCTCACGCTGTGTCTCCTCCCGCCCCCACCGCCCCCACCCCGACTTGCCTTCTCTCGGGTAGGACTATTTTTGGCTCGTCCAACGAGACTTCACATGCAGCAGGGGTCCACGTTCATCAGGGCCACACAGCTGGGCAATTACCGATTCCCCTGGATTCGCAAAATCACAGTTGGAGCTCCATAGCTTAGCAGAAGCAACAGTCTGCTTGGCCGGTTGCTGCTTTGATTAAACAATTACTTTTTTGAGAAAAGAAACACAGGCATCCTCTGCTGAGAGCCACTGTGGTTGTTGGATGGAGCTCCCACATTGGCTTGAATCCCTCAGGCCATGGTCTGTGTCTACACAAGTTGGTGGCTCCTGCACTCTGAGTGCTCCCCCACCCCCCAGGGCCCGTGTCTGCTGCTGAAGCCAGGCTCCTTGCTCGGGTGTTCAGGTTCATGGTGAGTGTAAGAAGACCCTAGAAAAGGGCTGAGGCTCAGAGCATCGGGGAGCTGGAGCTGCCTACAGGAGGACAGTGTGAGGAAGATCACCAGGCACTGCCGAGCTGTCCTAAGGCATTTTGTCCCCACAGGGGGTAGCCTCCCCACCAGTTGTTTCTTGGGGTTGGGGTCCTGAGAAGAGATCCCCACTTGAAACAACAGCCCTACCCAGTAGTCTCCAGGGAACAGTGTCTGAGATCCCGGGTGCTCCTCCTGCAAGGACCCCTGCAAGGCCATGCGGCCCAGTAACCGTCACCCTTGTGCAATGTCCAATTCCATGCTTGGTGGATGCTGCTTGCTGCTGGAGACCCTGCTGCCTCGACCACAGGGCTGTGCTATCCATTTGCCATTGGAGAGGCGGGTGGGAAGGAGAGAGAGTGGAGCTCTCATCCTGAGGTTGTAGTCCAGAAGGAGACAGTGTTAGGAGAGGACACTAACAAAGAACCAGGTTTTCTCCATGTTGACTGAAAGAGAAGTAGTCACAGTGGCACAGGCCTGGAGCAAGTTCAAGGCCAACCTGGGTGACCTTGGTGACCCAGATGAGAAAGAGAAGGAGATTTGGGAAGGAGCACAGAGAACCCAGGTGTCACTGTGTCCACCTGCATTATCCCTCTGTGTTATCCACCTGCTGTGAGGTACACACTGTGATTGTCAGGAGGTCACACAGCCCCATGTGTGTCCTCCTGGTAGTTGGTAGAACCAGTGATGTGCGGAAATTACCGGAACTAATCCAAGAGCCAGGGCTGAAGACCTCTGTGTCTGTGAAGCTGAATCCCAGCTTAAAAAAAAAAAAACCCACAAGGCAAATGCCAGGCCCAGAGCACCTCAGGGGACACTCCCCAAAGTGCATACAAGTCCATTCCCGTTAGGAGGGACACTCCCACCTGACTTCATGGGACCCAAACCAGACAAGAACCCAAACCAGAAATCCAGACAAGAACCCAGACAAGAAACCCGACCAGTTTCCTGTCAGACAACGAAAAATGCTTAACCAAGTGCTAGGAATCAGGTCCTATTCACAAAAGAGCCACGCATGATGATCGTGTGGCACTTAGACCAGCAACGGGAGGTTTAACATTCAGAAAGCCAGCACGTGGCACGTCGTGTTTACAGAGTGAGAGCCCTGAGATCAGTTCAGTAGGACACAAAGCGTGCATTTCTAGATGCTTGTGTCACTTGCAGGGACTCTAGCAGTACCAGAGAAGGAACATTCCTGAGCTGAGGGAGGGGCTCTGAGGGCCACTGCAGTTGAGACTGGACATTTCCTCCTGTGTTCAGGGGCAAGAACTCACTGCCACCTCTTCCCAGTCCCACTGGGACATAGAGTTCATCTGGAAGCTAATATGTCTATTACTTATGATGGGGCTGCGAGTCCAGGCAGTGGGCAGGCTGTGCCTCTATCTGGAGCTGCATGTCAGCCGGTCACTTCAGCCAGTTGTACAGGTTTGTACCCAGTCCCCACATTACACTGCAATGGACCTCCCTGTAAATCCTGCTCAGTTTAGTTTCTACACAGAGAATTATGCAGGCCAGGTAAACTTAACAGGACAAGAGGAGAAAGATGGGGGGGGCACCAGGAAGAATGGGGAGCACAAGCTAGGAGGAGAGACACTGGGATCCCTGTGGGAGTCTCAAGAGAATCCCTTGGGATAAAGTCATAGGGAGTGAGGCTAGCCCATCCGGAACCAAGGGACACAGTCCAAGTGGTTAGAAGAGCAAGGCTCAAGGGCCACAGTGCCCGAGACAGCCCTGCTGGAAGGTCTGAGCAGTCACTGCAGCAGGAGAGCTGGTGAGCCAGGCTCAGGGAGGAACAAAGTGTGACATAGAAGGCCACAAGTCACTCAAGACTGAGAATTGTACCTACAGCTAAAATGCCTGTGCACTCCTGGAGGTGTCCCTTAGAACCCTTTGGAAAGTCAAGATTTCTCTGCTCCGTGGAACTTGGGGGCAGGTGGGGATTCTGCCCCAGGCCTTGCACATGGTCTCTGGTTGGGTTGTCTGTGCAGCAGAGCAGGAAAACATCTGCAGGGCTCACATCCCTACCTCAGTGCCATCTGAGAATCAGAACAGGACCCGCAGCCTTTCCTACCATAAAGAATGCCTCCCTTCTGATTACATTCTGATGGTGGCCCAAAAGCTACTTGTAGTAGTTGACCATCCTTGTCACCTGCAGGAGCCACTCTCCTGTGCCAAAGTCATCTTAGGTGGGAATGGCAGCAGGTGAGCCTGTGGTCGGTTATCCCCAGGGCAAGAAGAAACCAGGCTGGATGAGGAGAGCAAAGGGCTCTCTTTCTTCCCCTGTCCCCTCAGTGTGTCCTCACCCATGTCACTGCTGCCTCCAACCTCACTTTGCAGGAAGCCAGAGGGAAGACAATGGTCCTGTTGCCATCTGTCATGGTCAAGGTGTGGCCACAATGGCTTCTGGGTATATCAGATGCCTACATTTCCTGGGGTGGGGTGCTGTCCTTAGGCTGTGCTTGTCTCTGCAGAGGTGTCCTGGCCCCCTATGCTGTCCCCTCGGAGCTCCTGCTGGTGGAGGAGATCCCCCGGAACCAGATGGGCAAAGTGAATAAGAAGGAGCTACTCAAGCAGTTCTACTCCTTGGGACAGAGGAGCCAGCCAGGCCAAGGCTAGAGAACCCCAAACACCCCCACCACCACCCCGGCAACCATGTGCTGTGGGCCTCAGATGGAACCCGCCCCCTGCGATCAGGTTGACCAGAATCAAAACCACTAGGGACGAATCACCAAGTGAATTTCCCCAACCCCAGGCTGATTGTCCAACCCCAGGTGACCCTGACTGCTGGCTGTGTCCTTGGTGGTCCTTGAGATCACTGGTGTGTGCCAGTCTCACAAGCACAGAAGGTCACGGCTGTGGCCAGCTCTCCAGTGACTGGGGCTGCTGCCTCTTCTGAAGGCAGGTCCTAGAGAGTCAGAGGTGACAGAGAGAGGTGAAATAAAGACACACAATGCCTATCTGTGCTTGCTTCTCTGACTGTGGCCTTGAGTTGTGTGTCTGCACACACATTTCCTTCAGCCGTCACAGCTCCCAGCCCACAGAGGAGGACAAGCAACAGCACTGGGTGGAGCCTTCATCACCCAGACCCGCATTCTGCTGCTGGGATTTTCTCCCTGGAACTGCTGTGTGTGCGGTAGAACACTTGAAGTCCTTGTAGCCCCCAGGACCATCCCCAAATGGCCCTGAAGCTCCTCTTCCCTGACCTTGTCTCACCCCAGTTTGGGGTCTTTCTGGTCCTCTGTGCCTTCTTCTCAAACCTTTTCCTACTCTGCTTCCCTGGCCTCCATCTCCACCTTCCAGCCCACAGACCTCACGCGTCCTGACAGCTCAGATTATGGTTATGTGCCCTGTGCCCTCAGGCCATGTGGAGAAACGGCACAAGCTCGCTCACATGTTCTCTCCCCCCCCCAGGGGGCCACTGACAGCTTGTTGATGATAGCCCTATGTCCATACATGGCCCTCAGCAATCTGCAGGCATCACTGATGGGGGCCTCTGGCGTTGCCACAAGGCCTGGTAGAGCTCCAGGTGAGACTGGACAATTAATTGTTAGAAGGAAGATGCTCTGGCTCCAGAAGCCAGGATTTGGAAGGAGCTCTCAGATATCTGGGCCTCCCAGAGCCAGTCCATGGTGGTGATCCCCAGGGGCAGGATTCCCAGGGAATCCCAGTGCAGTCTGTGGGAGTCATCCTATACAGCGTCACCCTGTGTCGGGCCATCTTGCTCAAGAAAACACATCTGCTACTGGGCCCAAGACCCTGGACTTTTAGGCCAGTGTAAAACAGCCTCGGGAATGGTGGGAGGTGAGGTTGACTCTCAGCCACATCCATGCCCTAAGCGAGGTTGACTTCCATATGTTGAGCCTAAGTGAGCCACTGTGAATGCTTCCCGAAGTCAGAGGTCACTCTGCCTAGGCCCTGACCACAGGAGCTGCTGTCGCTTAGGCTGGTCTCCTCCCAGCAGCTCTTAAATTTCCCTGGAAGTCCCTGGCTCTCTGACTGCCTTCAGTGTCACTGCTGCTGCAGCCAACTTCACCTGGAGCCCTTCCATAGCAAGTGCCATGGGCCAGCCCAGACCTCAGTCCTATGTTTCCAGAAGACATCCTCACAAGGTCATGGAAGGAGGCACCTGTGCTGTGCACACCTTCTCTGTTGGCTCTTGGCCAATGCATGGAGGCCTTCACAGGGAAGGCTCCTGGGAGACGGAGAGAAACCTGGCACTCTCCTGGTGAACTGAGCCTGAGAAGACAGTAGGGCACTGCCCTGGTAGCCCAGCATAGTGAAAGATAAGATGTTCTGGGGCCACACTAACTCGGATAGCCATGCAGAGTGGAGAGTAATGTCAGCCTAGCCGCAGGAGATCTGTGCCTGAGCGCGCACACACACACACACACACACACACACACACACACACACACACACACACACACACATGCCATTCTCCGAATGGTGTTCTCAAGGCCACTGTGGCTTGACTGTTTCTAGACATGGCATCACTTACCAGAATGGGGGACATCCATTATCACGCTTGTCACACTCCTGTGGATGCAGTACTGGTGGCTCATGGACGGCCCTTGTAGAACCTTCCAACACCCAAGAAGACTCATTTCCCCTCAGTGTTGGTCCCTGTAATTGTTTCCCCATTGTAGCCATGAGCAGGAGGTCAGAGCCACCTCCACAGGCCCTTGCTAACATCCACCATGCGGTCAATTTAGCTCAGCAAATAGATCGATATCAAATTATCCCGATTCACCTTCATAACTCTTAAGCGAGCAATAGCTGAGGGAAGACAGGGTCACTGGAAATAAATAGCCGTGAAAGGCCTTCATGATCTATCACCTGAAGACAGTCGCAGCATCCCGCACCAGCTGCTGACACGGTCATTTATAAAGCCCAGGAAAGCGCTGTCAGCTACAGTGAAGGATAGCCACAGGTCAGGGATGAGGACCTGCCTCACACTGGCAGGCAGGGTACAAGATGTACCATTTGTTCCCTGAGCCCTTCTCAGAGGTGGCAATGGGTACTGACCAGGCAGAGACGCTGCGTGCCCCTGTCTGTGGGTCCCCTGTCTGAGGGGGGCACCTCTGGCCTGCGAATGAAACAGCCGAAAGTTGGAGGGAGTGTCTGTTTTAATCCTAGAGAGAAGACTGTGGTGTAGACAGCACTCACTGCTCAGGTCCTGAGCCCTCGGCCTCTGTCTGTCCATCCTGGCCACCTCTCCGGGGTCCCTCCCATCTCTTTCCCATCTGCCTAGGGTACTTTTGTGTGATCAGAGGTTGGTATGTGAGCTCCCGTGGAACTGCTGTGTACATACGTGGTGCACATGGACAACCGCCTCTGTAAAAGTGAGCCTGTGTAGGCGAGGCTGATGTCTCTGCACACTCACAAGTGGCCATGTTTGTGTGCAGGCTTGTAAAAGGGACTTTCCTGAGGAATGTGGGTGTCACATGGAGTGCTCGGGCTCAGATCAGGCTTGGCTGGGTCAGGCGCATCTGTATGTCCCATCTTTGGTGGCCCTTCCCCCCTTCTCTGGATCCTCTCTGAAGCACAAGGAGGTCATTGGCCTGCAGGATATAGCCCCGAATGACAGGTTGATCAGGAAAGGGTGAGATAGACCATTAAGTGTCCTTCATCCCAGACTGTCAGAGCTCTCCCCCACCACCAGTTAAAAACCAGCAACAACCAGCTGCCACACCATCAGTGCCTAAAGCACCTGCTTGAACAGAAATGAGCTACTCCTTAAAAGGGGTCAGCCCTCCATCAAGCTGGCTGGATTGTGCACACATGCCACCAGACACACACATGCACTGAACATACACTCTTTTAAATCCAGCACTGGGTTAGGGGGGCAGAGGCAGAAGGATCTCTGTTAGTTGGAGGCTAGCCTGCAAGTTCCAAAACAGCCAGGACATAGACTTTGTCTTAAACAAGTGTGTGTGTGTGTGTGTGTGTGTGTGTGTGTGTGTGTGTGTGTTCCATTATAGATAGATAGATAGATAGATAGATAGATAGATAGATAGATAGATAGATAGTATTCCTATAAATTGTCATTGTAACCTAGGTATTTATTCTGCTTGTTCCTATTTATAATTGTGGGATTTTTGTAGCATGGATGTGGTTGGGTTCATTCCGATTAGAAACTTCACAGATTCATTGTTTAGATAAATGAATAAGTAAATATGCAATGAATATATGTATATATGTGTGTATGTATAGATATAAAGCATATATAAGTTTTTTAAATGTTCCCCTACGGAAGCCCACTACTTTATGAGCTGATTTAAGTTATAACTCGGGGCTGGAGAGGTGGGTGCAGTTAAGAGTACTTGTTCTCCCAGAGGACCCAGCTTCAGTTCCCAGCATCCACACGATGGCTCACAAGCATCTGTATCTCCAGTTCCAGGGGATCGGATGCCCTCTTCTGATCTCTGTGGGCACCAGACGTATGTGTGTAGTACACATACCCACATGCAGGCAAAATACCCAGACACACAATGACTCTCTAAGACTAGCCAATTGAATAAACTGAACAAGCCTGTGAGGTCAGACCCCGCCAACTCAGACAAGGCCGTCTGTTTGCTCTTAGCTCACGCTTCCGAGGACACCCTCTCGACCAAGACTCGGGTTTGCTCTGTCCGGACAGTTCTGTTGGAGTGAGTGGTGGTCTCTTTTCTTTCCAGCCTTGAACATATTTCTAACAAAGCTTCTCTAAACAGAAACTTCTCTAGGATTTTTATTGGAGCTGCAGGATTTATCGATTAACTTGGGTAAATCTGACCCTGGAACCCACCTTTCGTACTTTCCTCTGGGTGGTTCCTGTCTTTGGAGAGATTTGACCTCAAATGTCAGCAGCTTCTAGTGGACCCTGGGTGAGATGGTTTTGTCTTTTATTTTAAAATTGTTTACTGGGGTTCTCGTGAGTGGCTGGTGTTCATCCCTAAGGCTCTAAGTCTGGGTCCCTCCCTGGTTTCTTTTCTGAACTATCTAGAGTTCTGTTTCCTCGTTCCTTCCCTAAGAAATCGCTGAAACTTCCAAGAAAATAAAACCCTGAGGCTCCTTCCTCCTCCCCTTCTCCCCTCCTCCCCTCCTTCCCTTCCCTCCTCCCCCAGGGTCCCGGGCAGGACCCTGGCTGTTCAACCACACCCGCTGAGCAAGCACTGACTTCTGCTCACCATTAAGCTGACTGTGCTCTCTGGATCCAGTCTCTCTTGGGGACTTCCTGTTGCAGACCCTCCTGCTCCTGGAACCGTTGGCTATACAGAACCACAGTTTTGTGTGTATGTGCGGACAGCTCTCTGTCAGAGCTGACTGTGACTTAGCTGGGCTCTATTTCCAATCCTAAAACCCAGAAGGGTCTGAAAAGCAGCGTGGTTTGGTTTTGTTTTAGTGTTTTTGTTTCCTGCAAACTCATTCCCAAAGAAAGCTGAGCTGAACGCCTGGGGCTCCATCTGGTCCTGGACCCCACTTGGTGCAAAGCTTTGCAAGTCATGCTGGGAGTTACAGTATGTTGGCTCTGGAAACAACCCCAGACCCTGCTGGGTGTCACATACCAGGTGTCTCCGTGCCTCTGAGACAGCTGAAAGTTAAGAATTTGACACACTTCATCTTGCCCTGGGCTTTGGATGCAGGATGCAGAATTACCTTTAATCTGCGATTTTGCAGGGTAGTAAACTGGTCTCTGAAACCTCTTGACCTCTGAGCTGGGAAGGAGGAGGGGCGGGGTGCCTGGCTCCAGATTCGGTTTCCTAAGGGTTAGTGGCTTCTTAGAATTACACTTGAGCATGTATGGGTCTCATGTGGGTTTCAGATTTCGAGCACAAGGTGGCTCAGGCCTCTCTGTCTGTCCGTGTGCCCTGTGTACCTTCCTCAGTCCTGCAGGAAGTGTTCGAGTGGGCCCATCCTTCTAGATGTGTGCAGCGCTCCTCCTGAGAGCCCAAGCAGAACTTGTGCCTGCCAAACTTTCCTCTGGCTTCCAGCCTTTGAGACAAAGTCCTCTGCTCTAAGAGAACACGTTCTGTCCGGTTGGCAGTGAAGCTGCAGGACAGCGGTGCCAGTGTCTAAGCGTAATCCTAATGACCTAACCTTACAGAGTGGCCACCATAGAGTCTGCATGGCTTTTTCTCAGTGGTTTGGCAGCCCTGAGATCCTGGCCCTCGTGGACCGCTGCATGTTTGAATGGGTGTTACTAACGCCTTCTCCATCCACTGTGCTGCTGGTCCAACGTCCGGGTTGGCACTTTGTCCATCTTTGTAAGTCTCTCCCCCACTTCCTGCGTGGCTTCATTAACAGTTTTGTAGTTTTAATTCAATATGATAAGATTAACCCGTCTGATGTGATCACCGGTGAATGTAGGCTATGTCTTGTGCACTGGCTGCCATAGGACTTCCGTAGACCATGAGTCTTGTGCGCTGTTTTCCCATCAGGCTTCCGTAGACCACGTGTCTTGTGCACTGGCTGCCCATTGGGCTACTGTAGACCACGTGTCTTGTGCGCTTTTTCCCATCAGGCTTCTGTAGACCACGTGTCTTGCGCACTGGCTGCCCATCGGGCTTCCTTGTTCTTCCTTTGTTGCATTAACTTCTGCATTTTTCCCCTCTCAGCTTATCTAGAAACTCTCATTTCAGCTTATGTTCTTTAACAAGTGCCTTAAGTTTCTAACTGCATATTGAGCATCAAGCTTCTCTTGACCGAGCTGTCAGTTGTTCACTGGAGGGACCCTCGTGGGCAGACTTGACTTTTACAGGGTACCCTCTGCTGTGGGCGCCTCTCTGCTGTCTTGGTGCACTTCTAAAATGTCTCTGATGTTTTGGTTTCTGAACTGCTTCTGTTTTTCGAGACAGGGTCTCACTATGTAGCCCAGGCTGGACTGGAACTCTCAGTCCTCCCGGCTCAGCCTCCCAAGTGTCTGTCCGTTTGATGTGTTAGGCACAAGAAGTAAAGGTGTTGTTTTCAAGGGCACAGGTGAGAGCACACTGTCTCAAGGCCTCCCGGCTCAAGGGCTCACTTCCACAGACTCAGTTCTCCCACTAAGCATCAAGTGGAGAATGATCTACACCCAAATCGACCTTGGCTCCATTCACTCCGGGTGGTGGTATGAGGAGTGACTCCAGCTCCTGGACCCTTTAACATCCAAATCAATTGGTCTTTTCCCAGGATTGCATTTAAGACACCCCTTGAGCTTGCTACAGTGGTGACCCAGATACAGGTCTGTCCTCCCGTGTGGCTGAACAGCCCTGTGGCTGTCCCTGTCACCCCTCCTGAGTGTCCTCTGAAGGAGCAAGCTTCCTTCAGGTCTAAATTCTCTCTCAGGCTAACGGCAGAAGTTCAGGCCTTCTGTGACCTAAGTCACGGGGTGGCTTCCTGGAGCGAGCCCAGCAAGACTCCTCCTACCCCGCCTGACCGTTTTAATAGACGCCTGCATTTCACACACTCAGATTACATCATTAGGACAGGACATGAGAGGGGCTCTGGAGAGAATCTTGGCCTGCAGAGCCCTGGCCACCTTATGCGACAGACCACCGGGTCAGGCCCAAGCAGCCCCCCACCACCACTACCACCAAGCTGCAGCTATCAGCAGGACCATTCCAACCAAAGGCACACCCTGTGAGGCCATCCCAGCAGTCCCTGGAGGAGGCCATCTGGAAAGCACCCGGACTGGGGGACTGGGGGTCGGGAGGCAGCAACGTCTCGTCAGCCAAATGGGTTTGATTCCATTGACTGATTCTATCTGAATGGTCATTAATGTGATTTATTTGGCTGTTTCAGATTCTTCACTCCCAAATTTGTCACCAACCCTCTTGGTATTGACTGGAAGAGAACAATTCTAGTACAGAGCGGAGTGGGAACAGGACTCTCTAGCTCTGCTCAGGGCCCCGCCGCTCCTGGCACACCCCTGTTCTTTACTCTCAGAGCTGCTGGACTGGGAAGGGCAGAAAGACAGAGGAAGGGACTGTGCCTAACCCCAAGCCTTTCTACCCAGCTCCTACTTTGGCAGACAGACACGTTGTCTCTACCCTCAATCCCAGCCATGCCCTGGTCTCCCCGGGGGAAGCCAACACTGAACTTTCCTGACAGCAGCGGACACTTACAGAGTTCATTTCCAATATCCTAGCGTTAGAGACTCAGGATACCAAGCTCTCAGCTGCTGCTCCAGTGCCCTGCCTGGTGCCCTGCTCCCTGCCATGATGTTTGTTGGTGGACTCCTATCCCTCATAAACTCTAAGTTCCGAATAAACGCTTCTATTAAGAGAACATAACCACCCTGGTACACCCTCTGCCCCAGTTCCCCCGTCGGTGCTCCAACTGCCTCCAGCTCTTGACCGTGCGGCACCCATGAGATCCAGTGGCCTGTGGACACGGCCCTTGGCATGGCCAACACACTAGATTGGGAACCACGGGAGCAGCGGCTCGGCCACTGTGCACCCACCCCATGGTGTCCCCAGCTCTAGGTCCTATTCTTGCCCCACCGAACCTGACTCAGGGCTCTCAGCTCACCCTGTCTTCTCCCAGGAAGTCACCAGAACCAATTCCAGCTGAACCAAGGGGTGTGGGTAAGTACCTGCCTTCTGCACCCCTGACCTCTTCTCTCTTCCTTGACCCCAGCATGAGACTGAAGGATGAAGGACAGAGTGGTTATGTGGTTATAAGGGAGGGAAAGCCCTGGGGTGAGGATAGTGGGCAGGCACTCCGAGTTGAAATGGCCCCACCACTACATATAGCTGTGCATCAGTGAGACCTGTGGTTCACTGGGGAGGGGCTTTTGTGAAGCGAGGCAGGCCCCCTCTGCTAAGGGCCAGACTCATAGCCCCCGGCTCTGCCTGCTGGAAAGAAGCTACCCACCTCCCACCTGCCTTTCTGGATCTGGCCTAGGATGACTCACCTGTCCCCAGGGAGGGTGGACTGGTTCCTCACCTAAGCCCATCTCTCACAGGTCACAGCTGGAAGGGGTTGGGAAGTGAAGAGGCAGCCGTCTCGCCTGGTGATCACTTTCACTGTCATGGGCTTTCCCATCAAGCACAGCCTGGAGGCAGCTAGTCCAAAGGAAAAATACCTTAAAACTATGTCCCACCAGGCAGTGGTAGCACACACCTTTAGTCCCAGCACTTGGGAGGCAGAGGCAGGTAGATTTCTGAGTTGGAAGCCAGCCTGGTCTACAGAGTGAGTTCCAGGACAGCCAGGGCTACACAGAGAAACTCTATCTCGAAAAAACAAACCAACAAAAACAAACCCAAACTATGTCCCTTAGCCAAGTGGTGGTGGCACACACCTTTAGTCCAACCACCCAGAAGCAGAGGCAGGAGGATCTCTGTGAATTTGAGGCCAGCCTGGTCTACAGAGAGCATTCCAGGACAGCCAAGGCTACACGGGGAAAGTGTGCCACCTCCACAACCCCAACAAAACAAAAACAAAAACCTGTGTCTTTTTGGGTGTCTTTTTGGAGGCCAATCCTACTCAGCAGACACCTCTGGCCTGGCGCACGGTTTGTTTGCTTGCCTGCACTGGCTTCCAGATCACCCCTACACATACCCTGTTGCCACATTACAGTTAGATCACAGTAAGACAGGTGACAGACCTACATGGCCAGGTTATGTGTCAGAAGAAAGATTCTGGGCTGGAGCTGCTGGAGCAGAAGATCAGGTTAGGCAGATCGGTGAGCAAGGGCCCCAGGGCAGATGTGGGGCCTCCACGCCTGAAAGTTAGGGGCACAAGTGTGACCCAGGTGGAGACACCGCATGAAAGAGCCCATACCCAACCGCTCAGCCCTGGTCTAATGACAAGGGAAGCCACAGGACCAGGTACTTCCTCTACTGTGTCCCTGGAGCCACACTGCCCCCTGCTGCCTCTAGTGGGCATGGCAGGAACCTGAGTTGAGGCTGTCTCCTGAGCAGATACTGAGTGAAGAAGCAAGTTCCATAATTTGTGGACTTTCCTGACCCCAGCTAGGGCACACAGGAGTTCAAGGCTGGGCTCTGACTGCATAGGTGCCCCGTCTGGTAGGAGGGCTTATCCAGCCGGTTCCAGAGCTGGGGAGACAGCGATTATACCCAAAGCTAAAGGTTTGGAGCTCCGGAGCCAGCATCCTGGCACCCTATGGCACTGGGACTGGCAGCCCTCGGGGACACAGGAGCCTGCAGGGGTAGCAGCAGTCTACTGGCTCCTACCTGTTCCACCCAGCCTCTCTGTCCATGGATCTGAAATGTTCCACACTTTTTTTCCTGCTGGTGAACCCATGGTCTCATGTGCACTGGGCTAGCCTTCTCTACCACTGACAAGGCCCCAGCCCTTTGTTAGTTTAATTTGACACAGAATCTAAAGTTGCCCTGGCTAGTAATCCTCCTGTCTCTGCCTCCTGAGTAGCTTCCTATGTGATCCCCTCAGGCCCAGTGTATTTTTAATTAATTGGTTAATTACATTGGGGAAGGGATGAGACAAGGTCTCACTGTGTAACCCAGGCTGACCTTCTCCAAGATGGCCTTTGTGGCTATTCTGTTTTTCTTTTCTTTCCTCCCGCCCTTCCCATGCTTGTCCCCATACCTCCCCCATTTTACAGGAACATGGAATTATATAGAAGATTTAAAGGGGAATAACTCAAGTGAGATTTGTCTGTGGTATAGGGCATAAAGAAGATAAAACTGACCGAACAGTGGTGGTGCACACCTTTAATCCCAGCACTTGGGAGGCAGAGGCAGGCGGATATCTGAGTTCAAGGCCAGCCTGGTCTACAAAGTGAGTTCCAGGACAGCCAGGGCTAAACAGAGAAACCCTGTCTCGAAAAACCTAAATAAATAAATAAATAAATAAATAAATAAATAAATAAATAATGGGTTCTCCCTGAGGGAGGCACATGTGGTGGAGCCCAGTGTCTAACTGCCCAAACTTGTCCTAGCTCACCTGGACTGGAACTGCTGACCCTTCTCACTGCCTACCTGGGAAGCCGCTGTGGACCGAGGAGCCCAGGACAGGGTGGGTCCCACCGTATTCCTAGGGAGCACACACCTGGGGTTACCACAGAAGGCAGCACAGCACCACAGAGGCAGGAACCAATCACAGAAGCAGGAACCAATCACAGAGGCAGGAACCAATCACAGAAGCAGGAGATACCAACAGGCCAAGCCCTAGAAAGGTGGCCCTACCTGAGCCAGGCTGATGGGGAGAGAATCTTCAGATGCCACCGGGGAGGGACTCTACTTTGATGCCAGCCACTCCACAGCTATTGTCGGGTCTGAAAGCAGGTGCTGGGCTCATCACTCTAAAGATCAGCCACAGGCATGCAGGGAAAACACCCATACAGATAAAATAAATGAGCAGAATATTTTAAGGTTTCGGTCGGCACAGTGCAGGGTGCTCCTGTACCTGAGGCCCTCAGGTCGGTTGGAAGAAGCCAGAGTGGATGTTTCCTCAATTCCTTCTGGCAGTTCTTGACAGGAGGAGGGGTGATGAAAAGATTCCAAAGAACAGTCAGGGCTGGTGTATGCCTTTAGTCCCAGCACTCAGGAGGCAGAAGCAGGTGGATCTCTGTGAGTTCAAGGCCAGCCTGGTCTACAGAGTGAGTTCCAGAACAGCGCAAGACTATACAGAGAAACTCTCTCTTGGGAAAAAAAAAAGACTCCAAAGAAAAGTAACCAATTTATCTCTCTACCAGAGATGCCCTCGGACCTCTTGACAACCTCATTCTTGCCAGAGGCCAGAGATGGCAGAAGTGTTTGGAGGTCCCTAAATGATTCCAGGGTCACCTTAGAGGAGGTAATAAGTACTAGAGGAGCTGTAAGGGTCTACAGAGAGAAAAAGGTCAAGAGAGTAGGCTTTCTGGCCTGAATGGGGAGTTAACGTTCTAGGGGATAGAGGTCAGTCACCTGGTCGTGGCCCCTGGGAAGACAGGCTCACTTTAAGCCACACTTAAGAGCTAGAATAGCAGCTCTTTGCCCTAGAGGCCCAAAGGGTGATCAGAAGCAAACAATCCCCAGTCCCTTAGAGCAAAAGCTGCTTCTACTACAGACTCCAGAATGCCAGGTGAGTTTGATGGGGTTGGGGGACGGCAGCCAGAATGTATAATAAAGACAGTGGAATTGTTAGAAACTTCTTTTCCCCCTGCCGATCAAAGGTGGCTAGCCTGCTAAGGGCCAGAACTCCATAAAGCCCTACCATCGTTGGAAATGCTGTGTGCACGCCTGTTTGCCCATCTCTTAGACGTTCTCTACAGACTTGCCTTGTTTCTACATCCCTCCCCTTTGTGTCGAGTATTAGCCAACCACATCAGTGAGGGTGTGCTCCTGTCACTGAGATGAGACACAGTCGTGGTAGAATACAACTGAGGGAGTGTCCTGCCCTGGCATCCTTGCCAGCTCAGCGTAGGTCATCATGCAGTGTTCTTTGAAAAGGTCCATGTGTGTGAGTGTGCATCTGAGAGCATGTATGTCTACCGCATGCATGCAGGAGTCTGTGCAGGTCAGAAGACGGTGTTGGGTCCCTTGGAACTGGAGTAGGTGTTTGGAACTGAATACAGGTCCACTGCAAGAACAATGATTGCTCTTAATCGCCGGGCCATATCTCCAGCCTCATGGTGCACACGTTTTGCCAGAAATATATAGCCTTGCCAGGTTAAAAAAACATAATCATGGGCTGGAGAGACGCCTCAGTGGTTAAGAGCACTAAATGTTCTTCCAGAGGTCCTGAGTTCAATTCCCAGTAACCACATGGTGGCTTACAACCATCTGTAGTAGGATCTAATGCCTCTTCAGATGTATCTGAAGACAGCTACAATGTACTCATATAAATAAAATCAATACATCTTCTTTAAAAAAACATAATCATAAAATTGTATCTTTAAGCTTTTGTGTAAAACAGTATACAGGCCACCTAGTCAAGCACCAATGTTATCTAACAGCGAAAACAAACCAACCTGAAGAACAACAGGATGAAAATATTCTCATGCATCTGGCAAAACATCTTCTCTGCCTTTGTAGTATCCAACATGAAATCCACCGGTCATGCACATACTTATGCCTGGCTTGATTGAGTGTGTGATTTTTCATAACCCAAGTGGCCATACACGATTAGTGGCTACTTTTTCTTGGGGTCAAGTTAAAAGTTTGTCTGCAGGACTTTCCTAATACCTGCTAAGAAGTCGAGGGTTGGGTACAGGAAGAGGAACATTTTCAGTAGATAGATCTAGGTGGTACTAGATGACTCTGGCACAGCCTATCCAGGGCAGGACTCCTGGGGAGATCTCATGTGCTCTTCCAGCTTTCAAAGTAAAGGTCTGGATTTGGGGTCGCTCAGGAAGGTGCTTATAGTGATAAAAGTCTGAGGGTGGGACACCTCAAGGGCCATCTTTGTGCTGAAGTCCCCACTGAGCATCGTTTACTTTAGGACAGTATTTCTAGAGCCAGAGAGTTTAGAGGTAGGGCAGCTGAAGGGCTAGGCTAGGCTGCTTCTGGCCACCTCCAGGTTGCACTGGGCCCTTCCTTTGTGGTAAGATCATGCTGTTGCTCTCAAACTCTTTGCCTGTTCACAAAGGACTGGTCTCCTCCATGAGCAGGCTTGCATTATAGATGATGAGTTTGCACACACTGAGCCATTGCCTGGCCTGTGGTTTAACCACATACTTGGCATATTGCCGGAGGGGCTGGAGCCAGCCCAGGTGGGCGACGAGCAGGTGATAAGGCCATAAGGTGTCTGTGAGAAAGGCTCAGTCCAGGAACCAGATCTCAGCGCCGTGAGCCAGTCCTGATCTCCTGCTTTACTAATGAGGAGAACATTTCCACACTCACTGCATAGATCTACCTCAAACAGCACACTGCAGCTCTGAAGTAACACTGTCCTCAGTGGCTCAGGGCACACCGTGCTGGGTTTTGTCCACTTAAGACAAACTGGAGTTATCTGGGAAGAGGGGATCTGTTTGAGGAATTTCCTCCATCAGATTTGCCAGTGGATACGCCTGAGAGACATTGTCTTAATTGCTCATTAATGTAGGAGAGCCTGCCCACTGTGGGTGGAGCCATCCCTAGCCCAGGTGAGCCTAGGCTATGTAAGAGAAGGAGCTGAGCAAGCCGGAGGGTAGGCAGTGTTCCTCTGTGCTTCGGTTGCTGACTTCCAGTTCCTGCTTTAGGCTTCGACCATGTCTTCTCTCAGTGACCAGTAAGACAGCAGCTCAGAGAAAGCTACCGCAGGTATCACAGGTATCCTCCTGTGGGTCTGCCTGGGTCTGCCAGCATCAGCGTCCAGGAAGCCTGGCGAGGCTGAGGGAGTTCTAAAGTGCAGTTGATCCCCAGTCAGCACAAGGCAGCCACAGTTGTTGTTGAGTTTTGTTGGTTTTTTATTTTTCCAGCCAGGGTTTTTCAGTGTAGCCGTTCTAGTCTGTCATGGGCCCCCTATCGGATGAGTGGACATCTGTACTGTCTCCCCAGGAAACTCATTCTGTAGATCAGGCTGGCCTTGAGCTCAGAGATCCACCCGCCTCTGCCTCCCGAGTGCTAGGATTAAAGGTGTGTGCCACTGTGATCTCCTGGCTGCAAGTGACTATTCTTTTCCTGTGTGCTCTTGAGAGCTTCTAGACAACAGTGCCTACTATGGGTCCTGAAGGCTGTGGACCGTCGTGCACTACATCCTGTGACCAGCAGGGGGCAGACAGAGCCCTTGGCACTGGATAGGGCATCTCAATACCTCTATAGACAGACTCTTCCGTCCCAGGGAGGTGCTTAAAGAGCCAGAAAACCTTCTATAGGAGCCACCCCATGCCCACCCCACTCCCAGGTCAGGGCTCATGGGCCTTCCTGGTTTGCCCCCCTGCAGTCTTTTTCACTTTAGGTCTGGCCCTGTTGGGTAACAAAACTTCCTGGGGAGACATTCCACACATCTATTCATCATGCCCCTCCCAACAGACCCAAGTACAGATACCAGGAAAGCCCAACTTGGTGAGCCAGTGGGTTTTATTGGTGTTTCTTACAGGGGCAGAAATGACTCAAAGACAGTTCCATCACCGAGGCTCATCGCAGCATGTGTGACAGCTCACAAAGCTGGGAGCCTGGAGCGCACTGCACAGTCTGCAGGCAGCTCGACAGGTTAGAGGGTATCCTTTCCAGTCTGTGGCCTAACCCTCTTGCCAGGCAGCTCCGCTGGTTTCTGCTTCTTCCAGGCACCTGGTCTTCATTAAGAGTCTTTGGAGCTTGGTTCTGCTCTTCTGCAGAGGGACTCGGTTTCTATTGCTTACTCTGGCATGGATGGGCCTGGTGAATCTAGTCTGTTTTAGGGACTTCCTGAAGCTTCTTGAGTAATTTAGGGTTCCTATTGCTGTGAACAGATACCATGACTACAGCAATTCTTATAAAGGAAAACATTTAATTGGGGCTAGCTTACAGTTCAGAGGGGGGTAGTCCGTTATCATCATGGCAGGAAGCACAGTGGCATGCAGGCAGACACGGTGCTGGAGAGGAGCTGACAGTTCTACATTTTGATCCGTGGGCAGCAGAAGGAGACTCTGTGTCACAATGGGCATAACTTGAGCATATATGAGACTTTAAAGCCCACCTCCAAGTGACACGCTTCCTCCAACAAGGCCACACCTAATAGTGCTACTCCCTAGGGGCCACACATTCAAACACATGAGTCTATGGGGGTCACTCCTATTCAAACGACCACACTGAATGTTCACCATGTCTTCTATAGGCCCAATAAGGAGAGCCTCCATAAATCTCTGGCCAATACAGACAGTAATCTCTAGTTTGGTCATAGAGAAAGCAACCACGGGGACAGGTGTCTTAGAAGTTGATTTAGGCATTGTGGTGATGACCTCCTGGTGAGCGGTCTTGAGACCCTGCTAAGCAGGTGAAGGAACAGCTGAGCCTACTTCTTTTAAACCTCAAATCTCCATAGTGCAGTCTGCTACCAGTGGGAGGAAGCAGGAGGGAGTGGAAAAAGGAAAGGTAGGGGCTGAGCCTGCCAGGTCGGACTCAGGCTCAGCAGATGTGTGAGGCTTCATGCTGCTGAGACCAGAGGCGAGCAAGCTAGTTGACCTCAGTATTGTCTGAAGTCGAAGAAAGAAAGGTCCTATGGGGGTAGAAATGTAAAAAAATAGGGTTGTTTTGAGGAGGTGGCATAAAGGGCTTGGGGTGGGAAAGATTCATCTACTGGGGGGAGCTGTGAACTTAGCAGTGGTTGGGGTGGTAAGGAGTTTAGGAGAAAGGAGATTATAACCAGGAAGAGAGAAGAGGACCAAGTTCCCCATGTTAATTGGAGAAGAAAAGGATCGGGATGAATGTAAGGGTCTGAAAAAAAATCACTGAAGGAAGACCCCAGACTCATCAAGATGCAAAGGCAAAGAATACAAAAAAATCAACCATTCTCCAAAATGGCGACCCCAGACAAACAGGCGTAGGCCTTCTTATAGGGAACTCTCTAGAAGGATTAGGTAATCCAGCTTCCTGTCCCGGCTGCCATCAGAGAGCAGCAGCCATGGCTCCGCGCTACCCCATGGCCGTGGCCCTCAACAAGGGCCACGAGGTGACGAGGAACATCAGCAATCAAGTTGAGACACAGCCGGTGCTGCAGGTGCCTCCCCAAGCACACCGAGTTCGTGCGCGCGGGACATGATCCGGGAGGTGTGCGGCTTCGCGCCCTAAGTGCCGTGCTGGAGTTTCTCAGTGTCCCAGGACAAACGCATACTCAAGTTCAAGTCGCCAAGAGAAAGCGGGAGGAGCTAAGCAACGTGCTGGCAGCCATGAGGAAGGTGACGGCCAAGGATTGATTTAAAAAAAAAAAAAAAAAGATTACGTAGTCAAAAATTTCATTGGTGGGTGCTGGGGGGCAGGGGGTCACAGGTGGCCTGCATTCCTGTCATGAATGTTTAACCATAGGGTCTGATAGTGCTGCCAAGCACAGGCGGCCCGTTCCGAGATAAGATATTTCCCCGTTTTTGTGGTTATCCCCGGGCTGTTCTTTGGGAGGGGGGTTTATGATCTTGTTCTGGGTTTTACGGTCTGTTCCTGGATCTGGCACCTTATGGCCTTTTTTCGAAATCAGGCCTGGTCATTAAATGGAGATAAATGGGGGTTTATGCTGTCCTTCCAAAGAGGTTGAGGCAATTGGTGATGGGTGAAATTCCAGAGGAGAGCACAGAGATGGCCTAACAAGGTGGCAAGAAGGTGGCTGGAGAGGTGATAGCTGGGTCGTGCAGCCAGGAGGCAGAGTCGGCCACCCACGCATGAGCCTGAAAGGGGGAGGAGAGACGATGGCAGGAGTATTAGCCGATCTACATGGAGGTCTCCTGGAGACAGGGTTCTCTGTGCCGCCATAGCTGTCCTGGAACTCATTCTGTAGACCAGAGCCTCGAACTCACAGAGATCCACCTGCCTCTCCCTCCCAAATGCTGGGATTAAAGGGTGGGCCACCCACCCCTACCCCCAGCCCTACATGGAGCTCCTGAGAGAGTGTGATAAGGATGTTTATAAGAGAGAGCAATTGGCTTATTGAACCTTACCCGAGGACGGGATGACAGGGAACATGGAAATGCTATGTGATATTAAGGGCTTTAAGCTAAAGTTTGAGGGATTTGAGAGGTAAATTTGGGGCCATTGTCTGATTGAAGGGAGATGGGAACTCTGAAACAGGATGAAGACTGGAGACTGTCTGTGACCTCAGAGGTGGGGAAAGCCTCTACCCACCCTGAAAATGTGTGTACCAAAGCTAAAAAGAGTTTGAAACATCCAATGGTGGGCACATGGGTGAAGGCCACCCTCAAGCCATCTCAGGGAGGAATCCCCTGGCTTGAATAGCAGGGAAAGGGAGATCCCGGTGCCTGGGGTGGGATTAGAAGTTTGACAAATTTTACAAGAAGTGGCAATAGCTCTTAGAAAGGATAGGTCCGCTGGGCGTGGTGGCACACGTCTTTAATCCCAGCACTCTGGAGGCAGAGGCAGACGGATTTCTGAGTTCGAGGCCAGCCTGGTCTACAAAGTGAGTTCCAGGACAGCCAGGGCTATACAGAGAAACCCTGTCTTGAAAAGCCAAAAAAAAAAAAAAAAAAAA
>LR753492.1:305278-352503 GCA_902729485.2 Mus minutoides | reverse complement strand
TTTTTTTTTCCTTCAAGAACAAACTAGGTAAATGTCTTATACATTATGTAGTATTTGGTACATGTGCTTTGCAAGCTCACACTGTATTTGGTAAATTTAGAAAGGATCTACAAAATAAAATGAATATTTTAATTTGTGAAATTTAAAAAAAAACATAAAGACATAACCTAATTATTTTATGAATTGCCTAATTCAAAGTTTTTCTTTTTCTTTTTCCAGTGGTCCATGGAACTTTGTCTTTGAAGAGCATAAAGAAAGCTTTACTGAAGAGTTCCTTCAAAGTCTATCAAATATAGGTTTTTTTATGCTTCTCTCTTTGTCTTGTGTTGATTCTTTGAAGCCACTTCTTTGTCAATCTATGGTCATCTACACCATCATAATTGTAAACTTCTCTGCTGATATATTTATGCATAAGAAACTATTCAGTAAATCTTAGTGCTGTGATACAGTTTTATGATCCCAGCATACAGGAGGCTGAGGCAGGACAACATATCACAGGTCAACTTAGATGGTATATTGCAGTAAGTTCCTGTCTCAAAAATTGTTTGAAATAACAGACAAAGCAGATCAACTTAATTTCATATTTTTCTGACAAGCCTTCCATCTAGGCAGCTTATAGGAAGGGGCAATCCATCTTAAACCCACTTCAGTCAAAGTCTGGAGGATCTACTGACGGTGTCTCATCCACAATTGATAAGTCAATAGTGTCCAGTATCCTTTTGGATCATACAGATATCTGAGAACCAAAAATTCTTTATTGTACTTGACATGAGATTACAAGAGTATTTGGATCAAGTCCAAGAGATGCAAATGAAATAAGTATTTTCTCTCATAATCTGATAACTCTATCACATGGTAACACCAACTTTGCAACTATAAGATGGGTACAAAAATCTGCCCAGGCCTCTAAAGAATAGGCTTAGACCCAACAGTTGAACACATGACAATGTTCCAGAGGAGGTGGGTGATGTTTGAAACCCTTTCAGGCCTTTCGCACACCTTCTCAGTTAGCACTGTCAGTACTCCAGCTGTTTCTGAAGACTTACCCTCACCACTCACACTTAGAACAACCTGAGCTTCTGATCTACTCTAACTCTGGCTACCTAATCAGTTTTTAAAAATTCTACCCATTTCATCAGCGATGTCCTATCTATAATGTTTGTGTAAACTCATCCAAATTCACCCTAAGGTAACATGTTTGAGTGTTCCTACTGATCTTAGTGGTGGAGAACGTGACCATAGACAAACTCTATATAAAAAGCAAAAAATAAAAAAAATTTAAAAAAAATTAAAAATGCAGTTTGATTGAATCTTTCTAATCTAACAGTGTAAAAAAGACACTAACATTCCTAACACTATGGTCAATGTGCTGGGACAACCCTCCCATGTGGGAATTTCTAAGATGTTACAAGAGCTTCAGAATTTTTAGTTATGTCTTTGTGCTATATTCCATTCTATGGCCTTCGGCACCTGATGAGAAAAGTTAGAGAAAGCATCAGTGGGTAATTCAGACATGAACATTTATAGACATGGATATGAACTACCATTAGACAAGACAGCTTTGAAACGTTCTAATCCAGCCAAACAAGCTTGGTAACACCAAGAAAATAGCAAACCATATTTTCAAAATGAACACAGTGAGCCCAGCTGTGCTGCCCATGGCATATCCAGCTATCTACAATGCTTATTTCAAATGTCTCTGGATCCAGAATGCATGCCATTTTCCTAGGAATTGGTCTACCTCTTTAGGGCAAAATGATTTAATAATTCAGAACAGGGATTTCTAAAATGACAGCTAAGTACCTTCAGGGGACCACTATATTTGAGGCAAGAGCTTTCATAAAATAAAGATGTATCAAGACAGTTAAAATAATGTATAAGGTTTTCCAATTATAAGGGTTGACAGATTCCTGCAGTAGAATAAGGATGGAATTCCTAGAAAAGAACAAGAGTACAAGGGTCATCTATCATAAAGTCTATTCCAAGACTATTTTAAGTAATTTAAAATGTTTTTCTTTTCAAACTTTTAATAAACTACCAATAAAAATCTCACTCTAAACAAACACATTATATCAAAATGATGTATTTCCATTTTCTTTGAAAAGATACCAGAACTACTAAAGCAAAAACTTGGCATTACTGGGACCATTGATTCTGGTTAGCTGGAGCTACGAAATTAGCGGTGATTAAGAAAAGACCAGCATCATTGAGGTGACATCTTCTGGGAAATGTTTTCTGAAAGCACAAGGAGGCTGTGTTCCAGAGATAGTCATGGTTGTACCTTGTGCTGTGACTGGACTTGGTGATGTGTAAGAGTTACCTAGGTGGTACTGGTTTTAGAGGCATGAAGGAGTCCTGCAGAGCAGCTGAGGCCACGGAAGCACTGTGAGAGGCCATGGAAGGCCATTGGTGAAGGTGCAGCCTTGGTTGCAATTGATGGCCCAGGACTGAAGGGGTCATGCAAAGGAGTTGAGGCTCGGCACCATGAAGAGAGGCTATGAGAGACTAGTGTTGAAGACTAGTTACAGAAGCATTTGCAGATGCCAGTACCATGAGATGACCACCAAGAACAGCAGCAGAAATGGAGTAGAGTCATCTGGAGCCTAGAGGACAACGTGTGTGCTACAAAGGGCATGGCTGGAGAAGTGACCCAAGCCCTTGGAGGAGCCCAGAAGATCGTGAGTTGGATCCCAGACATTGGACAGTTGGAGTTTAATTTTTGCTTTTGATTGTGACTGTGCCCTGATATTTTTCCCTCTTGAAGGGAGTTTTTAAATGAAGCCCACAGTTAAGAGACTTCGAATTTTAAAGTACTTTGAATTTTAAAAGATACTGGAACTTTTAGTATGTAAAGACTGTGGGGCTTTTAAGTTATTTAAGATCTTAGGGATGAGTAAGAACTAAGGGTTGAGGCTTACTAGTGATGTATTTGTGTGTCAAGTTGACAAGGGGTCAATTGTACTGGCTAGTTTTTGTGTCAGCTTGACACAGCTGGGTTATCACAGAGAAAGGGGCTTCAGTTGGGGAAGTGCCTCCATGAGATCTAGCTGTGAGGCATTTTCTCAATTAGTGATCAAGGGCCCCTGGTGGGTGGGACCATCTCTGGGCTGGCAGTCTTGGGTTCTATAAGAGAGCAGGCTGAGCATGCCAGGGGAAGCAATCCAGTAAAGAACATCCCTCCATGGCTTCTGCATCAGCTCCTGCTTGAGTTCCAGTCCTGACTTCCTTTGGTGATGAACAGCAGTATGGAAGTGTAAGCCGAATAAACCCTTTCCTTCCCAACTTGCTTCTTGGTCATGACGTTTGTGCAGGAATAGAAACCCTGACTAAGACACACATTTAGGAGCCAGGTATCTCCTAATAGCACCTCAAGTTGGGAACCAAACTTTCATTTAAAATAAATATAATCTTATGGGATATTTAAAGTTCTACCTATAACATCAATTTTTCTTTATGTTTCTCCCATATTATATAACAAAATCTCTCCCACTAAAAGAAAATCATTACTTTAAAAAAGTCTTATTTATTTGTATTTTATGTGGATGAACATTTTCCTATATATATGTATGTGTACCTCTGCGCAGTCTTATGGACTATCCAATACTCATTAAAGAAAACTTCCTTGGGTTTTGTTCCCTGCATTCTAAGAAACTGGTCAGATAGTAAAAGCTTAATATCATTAATAAAAAATAAATAAAATATTAACTATGTACAGCAGGAAAAAACCCAATGTGATGGTGAATTATACACATAAGTATTTCAATACTGAATCATATATGTATGTATATATATATATATATATATATATATATATATATATAGTAAATTTTTATTCAAAAAGTAGTATCTTTCTATGTATTTCTAGATCATTATTTTTCCTTATTTCATATGGTTAAGTGAAAGTTGAGTACAGTTTTGAGTAGCAAAATAATTTTGATGTACTATCAAATTTATAACAATTGTGAGTATATTTGCTTTGTGACTACATGCATGTAAATTGATTTTTCACTGCTATTGAAATAGTTGAAAATCAACTATAACATAACAAAGGTTAAATGACAAAACACAGTTTTCTACTCTACTCATTCCTCATTATTATTTCTCTCTCTCCTGCTGCATAACAATGGGGTGGATCATAGTAGTTACCCTTTCTCTGTAGTTTCAGATTTTTTTTTTGACCTTAATTTTAATAGTGGTATTTAAATGCTTTAACCACTCTTCTAGTCCACCACCCACCACAGATAGTAGAAAAGAATGGTTATTCGGATACAGGAGAAGTAGGCCTGTTTAGAAATTGATCTTTGGAGCAAATCACATCTGCATTGTTAGGAAACCAGCAGTTCAGATCACAGGAGTCAGAGGTGGCAGCTGGATCCACTCTCAAATACTTCATGAATATACCAGCAGTCCAGTCCAGTAGTTTCCAGATAGCAAACATAAATCAGCAGTGGTTACAGAACCCAGCAGAAACAGCAAGGCTTCAGCTGAATTGGCACAAGTCAACAGGACTGGCCAAGAGCACCAAGAGAAGTTCTCTGCGCTGCCTGTTTTAGATCAGCGAAGACAGAAGACCAGACAGCATTGCAGAGCTAGCTCTACAAGCCAACTCCTCTCACTGTCTTTTGAGTCCTATTTCTATTCCCTCCAATCATCACGTGTCCTCCATATGCCTTGCCTCACCAAGAGTCTCGCCTCAGAATGTAAATCTGTCTTAGCAAAACTCCACCTGACTCTGAATCAGTTGATATCATTCTGCCAATAGGCCTGATATATTCCAACACAAGTCTGCTTTAGCAAAACATCCTTTTACCTGTGTCTGCTTCAGGGAATCACCCTTCACAAGTATGCACCAGTGAAACGCCATATGACCCAACTGATTTTCAAAAGGAACAGTAAGTTTCTACTTCATATTTCATTTTACAATTAATTCATTTATGCTTGTTGGCTTACTAACTAGGAGAACTGCCATCTTTCCTTACCCAAAGATCTAACATGTACAAAACAACTCCATTTATGCTTGAGAACCCAAAACCTTGTAACATAGTTCTTTATCACTGCTGTCAGCATTTCAGCAATTATTTTTATTCCAATGTGTTTCCCAGAGGGTCATATAACATGTTAAATTAAAACTAAAGAAATTCATTAAAATAAACTAAATTAAACTAGCAAATATCAGGGAAAACACTAAAGGTTCATAAATAATAGTAATTATCCTTTCAGATCATAATAGAGTTAAAATATCAATATTTAACACAACCATCACTGCTAGGAAGTCTTAAAATGTTTGAAACCAACACATATAGTTCTAAAAAAAATGATAAAGAAAAAAATCAAGAAAATAAAAACTAGCTACAAAAATAAATAATCAAAACTAAAGAAACAGAAAGAAAATATTAGAAATAGAGAAAAATAATACAAATGCAAACATTTGTTTTATTTTTTTATTGCATATTTTCTTTATTTACATTTCAAATGCTATCACAAAAGTTTCCTATACCCTCCCACTCCCTGCTCCCCTACCTGCTCACTCCCACTTCTTGGCCCTGGAATTCCCCTGTACTGGGACATATAAAGTTTGTAAGACCAAGGGGCCTCTCTTCCCAGTGATGGCCAACTAGACCATCTTCTGCTACTTATGCAGCTAGAGACACGAGCTTTGGGGGGAGGGTACTGGTTAGTTCATATTGGGTGGTATTGTTGTTACACCTAAAGGGTTCTAGACCCTTTCACCTCCTTGGGTAATTTCTGTAGGTCCTCCATTGGGGGCCCTGTGTTACATCCTCTTCTGTATTTGCCAGGCACTGGCATAGCCTCACAAGAGACAGCTATATCAGAGCCCTTTCAGCAAAATCTTGCTGGCATATGCAATAGTGTCTGGGTTCTGGGTTTGGTGGCTGATTATGGGATGGATTCCCAGGTAGAGTAGTCTCTGGATGGTCCATGCTTTCCTCTTAGCTCCAATCTTTGTCTCTGTAACTCCTTTCATGGGTGTTTTCTTCTCTATTCTAAGAAGGAATAAAGTATCCATACGTCAGTCTTCATTCTTCTTGATTTTATTGTGTTTTGTAAATTGTATCTTGGGTATTCTAAGTTTCTGGGCTAATATCCACTTATCAGTGAATGCATATCAAGTGACTTCTTTTGTAATTGGGTTACCTCACTAAGGATGATATCCTCCAGATACATTCATTTGCCCAAGAATTTCATAAATGCATTGTTTTTAATAGCTGAGTAGTACTCCATTGTGTAAATGTACCACATTTTCTGTATCCATTCCTCTGTTGAGGGACATCTGGGTTCCTTCCAGCTTCTGGCTATTATAAAAAAGGTTGCTATGAACATAGTGGAGCATGTTTCCTTATTACAAGTTGGAACATCTTCTGGGTATAAGCCTAGTAGAGGTATTGCTGGATCTTCTGGTAGTGCTCTGTCCAATTTTCTGAGGAACCTCCAGACTGATTTCCAGAGTGGTTGTACCAGCTTGCAATCCCACCAGCAATGGAGGAGTGTTCCTCTTTCTCCACATCCTGGCCAGCATTTGCTATCATCTGAGTTTTTGATCTTAGCCATTCTGACTGGAGTGAGATAGAATCTCAATGTTGTTTTGATTTGCATTTCCCTGATGATTAAGGATGTTGAACATTTTTTCAGGTGCTTCTCTGTCATTTGGTATTCCTCACTTGAGAATTCTTTGTTTAGCTCTGAACCCCATTAAAAAATGGGGTTATTTGAATTTCTGGAGTCCAGCTTTTTGAGCTCTTTGTATATATTGGATACTAGTCCCTTATCAGATTTAGGATTGTTAAAAATTCTTTCCCAATATGTTGGTGGCCATTTTGTCTTATTGACAGTGTCTTTTGCCTTACAGAATCTTTGCAATTTTATAAGGTCCCATTTATCAATTCTTGATCTTACAACACAAACCATTGCTATTCTGTTTAGGAATTTTCCCCCTGTGCCCATATCTTCGAGGGTTTTCCCCACTTTTTCCTCTCTAAATTTCAGTGTCTCTGGTTTTATGTGGAGGTCTTTTATCCCCTTAGACTTGAGCTTTGTACAAGGAGATAAGAATGGATCAATTCACATTCTTCTGCCTGATAACTGCCAGTAGTGCCAGCAGACTTTATTGAAAATGCTGTCTTTTTTCCACTGGATGGTTTTAGCACCTTTGTCAGAGATCAAATGACCATAGCTGTGTGGGTTCATTTCTGGGTCTTCAATTCTATTCCATTGATCTACCTGTCTGTTGCTGTACCAGTACCATGCAGGTACCAAAGTTAAATCAGGATCAGATTAACGATCTAAACAGGCCCATTTTCCCTAAAGAAATAGAAGCAGTCATCAATAGTCTTCCAACCAAAAAAAGCACAGGACCAGATGGGTTTAGTGCAGAGTTCTATCAGACCTTCAAAGAAGACCTAATTCCAACTCTCCTCAAACTATTCCACAAAATAGAAACAGAAGGTACGCTACCCAAATCATTCTATGAAGCCACAGTTATTCTGATACCCAAACCACACAAAGATCCAACAAAGAAAGAGAACTTCAAACCAATTTGTCTCATGAATATCAATGCAAAAATACTCAATAAAATCCTCACAAACTGAATCCAAGAACACATCAAAATGATCATCCATCATGACCAAGTAGGCTTCCTCCCATGAACGGAGGGATGGTTTAATATACGTAAACCCATCAACGTAATTCATTATATAAACAAACTCAAAAACAAAAACCACATGATCATTTCCTTAGATGCTGAAAAAGCATTTGACAAAATCCAACACTCATTCATGATAAAAGTCTTGGAAAGATCAGGAATTCAAGGCCCATACCTAAACATAATAAAAGCAATCTACAGCAAACCAATAGCCAACATCAAACTAAATGGAGAGAAACTCAAAACAATCCCACTAGGATCAGGGAATAGATAAGGCTGCCCTCTTTCTCCCTACCTATTCAATATAGTACTTGAAGTCCTAGCCAGAGCAATTCAACAACAAAAGGAGTTCAAGGGGATACAAATTGGAATGGTAGAAGCCAAAATATAACTATTTGCAGATGATAGGATAGTATATATAAGTGACCCTAAAAATTCCTTCAGAGAACTCCTAAACCTGATAAACAGCTTCAGTGCAGTAGCTGGATATAAAATTAACTCAAACAAATCAATGGCCTTTCTCTAAAGAAAGGATAAACCTGCTGAGAAAGAAATTAGGGAAACAACACCGTTCACAATAGTCACAAACAATATAAAATACCTTGGTGTGACTCTAACTAAGGAAGTGAAAGATCTGTATGTCAAGAACTTCAAGTCTCTGAAGAAAGAAATTGAAGAATATCTCAGAAGATGGAAAGATCTCCCATGTTCATGGATTGGCAGGATTAATATAGTTAAAATGGCTATCCTGCTGAAAGCAATCCATAGATTCAATGAAATCCCCATCAAAATTCCAACTCAATTCTTCCCTGAGTTAGAAAGGGCAATTTGCAAATTCATCTGGAACAATAAAAAACCTAGGATAGCAAAAACTATTCTCAACAATCAAAGAACTTCTGGAAGAATCATCATGCCTGACCTCAAGCTGTACTACATTGCAATTGTGATAAAAACCTTTGTTTAAAAATGCTGATAAAAATAATAAATCCTGGGTCAGCAAGGTAGTTAGAAAGATAAGACACTTTCTGCCAGGCTTAATGATACACACTTGTTAAGAGAGAACTGACTCCTGCAAGTTGTCCTTTGACCAGCACACACACACACACACACACACACACACACACACACACACACACATGCCTGCCTTTCTTCTGGAGGTGTTCAAGCATGGTCAGTATACCAGCTCAGGGAGGACAGGGCAACATCCTGATCTGGGCTCTGCAGTTCTCATCTCAGTTCAGGGAAACAGAGCAGTGTTGTATGCCAAGCTGGACAGGGCGGGGGCGAGGGGCCTAGAATGAGCAGAATCCTGCTCTGGTTGGGACCAAGTGCTGTGAGTGCCAGAGGGGCCTTCTTCTGGAGTCTTAGTGCTAAGGTTCATTTAGACAAAGGTTGTCTCCTTGGCAGTGAGTGTTTAAAGCAGTAACTCTCTGAGACCATCTTAGTTTGTTCTTATTTCTTAATTATTTATAGCATATCAAGTCTCTTCAGAGTTAGGCACATCCTCTTCCACTAAGCCGAACAAGGCAGCCCTGTTGAGGAATGGATTCCACAGTCAGGCTACAGCTTTAGAGACAACCCCTCCTCCAGTTGTTGGGGAACCCACATGGAAACTGAGCTGTACTTCTGTTCCTTTGTTATATATGTAATAGGGGCCTCAGTTCAGACCATGTATGTTCTTTGGTTGACAGGTCATTCTCTGAGAGCTCCCAGGGTTCCAGATTAATTGACTTCATTGTTTGCATTTCATTATAATGGATAGTTGTGAACATAATTGCTTTATTTGACACGAACCAGTTATTATATAATTTTTGGGAAAGGTGTGAGAATATCTAGGAAACGAAGGTCATTGGCTGAAGGCTAAGGCTATTGAAATGTCTCATGAGCATAAAGAGGCATCCCAGGTGCCGAGTTATGTGAGCCTGAGGATTCTGATTACATGCTCCAGAGGCATGGAGGTAGAGAAGGAGCAGTGCCCTCCTGCTATCTCAAATCTCTGTGATTTCCAGGACTTAAGCAGGCTCCATTTCACCAGTTCCAAGCCTATCTGGTAGCACAGCCCACATGCCCTACAATACTCCATAAATAAAGGGCAAGAGAAAAGCTAGTTGGAAGAGGGGAGGGGGTCAGGGGTGGGGACATTAGTATTCTTTCTACACTTTACCCCACAGTTACCCAGCAACAGCCAGGTAGGCCTGGCCCACTGTAAAAGGGTCTGCTTGCCCCCTCCTCTCTCTCTCTCTCTCTCTCTCTCTCTCTCTCCTCTTGCCCACCTTCTCTCCCTAACCCCTTCTCCCCTCTCTACCTGGTCATGGCCATCCTCTACTTTTCTAATCTCTCTCATTCTCTGCCTTTCTCTGCCTCTACTACCCTCTTAACATTCCTCCCCATACCCTGAATACACTTTATTCTATACTATACTGTCTGTGTCCTGTGGCTGGTCCCTCAGGGGAAAGGATACCTTGGCATGGGCCCACCGAGACACCCCTTCCGCACACCTTACTACACTCCCATAGAACATATTCTTATACCTCTCTATCTTTTTATAATCACAACAGAAAGTACCAGGTCAAATTTCAATGCTGAATTCGCCCAAAGATTTACATTGAAAAACAAAAATTCTCAATAATATTTTCCAGTAAAGAGAAGGTAAGGAGACCCAGAAGAACACATTTCCTCAGATCAGCCCTGTTCTAAAACAAAAGCCAAGTTAGGAACTATAGGAGAAGACAAATATAAATAATATTTCCACAGATTACTTAAATGCTTAAGTCTAAAGATTTAATCATTGACATCACAAAAGGAAAACTAAAATTATTAACAATTTTTATCTAATTGTATAAAAAAGTTATATGCCATGTCCAAAGATGATTTATTCCTGATTTGTAAGACTACATCAACAATTCTTTATGATTGATTGATAGACTCATGACATAAACAAGCTAAATTTTAAAATAACACTTGATCGTATCAACACATTTAGAAAATGTGTTTAATAAGATTAACATGCTTTCTTGTTAAAAATGGTCTGTGATTAGGGGTGGGAATGCTGCCCTAATCTAGCAGGCTGAAGATCACTGGATTCAGATTCCGCACATCAGTAAGAAAAACAATAACTTTTTATTTTATTTTAGAAATAACAACTTCCCCAACTTGTTAATCATCACTTGAAAAATCCTGCAAAATAAATTCAAACTTGACTATGAAAAAGACAAATATTTGGTTTTTCCTCTTAAATAGGCGCAAGTCAAAATGTACCAATACCACTCCCATTTAATACGCCAGAAATCTCAGACGTGCAAGGCAACAATGGGAAATAGGGATGCAAATTCAAAAGGAATTAATAAACACCTTTTCACAGATGTCTAAACAAAACACTGAAAAGGAACAAAATAACACTCTTGGAGCTAATAACACTTGCAAAGTTACAGGATACAGTATAATATACAAAAGACTGATACATAAGAAGTTAATTCAAAGGACCTGGGGTGCTGGGTCTTGCTTTCCAGAGTAAAGCATTCTCATTAGGTCCTGGCAATTGACTTATCTTCTGGAAGACAAGTGCTGAACTCTTGTTTTTTTGTTTGTTTGTTTGTTTGGTTGGTTAGTTTTGTTTTGTACTGTTTTTGTTTTTGTTTTTTTCTGGTTTTCTGGAGACAGGGTTTCTCTGTATAGTCCTGGCTGTCCTGGAACTCACTTTGTAGACAAGGCTGGCCTAGAACTCAGAAATCCACCTGCCTCTGACTCCTGGGTGCTGGGATTAAAGGCGTGTGCCACCATGATGGGTTTGCTGAACTCTTGGAATAGTGTCCTTGATAAGGTAGTTTTCAGTACTAGGGCTTTGGAGCTATGCTATACATGTTTATTAGATAGTTTTTGCTAAAATATGTTTATAGTATATATCAATATTTATATTCCTGAGGCCTTGATCTCCTTCCTTGATGCCAAATTGATTACATAACTTGTGCTTACAAGTATGAATTACAATGAGCACATTTCTGGTCAGGGAATAGACATTTTGCTAAAGCTTGTCCTACAGGAGCTGCATGCCTATAAGACTCATATCAAAGTCACTGGATACCATGGATTTGATGTCATTCTAATATCGCAAATATGGCCACACATCACACGGTGCTGCTCAGAAAATTAAGTCCATCTGTGAGATTCCATTAAGAGAACACATATGGAAGATGGTACCAGGTCCTCCAAGGATCATGCCATATGTGCTTCTTTCTTTTACTAATTTTATTCTGCATTGTTTTGCTGTCATGAGCTATCATCATGATTCTAATAGCTTTTCTGAACCTTGAGGATACTCATAATTAACTATATTTGGAGGTATTGGGTACAAGACTTTGCCATAGCTTAAATAAGAGATTTGTTACTACTCACCTTCACCATATTGTACAGACACATGAAACAGAGTGGAAAAATATGATACTGAAAGACAAGACACCTAGAACAATGGAGCATCTGTTTCATTGATCTCACTGCTTCTGGAAATATACTGTCAAACAGGCAGTCAACAGAATTTTTACAAATATATGTTTGTGCATGTTGATCCTTATTTTTATGAAATTAAAATGCAATTACATCATTTCCCATTTCTTCACTCCATCCCCCTTTTTACAGATCCCCTTGCTCTCTCTTAAATGCATAACCTTTATTTCCTCATTATTATGACTGGATTTTAACAAAGACCAAAACAAACCAATAGAAAAAATAGCTTTTCAAAGAGTGTACTGTGATGATGAGACATACTGTAAGAGAGTTCATTGAGATGAGTAATGTTTACATTATACATAGACACGTACTACATACATGCACATACACACACATATATGCTCACACAACATATATACATATACCCCCCACATATATACATATACACACATATACTATACACAAACACACACATAGACATAAATACATATATGCACACAGTGGAACATAGACCAAATATAAAATGTAAAAAACTGCAAATGTTTGGTGTAAAGTCCATGAGATTATGAGTCTTATGATGTTTTTCACATACTGACAAAAGAATGATTATTAGAAGCAACCAAAATGCAGTACTTTATTAAAATTAAAACGGCAGAGGCAGGTGGATTTCTGAGTTCGAGGCCAGCCTGGTCTACAGAGTGAGTTCCAGGACAGCCGGGGCTATACAGAGAAACCCTTACTAAAGATGATGAAGTAAGTGAAACTACAAGATGCAAAATAGAAAGAAATTTCTGCAAAACAAGAAGAGATTTAACATCTCTAAAAAAATATATAGTAAAAGTCAACTCTAAATATCAATCCACTGTTCAAAGGTTTCCATCTTAAAATGGGAACCACTACAAAGGACCAGACTACCTCCCCACATAAGATAAAGACACAGGAAGAAACCCAGTGAAATGATGAACAGTCCCATGGGTATTAAAGCACTGACATTCACACAGGAGGGAAGTGTTCCTACAAAATTGTTTGTCTAGAGCATTTGGCAGTCATTTGCTTGCTTATGGTAGGAAGCTGAACTTCCTTTCTTCTTGTGGCAAAGAGCAGAGGTGCAACCCTGTCAGTTAAGTGTATGAATTCAAATCATAGTTCCTTGTTGTCTGTATCATGCAGTCCATCAATCATGCACCAAGACAGTGACTCAGTTAGCATAGACTCATGAATAAACACCAATGTGCAAGCATTGAGTAGAAAAAAACCTTGAGTAGAAAAATAGAAAAACTAATGTGGATGCACTTACAAGTGGCCCTTTATTAAGGAAATGAAATAGTAAACAAATCTCAACAAGGCATGAAAGACCCTTAAAATAAGAGCTCTTGTTAACCCATATATTCCACCTTAAAAATGACTGTCTCCTGTCCAATTCACAATGGAATCTTCATTGCTTTGTGAACAGCCGTTAAGTGCCAAGAATGAGATCTTACTTACATCTTTGTAGTTTCTGTACATGATGTAGTAATGTCCATTGTTATGGAGTTCAATTGAGTGATAATCAGGCAGAGAAGTTTAGCTTCTACATTCCTGGAAGAAGAAGAAAAACACTGCTATATATGTGGAAAGTGAAATTCCTCCTGAATAATTGAATAAAATCTTAATCGCACTTTGCAAAGCTATCATGCAAATTATCATCAGGATAAATCAGTAAAACCTGAGGATTATTCAGTCCAAGTAACTTGACTTGAGGTATAGGCCACAAAACTTAATACCTCAAACAAATATCTTCGTTCATCCTTCAGCTATCCACAGATTTCATAGCCTATGCAAAAATTGACAATGGAGTTAGGATTCCCAAGATAAAATAAGAAAGTCAGGTTAAATATTTCAGATAGTAATAATTTTAGTTTATTTTTCAAATATCATATCATGAATATACTATGATATGTATCAACAATTGATTTGACAATTTATTTGTCTATTTTTTTTATTAGATATTTTCTTCATTTACATTTTAAATGCTATTCCAAAATTCCCCTATACCCTCCCCCCACCCTGCTTCCCTACCCATCCACTCCCACTTCTTGGCCCTGGCATTCCCCTGTACTGGAGCATATAAAGTTTGCTAGACCAAGGGAACTCTCTTTCTGATAATGGTCGACTAGGCTATCTTCTAATACATATGCAGCTAGAGACACATGCTCTGGGGGTTCTGATTAGTTCATATTGTTGTTCCACCTATAGGGTTGCAGATCCCTTCGGCTCTTGGGTATTCTCTCTAGCTCCTACATTGGGGACCCTGTGTTCCTTCCTAGAGATGACTGTGAGCATCCACTTCTGTATTTGTCAGGCACTGACAAAGCCTCACAGGAGAGAGCTATATCAGGGTCCTTTCAGCAAAATCTTGCTGGCATATGCAGTAGTATCTGCGTTTGGTGGCTGATTATGGGATGAACCCCCAGGTTGGGCAGTCTCTGGATGGTCCATCCTTTTGTCTTAGCTGCAAACTTTGTCTCTGCAACTCCTTCCAGGATATTTTATGCCGGGCGTGGTGGCACACGCCTTTAATCCCAGCACTCGGGAGGCAGAGGCAGGCGGATTTCTGAGTTCGAGGCCAGCCTGCTCTACAAAGTGATATCCAGGGCAGCCAGAGCTACACAGAGAAACCCTGTCTCAAAAAAAAAATGATATTTTATTCCCTATTGTAGGGAGGAATGAAGTATCCATGCATTGGTCTTCCTTCTTGATTTTCTTGTGTTTTGGAAGTTATAGAGAAATCAACAGGCAGTTATGTGAATGGATGATAAATCTATATACAAAGATAATCATGTATCTTGTGTTTTACTAGGTAAATCTGGTAATCTAGCTATAGTGGTGAAACTACTACTATGATGGTATTCTAGTGGTATAGATGGAAGTACAAAAAGTCCATCTTTCTTCTAAGAAGACCGGGCAAGATGACCCATCCTTGTATATCATTTGTCAGATAAAGAAATTAACTGTGGCATCTATTTTAAGCACTAATTACAATAATAACTTTTGCTTTACATGATTAAACCCTTCATATTGATAAGTCACCCAAGGGGTTCTGTCCAATGAAGTTAGTGGAAAAGTGTTTGCATTTCATGATAAAGGTCTAGGTTTAAAATACTGGAGTCTGTTCCTGACCCATCTGAAGATATGACTTCATAGCAATAATATCCATGGTGCAAACAGAATTCATTTAGAGCATCAACATTACTGAGGATGCCATCACAGGACAGTGGCAGCTAATAATTAGTGAAAGTCAAATCATCAATTTGATAAACAAATGCACAAAAGTCAACTGGTAGTTGAATATTTTCTCTAATGTTAATAGTATTACCATGCTTAGGAAATAGAATATACAATCAATATATTAAGTAGGATAATAAATATACTTAGAATATAGAATACAGTTCCATCTCAGACTATTTTTCATAAAACATAACATATTTCAATATAGTTAGTATATAGAATACATATGTATATGTATTTTCCAAATTATTTATGAAAATGTCTGAGTATAATTTTGTGATATGGTACATATACACATATATATATAAATGGTAAATAACTTTTATTATTAATAAGAATCCATGAGATTTTGTTTCTAAATTCATAAACACAGTTCCCCAGAACAAGGGGCCATCAAAAGCAAGAATTAATTGCTTATATCCAAAAACAGCTTTTGATACAATTAAATATCATACAAATGCAATATTTATTGAGGTAAAACAAAATTTAAAGAAGTTTTAATATACTATCAATATTCTTACCAAATATTTTTGCCACTATACATAGATTTGGAGAGAAACATTGGGCCATATGGGGATAAGAGTAAGACCAGTGTATTCTTTAGAAATCCTACAGAACATTCTAGAATTATGTGAGCACAATAGCTGTACAGTGGCATGTTATAATCACAATAATAAAGTACTCTGTATATTAAACCAGTCTCAAAACACTTCTCAAAATGCACATTGCATCTCCAAAACCATAAAAATATCCAGTGGATTGTTAAACTACACCTGATTGGCCATTTAAATGTCTTCCAGAATGATTTCATTTCCTACCTTCTCATTAAATAAGGTAACCTGAATTTTTTTATTGAGGTTTCACTTTATTGAGATTATATCAATAAAGATCACTATGACTTTCATTGGAATTTTCATTACTGAGAACCTTCAAAAAAGAGACATAGAACGCAATAAAGTAAATGCCAGCTTCGATATTTGGCCTAGGTTCACCATATTAAAATTGTTACAGCCTAACAGTTTTTTCTTCAGTAATATATTGTAATGATTTCTTTTAGTGTTGCATCCTGCAAAGGTAGAGAGAAGCAAAATGTCTCTAAATTGTATTAGTGTAGCCCTAAACATCACTGCAAGAACATTCAACACATTGGTAACACAGCTTTATGGCACCACCTTAGCTGAAAGGATGTATATGCATATATCTTTATGGTGCTTTCACTACAGAGAATTAGATATGACGTGTTTGTGTAATTCTTAGTGAGTGAAGATTTCTTTTCAGTTGGGAAATTTGTTATTAAGAGTGATTCATCTCACAGAAAGGCATAGCTCCTGGCTACAGCTGGAGTCACATCTCAGAGAAGGCAATATTGAGCTTAGGAAAACATCAGGAATTCTGGGACCAATTTCAAAGTCATATTATGGAGAAAGAGAGAAAAGAGGAGTCATTTATCAGAGCAGCAAATGCTTTCCCAGTCACACATCAAATACTCAGAGATGGGAACAGCTAGTATTATTCTCCAACTGCTCTCAATTTTGTTTTATTATGGCTATAAAAACATCTGTCCTTTCTGTTTTAAGTAAGAACTACCAGGGATGATGCTAAGGACATCATACCCCTTCAAGGCCAGGGGGAAATTTTCTTCTGCATATATGCTTTGTTTGTTTGTTTGTTTGTTTGTTTGTTTGTTTGTTTTGTCTTTTGTGGTAACTAAAAATAAGAGAACTTTTGTTCTTCCAGAGAATCTCGGTTTTGTATCTAGCATCCACATCAGGTGGTTTACAACTGCCTGTAACAACACCTCTATAAAATCTATACCCTATTCTGACCTCCACACATGCAAATACACACAGACACACACACAAACACACACACACACACACACACACCATTTATCATGCATAATTTAAGATAAATAAATAATAAAATATGATTGCAAATTAGAATCTATTACTTCCTAAATATTTGAACCACAACAAAATTGAGTCATTATATATCATGATTCACTACTGCAAAACCTGTCTTCTGAATATAGCATGGCTGTCACACTCAGGAGTCATGGCAGCCAGGGACCAAGACAGTCATCATCCCAACACTGAACAGGGAGAGGCACACAGGTGCCCAATCCTGTCTAATAGATGTTGAGAGCTGATTGCTACTGAGAAGAGACAATTTTCTCCAGGGATGTGGTCCTCTCACATTGTTTGTCCATGACTGACTGTGTGGCCTTATGCCATGTGTACATGAGTAGCAGTAACTGGATTCAGCGGGTTATAAAGAAAAACATAACAGTGATATGAATCTTGGAAGTGGATTAAAGGATCTGGGAGAAGTTGGTAGAAGTGAAGAGTGTATATGATCAAAATTTGGTTTATACATACACACACACACACATATATGTATACGATATAGATGTATGGAATTCTCAAAGAACAAAGTTATGCTAATCAAAACCAAGAGTGAATATATCATTTTTATGCATCCATCCCAAGGATACTTCCTGAGATTTTATACTGATTCAGGTAGGGTTACAAATGACTCAAAAAAAAAAATAGCAGTGAATAGGAAAGACTCACTATCTCTATAAGTCATTCCCACCCAGTGAGGGATGACAGAGGCACAAACCCTGGTGTCTTTGTTTGTGTCCGTTCACCTCCTAGCCAACCTGCCATGCAATCTCTCATGATCCTGATCATGATCATATGTGATCATGATCTTACATGATCCTAAAGCTCTCTCCGTATAGAATTTTCCTCACTAGATAAACTCATTACTTGCTTAGCTGTATGGTAATTTTGTCCTCACTGCTTTCAAGTACTGCTGGACAGTTCCCCAGTTCTACTTAATATGCCTTCTCTCTACCATGACACTAGTATTACTTAGTGTCTCTTTATTTTTCTCCTAAGTATGTATTCATTACTCATTTGCATATCCTTTATTCATATTCCCTAGTCCTCTTTCTTTGTCTTCCTCTTGATAAAATTTTTCTTTGCAGTTATGTTTTGCCTTGTTAAGTAGATAGAACCCATGGCTTAGCAGAAGAGGGGTAGTAGACATTACTGAAGGCCTCTATTCAATTCTGTTACCTTTTTATTATGTAGACTGCCATTAGTATACTGACCCTCCTCTGTCAGAAACAAAACCAGCTTGATGTCTTTTCAAGGTAAGTAGTCTTTCTACACTTCTGGAAGTTTGAGTTGCAAGTCCAATTATCAGGTCTGTTTCTAATGAGGCAACTCTCTCCTTGATTTGTAGTCTGCCTTTTTATTGTGTCTTCAGTTGGCCTTTTTTTTTCCTGTGTCCCATCCCTAATGTCTCTTTCTCTTCCTGTAAAGACATCAGTCATACTGGATTACTGCCATCTTAATGGCCTTATTTTACTTAATTACCTTTTTAGAGGTTTTAGCTCCAAATATAGTTGCATTGGGAGTTAGGGCTTGAACATATTCTTGGAGGTGGATACATTTCAGTCCCTGACAACATTTACATATTGTTAGGCCATACATGGAAAAACACATTGAAGCTATGGGGAAGCATGCAATTGTTCTCTTTTACTGAACTAGGTCTTCTATGTCAGGCAGTGGTTCCTCTCATCTCTGCCTGGCTAGCCTATCTAAATGTCATAGATATTTGCCTTTAGGACAACATGATCAACTTTTACCAGATTAGTATTTCCACCTAATTTATTTTTATTCTTGTATTTGAAATTTACTGTGTTTTAACCATTTATCTCTTGAAAGCAGCTTGTAATTTCCTTCTTACCTAGATTGGCTATGCTTTCTTTGTGATTCTCTTATTCAACTTCACAGTCTTCCATATATATACAAAAAGTATTAATGAGTCAAATGCCAGCCTTAAATCAGATATGCTGAAACTGGTAGAAGAGAAAGCAGGGAATATCATTGGATGTATTTATTGGCATAGGAGACAGATTCGTGAAACACTGGTATAGGCACTAAGATCAACAATTAACAAATGGAATCTCATGAAACTGAAAAGCTTCCATAAGTCAAGGGGCAGTCAATAAAATAAAACAGAATGGGGAAAGATTTTGACCAACTCCACATCTGACACAAGGCTAATTTTCAAAATATATAAAGAACTACAGAAAGTAAGTATAGAGAAATCAAATAATCCCATTTAAAAATGGGATACCGATCTAAACAGAATTCTCAATAGGAGAAACTCCAATGGCTGAGAAGCACTTAAAGAAATGTTCAACATCCTTAGCCATCAGTGAAATACAAATAAAAACTACTTTGAGATTCTATCTTACACTGTTAGAATGGATAAAATCAATAACACAAGTGACATCTCATGCTGACAAGAATGTGGAACAAGAAGAACACTCCTCCATTGCTAGTGAGAGTGCAAACTTGTACAGACACTGTGGAAATCAATATGGCAGTTTCTCAGAATATCGAAAATCAGTCTACCTCAAGACCCAGCTATATCACCCTTGGGCATATAACCAAAGGAAACTCCATCATACCACAAAGACACTTGCTCAGCTATGCTCTAGGCAGCTTTATTCCTAATAAACAGAAATTGGAAATGACCTAGATGTCCATCACCTGAAGAAAGGGTAAAGAAAATGTGGTACATGTACACAACAGAGTATTTATTATTCAGCTGTTAAAAACAATGGCATAACTTGTATGGTTCAGGAGCCACAGGTCTCATGGAGGTGAAAGGAGAGGTAGGAGGAAAATATGGATTCCCTTGGGATCACAGGCAGGTCAAGCCAGGGGGGTAGAGACAGCAGGACATACGTGATATGTACTCACTTATAAGTAGATACTAGCCATAAAATACTGAATAACAATGCTATACTCTGCAGACCCAAAAGTGCTAAGCAATAAGGAAAGCCCAAATGAGGAAGCTTATATGTCACTTAAAAGGGGGAATAAAGTAGTCATAAGATGAAGATGGAGGGAGGAGTGTGGGAGGAAGAGGGATGGGGAGGGGAATGAGGGTTCAGGATTAGGTATGGAGAAGGACAGGAGAGAGTTATATGGTTGAAGTGGAAACATGGTTTCTCTGCAAACTCAGTTGTGTTTTGTGGAGCAGACACATGAAGGAGTGCTTTCCTGAAGCAGAACTGTTTGGACATGTGAGGGAAGAATCTTTGCCAATGATACACAGGTATTGGTTTGCCTTTTGTTGTTAAACTCTGTTTGTTGCCACTTCATAGAGAGATATGCACTAAAGGACTATCGCTAGCTGAGTCGCTCCCATATACAGGGATTTACAATGGTTTAGGAAGTAGATTGGGCTGTGGTATTGCATTATTCGTGAGAAGGTTAGCTAGAGCAGAACTCCTTAATTAGAATCATGACTTGGGTGTGAATGCCCTTGCCCTGGGAGTGTTAAGACCTCACACCCGGCTTCTAAAACTATAGCTGACCTTAGATACAGCTGACTTTGTCTCAGTTGTTTTATTACCCAGTTCCTGCTAGTCTTTGGGTTTGCTTTCCTCTGCTTTGTGTAAGAGTCATTAAGCATCCGGTGACCTCTCTGTATCTTGCTGGTGTGTCAACTAACTTCCCCAATTTTTTCTGTATAAAAAGTTTGATGCTCGGTTTGACAAATTACACTGAGATCCATACTCTCTTGTGTGAGTCTGTTTGTCACTCACCGAATCCTTGCGCGCAGATAAGGGATCTGGAGGGTCTTCGCCACAGTCTCCTGGAACCGTGGCATCCTGTATAACGAATGTTCCAAACTTGTCCTTGCGAATGCATCTGTGTGCTTTCTTTCAGTATTGTTTTACTATAGGTGCCTCCAAGCAATGACTTGCCAAATACTTAAGCAAAATTGAACTTTGTTTCCTGTCCTTCACCAATGCCCTAGGTATTCCTTGAGGGGACCATGAGCTTTGAATTCAGTAAGAATGTTGCCTATTCAGTAACATCCAGAATTGCCTCTAGTATTGTAAGAGAAATAGTGAAAGTGAGCAGGCATTACTATCTACTACAAAGAGTTAGAAATCTTAGGGCAAGCTTAGCAAAGTAAGTTTAGGATTCTTATTATAGTTATACATAGCAGACTACATTACTTATAAGTAGAAAGTCCCCCCCATCACTTAGAATAAAAGCATAGTCGCTCCTATATGTAGGAATTTACAGTGGTTTAGGAAGTAGATCAGGCTGTGGTTTTAGAGTATTGCATTATTCATGAGAAATTTAGCTAGAGAGGAACTCCCTAATTAGAACCATGACTTGAGCATGAAAGCCCTTGCCCCAGGAGTGTAAAGAGAAGTCAAGTCACTTACAGATAGAGATGACTTTGTCTCATTTGTTTTATTGCCCAGTTCCTGCCAGTCTTTGTATTTGCATTCCTCTGTTTTGAGTTAGAGTCATTTAGCATCCAGTAACCTCATTGTACCTTGCTGATGTGGCACCTAACTTCACTATTTCCTTGTGTATAAAAATTTGATGCTTGATTTGACAAATTACATTCAGATACAGCACACTCACTTGTATCCCAGTCTGTCTGTAACCCCTTTCTTGCCAACTCTTTGCCCACCTATCCAGAACCCCGAGTTCTTCCATGGATTGAGGGGGACCTGACTGAGGCCAGTCTGCAGCACTGCATGATAAGAACTTCAAGTCTCTGAAGAAAGAAATTGAAGAAGATCTCAGAAGATGGAAAGATCTCCCATGCTTATAGATTGGCAGGATTAATATAGTCAAAATGGCTATCCTGCCGAAAGCAATCTACAGATTCAATGCAATACTGATCAAAATTCCAACTCAATTCTTCACTGAGTTAGAAAGGACAATTTGGAAATTCATCTAGAATAACAAAAAAATCTAGGATAGCAAAAACTATTCTCAACAATCAAAGAACCTCTGGAGGAATCACCATGCCTGACCTTAAGCTGTACTACAGAGCAATTGTGATAAAATAAAAAAAAACTGTATGGTACTGGTACAGTGACAGACAGGTAGATCAATGGAATAGAATTGAGGACCCAGAAATGAACCCAAATACCTATGGTCACTTGATCTTTGACAAGAGTGCTAAAACCATCCAGTGGAAAAATGATAGCATTTTCAACAAATGGTGCTGGCACAACTGGAGGTTATCCTGTAGAAGAATGCAAATTGATCCATTCTTATCTCCTTGTACAAATCTCAAGTCTATGCAGATCAAGGAACTCCACATAAAACCAGAGACACTGAAACTTATAGAAAAAGTGGGGGAAAGCCTCGAAGATATGGGCACAGAGGAAAAATTCCTGAAGAGAACAGCAATAGCTTATGCTGTAAGATCAAGAATCAACAATTGGGAGCTCATAAAATTGTTAAGCTTCTGTAAGGCAAAAGACACTGTCAATAAGACAAAAAGGCCACCAACAGATTGGGAAAGGATCTCTACCAATTCTAAATCAGATAGGTGACTAATATCTAATATATATAAAGAACTTAAGAAGATGGACTCCAGAAAATCAAATAACCTTATTAAAATTGGGGTACAGAACTAAACAAAGAATTTTCAACTGAGGAATACTGAATGGCTGAGAAGCACCTGCAAAAAAAAATGTTCAACATCCTTAATCATCAGGGAAATGCAAATCAAATCAACCCTGAGATTCCACCTCACACCAGTCAGAATGGCTAAGATCAAAAATTCAGGAGACAGCAGATTCTGGCAAGGATGTGGAGAAAGAGGAACACTCCTCCATTGCTAATGGGATTGCAAGCTGGTACAACCACTCTGGAAATCAGTTTGGCAGTTCCTCCTGAAAACTGGACATAGTACTATGAGAAGATTCAGAAATACCACCCCTGGGCATATACCCTGAAGATGTAATAAGGACACATGCTCCACTATGTTCATCGCAGTCTTATTTATAATAGCCAGATGTTGGAAAGAACCAAGATGTCCCTCAACAGAGGAATGGATACAGAAAATGTGATACATTTACACACTGGCATATTACTCAGCAATTAAAAACAATGAATTTATGAAATTCTTATGCAAATGGATGGATCTGGAGGATATCATCCTGAGTGAAGTAACCAGATCATAAAAGAACACATATGTTATGCACTCACTGATAAGGGGATATTAGTCCAGTAACTTAGAATACCCAGGATACAATTTGCAAAACATATGAAATTCAAGAAGAAGGAAGACCAAAGTGTGAATACTTTGTTCCTTCTTAGAATGGGGAACAAAGTACCCATGGAAGGAGTTACAGAATCAAAGTTCAGGGCTGAGATAGAAGGAAGGACCATCCAGAGACTGCCCCACCTGGGGATTCATCCCATATACAACCTCCAAACCCAGACACTATTGCATATGTCAGCAAGATTTTGTTGAAAGGACCCTGATATAGCTGTCTCCAGTGAGGCTATGCCAGTGCCTGGCAAATACAGAAGTGGATGCTTACAGTCATCTATTGGATGGAACACAGGGCCCCCAATGGAGGAGCTAGAGAAAGTACCCAAGGAGCTGAAGGGGTCTGCAACCCTATAGGTGGAACAACAATATGAACTAACCAGTACCCCAGAGCGCGTGTCTCTAGCTGCATATGTATTAGAAGATGGCCTAGTCGGCCATCATTGGGAAGAGAGGCCCCTTGGTCTTACAAACTTTATATGCCCCAGTACAGGGGAATGCCAGGGCCAAGAAGTGGGAGTGGGTGAGTAGAGGAGCAGGGCAAGGGGAGGGTATTGGGAATTTTGGGGATAGCATTTGAAATGTAAATGAAAAAATATCTAATAAAAAAGAAATAGGGTTATTTTGAGTGGGGTACATGTTTGTGCATTTTAAAGTGTCATTTCATAGGTGATCTGTCTGGCTATGCACATCTCAGAACAAATCTTAAATTTTACAGAATATTTTCTTACTACCTATCAATGTCTCATAATACCTCTGTTTTTCAATGATATTCTGGCTTTAATTTACTTGCTCTTTCAATAAGCTGTAAAATAAAATTTATAATTCCCTATGTCCATCATAGGATGCTTACATATCAATGAATATGATGATGGTAACACAATGATACAAATGGCCAATATATTGATTTTGAATTTGAGAAAAGAACTTTTACATTTACCTTTTTTACCCTCAAAGCATCATCCTGAAACTACAACTTCATAGCAGGAAGCAACATAGACAATTTTATTTATACAGCCAAGGTATTATAAATAAATCAGCATTTGAACAAACTATTGGCACTCACTAGCAATGAAATATGGAGACAGAAAAAGCATGAGAGAAGTGAAAATATTTGCACCAATACATATCTAAAAGATTACATAACTCATATACATATGTAAAGTGTTTCACAGGAAAGTCAAGAAATCTTAAAAGAATATATTTGTTCATTGTTTATAAAATCTATCAAATAAAAACATTGAAAATTCAGAAACAAATGAGAATAGGTACTTGAGAAAAACAGTTTTAAATGAAATAAAATAAGCATGTGTATAGTGCTTCCTCAATGAGATTACATTTTGTATAGTTTTGACAAATAAGAATATTTATTTGTTCAAATTATTTGAAATATGTAATTAAAGTAATGTTACAGATGTGATTATTTCCCACCATGTTACAGCTACTAGTGTCTTATTTTAAAATAACCTTCCAACATGCAGGTTAAAATTCATGGCCCTTTCTCCTCTCTTCTCCTTCTTCCCTTCAAACCCTTTCAGATGCACCTTCTAACTCTCTTTCTAATTTGGGTTCTCTGTGTGTGTATGTATATATATATATATATATATATATATATATATAATTTAATACATGCATACAAACTATTCAATCTGTATAATGTTATCTGTATGTATGTTTTCAAGGCTGGTCACTCATATTACATAACCAGTTGGTTTTCTCTTCCCTAGGGAAAACTCATTCTCCCTCTTCATCATTCTTCAGTTACCTATAGTTCTATGAGCATGTGTGAGACCTTGTGGGCTTTCACTCTTTGATTTCTGTTCTTTCTCTTAATTAGTTACACTCTCAAAAACTGCCTTCCACTAAATCACCCCTTATAACCTCTAGGGTTATCAGTAAGACCCAAACCATCAAAACCCTATAGCATATATTGGCTGTCTCTCATTTACTCTCCCAATTGTTCATCCTTCCCTCCTGGCACATGGTTTATTTTCATGTCAGTACCAGAAGTGTCCTTCTCAGATTTAATGCAGATCATCATTCCTCTGCTTCAATGCCTCCTGTAGCAAGCTTGCATGGTTGTGGGATAGTACGTGCCTCCAGAGGCAAGCCTGGATGGTAGTAGGATAGCCAGTGTCTCCAGGGGCTTCTAAACCTAGACTCTTTGCCTCATTTTCTCCCTTAGCTTCCTAAGAGTTACTCTTTCATATTTCATTCTGTCCCAGGCATCCCAGAATCCATTGCTTTCTGAGAACTTACCCTGAATGCTTTCTCTTCATCATCCCATGCATTCTCTCCACAGTATGCAAAACCTCGAAATATACATAGCTAATGTTAGATTTTCCTTAAATACCTCAAGTGTCTTCTCTAAAATGTCTTGGGTGCTTAATTTCAAATTATAAAACTGGAGTGCCTCACAGTCTACCCACTTCTACATTATTTTTATCCATGAGAATAATCATGTTTTAATATAAGATGGGATGTTTAATCTGACTTCATTTTTTGCAAGGCACTTATTCTTTGAGATTTCATATTCACACATGACACATTCTGGTCACATTAATTCCTTAAATCTTCTTGTTCTTGTTCTTTCTTCTATTCCTTCATACCAACTGGTCCACTCTGCCCACCAGTTCACTTTCAACTCTTTGTTCCAATGCTTTTGATTTCACTCTCCTGGGTTTAACCAGTAACACCTTAAAGGATGTGAGTGGTACCTGTTGACTAACATAAGAGTAACTCACCAATGGTTATGTCTCTAAAGATAGTAACTTCCTCTGCCTCAGTGCTCTGAACTGCTATTAGCTACAAGCACCAATCTATCTGTGACTCAGTGCTCAGTGCTTAGTCTTTTGTGGACGCTGTGTAGACAACCACAACTGCTGTAAGTTCAAGAGTTCAAGGGTATGAACAGAGGATATAAACTTGTTTGACCAAAACCAAACCAAAGCTAAACAAAACAAAAAGATAAGAAGGAAGGATTTCTTGTAGCACGATGATAAGCATAATATAATAGTAAATATACAGGGTTGCTAAATCCAAGGATAATATGTTTCATGCTGCAGATCACTTTTTTATATAAATAAGTAAATCTCAAATCCCCCAAACCCAGAATATCCAAGGTCTATATGACAGCTATAAGAGGTATACATACTGCATAATCTCAACTTATGTTCTCAATGAAACAAAATTTGGAGACAGTGAAAAGATAAACGATGAGTGTCTTCAAGGTCTTGAAGTGGAGGATGAACAGAGCTCAGAGGATAGGTAGATAGATGATTGATAGGTAGATAGATAGATAGATAGATAGATAGATAGATAGATAGATAGATGATATGTAGATAGATGCATAGATATATAGATGATAGACAGATACATACATACATACATACATACATACATACATACATACATACATACATACACACATTGCTAGATACATAGATACATAGATACATAGATACACAGATACATAAATAGATGAATAAATAAACTAGTCAAGACAGGGACTTTGAAAGTAAACCATTCTCAGTCAGAAGCAAGAAGCAGCCCATCTCCTAAATGATTTTAAAGCCTCAACTTTTGAGGGAGATGTTAAGCATCTAGTTATAGCCCAAGAGGCCATAGAAAATGGACCTATCCCTCCTGAACCATCTTCTACCTCTCCTTACCTCCTTTGCTCCTGGAAAACAAAAGCAACACTTGTTTTCTAATAACTTACAATATTTTTCTGGAATGCTCATTTCAGCAGTGATTCAGTATAATGAACATGGTCCATCCTTCTTAAAATAAATGATTGCATTACACTTGACACGACATCATTTCCATGTAATTTGTCCCTATTTTTGGTAACACTTTCAAACTCTGGTAACCACATCTATATGCACAGGTGCTTCCTAGCTGTGTGCACATGAACTCTTTACTTCGTAAAAAAGGCACAGACTAGTTAGCCACCATGGGTACAATTATGTAGAAGTCATCTTCCACAGACCATTTTCAGTGAATTAAAAACAACCCCATTTAAAACTATCTCCTGAGAGCTTATAAAATTTTCTCCATCTCTGAGAAACTTGAAAAGTAACAAGCAATTCATTGCCCTTCTCTGAGGGGGTCACTAAGCAAACGATCACAGAGGCTCAGGGGTCTGCCTTCTGATATGGTTAAAGAGCTTCAATCCAGGAGACGCTGTCACAGAAGCAGGACCAGAAGCTAGAAATGTGACTGCTGAGAGGTTTCCCTGACAGCACCCGAGAGAGAGAACATTTTTACTGAAATTTAAAAGGTTAGAAAATGGATTTTGAAGCCATAGTGTATGCAAAAGTTTCTTTTATTTAACTCTATGCTGAACAAGTCAGTACATGTTGGAGCTATGCAACAGTAACTGATGTCACACACTTCAGAAAGAGGCCAAATCATGTTTCTTTTTTTTTCCAACTTTTATTAGATATTTTCTTCATTTACATTTCAAGTGTTATCCAGAAAGTTCCCTATACCCTCCCCCATCCCGGCCCTGCTCCCCTACCCACCCACAACCACTTCTTGGCCCTGGCGTTCCCCTGTATTGGGGCATATAAAGTCTGCATGACCAAGGGGCCTCTCTTCCCAATGATGGCCAACTAGGCCATCCTCTTCTATATATGCAGCTAGAGACACGAGCTCAGGGGGTACTAGTTAGTTCATGGTTATTCTTCCACCTATAGGGTTGAAGACCCCTTCAGCTCCTTGGGTACTTTCTCTAGCTCCTTCCTTGGGAACCCTGTGTTCCATCTAATAGCTGACTGTGAGCTTCCACCTCCATGTTAAAGCAACATAATGGTCATCTTTGTTAGCATTGAGAGAGAGAGAGAGAGAGAGAGAGAGAGAGAGAGAGAGAGAGAGAGAGATTGGATTTGAATGTCTAACATGATCTTTTAAAAAAGAAACTCTTTTCATGGGATATGTTTTAGTTGATATAAATGAACCTTAATTTGTACTTTACTGATTTTCTTTGAGACAGAGTCCCATGTATCTCAGGCTTGCCTCAAGTTTACTATGTAGTTAAGCTTGATTTTGAAGTTCTGCTCCGTTGGTCTTCATCTCCAGGGTCCTGGCATTATAGGCACATGCTACCACACCCAGTGCTGGATACCAAAATAGTGGCTTCCTGTGCACTAGGCAAACATTCCTCCAACTAGGCTATATGCCTATCCATTTATTTCACATTTCCATGTCCTCAAATTTCATCGTGTGTGTGTGTGTGTGTGTGTGTGTGTGTATGTGTGTGTGTGTGTGAAAGAAGATCACATTACCAAGTTTCAAAAGTAATCCATTGTGACATTTGTCTCCTTGTTTTTCATACTTTGAGAGTTAAAAAAGCCATTTCTCGAGGCACTGCATTTGCATTCTTTATGAGATGTTATTTTGTAGATGAAGAAAGTCTTCCAAAAATGTTATGGGAAAAGATGACTCTCATCTTGTGACGTTCTTGGTATTTGCTTGTGAGATTCCTGGATGGCCCTGTACCATCACAGACAGCTGCTTTGGTAAAAACTTAAAAAGAATGTTTTTTATTCACAGTAACAGAAAGAGACCATAAAAAGTTAAAATGAAAATGTGGTTTTGCTGCAGTCTGGCAAACTGCAAAGTTTGTGAGCGTAAAAATATTTGATGTTCAGGTCCACCTGTGCAAAGCATGTATGTCCATTAAACATTTCTCCAAGACAACTATAATGAACAAAAAATTATCATAGAAAAGTAAAGGGAGCACATATACATGGGTTAATTCTCTGTTATACTTTTTAAGTGAGCATATTGCTTTTGCCAGAGTGACAGTATTTATAAGAGGGCATCATCTGCCAACTAATAGAGATCATAATTATGTCTTCCCTTGTATTAGTTAATCATTTTACAAAACCTGGAAAGTTTTATAATCAATATATGAGAAATATTTTAAGCTGATTTTCTTTAAGTGGCAAGTTGTTTCCTTAACATGAGTTTTGCTCCCTGCTCCAAAATGTTTTAAGAAAATATGATTTTATCATCATTTTATTGTGTTTAATGTGAATAATTTCAATGCAATTAAATTGAAAGCCTCGTCTTCCTGTACTGCTTTGCTTTGAGGAATTCCAGAGAACTTTGCTGGCATCTTTGTATGGTGAGTCTCTGCATAGTCTCCATTTGAATTTACCATACATATGGGCAATGTGCTAACAGGGTATTGCAGAAAGCCAAGAATTGATTGTTACTACATAATACATTTCTGTCATGAACACTAAGTTTGTATATTTTTTTCTGTTTGGCCAAGTACGACGAATGTTTGCTTTAAGGTTCAGAGAAAAGACAGGGTGCCCTGTGCCTCCTACAAATTCTCTCATTCATCACTAGTCTTATTGAAACCAGAGCAGAGAGACAAGCTGGAGGACTGACTGGATACTGAATGGAAGATGCCCTAAATGAAAAAAATCTCATTGTGGAAGCTGTAGTATCTCAGTGTGTCCCATAGTAAACCCTGTTCAAATTTCTTGGCTTGCTAATGTTCATTGCTATTAAGTTGTTGGCCTAGATTGAGGCCTTTGGCTTCTGCAATACTATCAATACTGGATCCTTACTAGGACTGCTCTTGGATATCCTGGTATTGCCCTGTGTCCTAGAGATCCTGAATCACTAGATGTGCAGGACTGGCCCCTTTACCCACCCCAGAAGTTCATAGATGGTATAGATGTTGGACTGAGGCAATTCAAAGCCCCAGATCTGGGCTTAGGTGGAATCTGAGCTGGTTAGCTGCCAGCTTTCCAGTATCACATTACCAGGGCAAGCTCTCTAGCACTGCTCCAGATTGAGTGCCCACTGCCAAATAGTCAGAGCCTAATGATCAGAGCCAGCTCTAATGCTCTCGTACTCTTGGGGCCAGATTACTTATACCCTTGCCAGCAAGGCCAGCTTTACTGTGATGCCCAGGGAAGGTGCAGGGTCCACTCTTCTGATTGCTTCAGCCAGTAAGGGACAGGAACAGCTCTCCCACTTGCCACAGATGACAAGGGGCTAGGGGAGAGCAGAACATCTCTCACTCACCTCACCACCACATGACAGATAAGTGTCAGGGATCTCCCACTCTCGTATACATTCAGAGCCTGCTTATCCACAACTCCCACTATCAGGGCCAGCTCTACTGTGCTTCCTGGGCAAGGTGGAGCCCTGCTCTATGGAATACTGTAGCTGGCATGGGGCAGGGACAGCTCTTCCATTATGCCAAGGTGAGTGGTGGAGCCAGTTCTACAGGGCTCTCATTCACATGGCCCCAAACAGCAGCCTAGACCGTTGAAGTACACCTGGACTTTGGCGGTAGCAGACAGCTGCTGATTCAAGTCCCTAGACCCAGACATGACCTTCAGTGAGCATGAGCCAGGAATACATAATGACCTTAGGTGGAATAGTCGGCTACTCATATCAGGCTGTTTTTTCACTACCCTTGCGTCTCCAGTTCTGCCTCTCTAAATTGTGTACACATCCTTCTTCTTCTGCATCTTTCTATATCTCCACCACTTACTTGTTCATCTTAGTGCTATGGGAGGTTTCTGGGATCTTTTTTTTTTTTTTTTTTGGCTGATGAATCACAACATTTTAATTTAAACAGTTAATCAGATTCTTATTGGTAGGCCAGTGCAGTATGTTTTATATCTGCATGCACAGCAAATTGCCAAAAAGATTATGGAAACTGCTTCCTAAACTGATGGGATTGATAAATCTTTCTCCCAAGAATGTCATGTAAACTCAACAGTTTTCTCAGCATTCTTCCTTTACTAGAGGCTTGCTGATAGTCTTTTCAGCTCTGGTGTTGAGAGGTGTTAGCTTGTGGGTGGAGGTATCCTGTAGTGTGACTCAGCATCACAATCATCACCCTGTTGTTTGTTAAGAGTGGTTTCAACAGTGCTATGTCCCACCTATGCCATGTAACACCAGTCAGGGGTCATTATTGTGGATGTGGTCTTCTCAAGCAAACTTAAGTGGCACCTGGAGAGGGTTGTCTCAGGTTTGCTTCCAGCCTAGCCACATGATGGCTGCCTTAGGACTAGCCCTACTTCTCACTTCTGAGAGTCACACTCCAGTGTTTTGTTTCAGGGTAGGCTGTCTTTGAACTCACGGGTGAAAAAACTCTTACATCCATTGGGATTATAGTCCTGTACCATCACAGTCGCTCCAGCCCTTTCTTATACTCAAGGAGTATGTAAAATTGTAAATGTAGCCTGTCACATAACAAGTCAACAGATCATTAATTTTAGCCACTTTTTGTACAATGGAAAACACTAATGTTTAGACATGTTGTACGTGTTAAACATATAAACAAAGAGTTATAAATACACAAAATCATAATTTAAAAAGTGACTTTTCAAGTTAATGCTAAGGTCAGACTGTGTGTGGCCCATGTTCCAAACACTGAAAATGCAAAGCGGTCTTATAAAATCATTCAGGCTTCAAGAATTTAAGATCCTTAAAAACTGGGACAATATACCACTTCATTGACACTCCAAGACATTGTCTTACATTGTCTATCACATATCTAGTATTTAGTAAATAAAACAGTAAATTAAATTAAGAATCCAAATTTGACTACATTCTTACAATGACAGAATGAGATATTTTCTTATTTTTATTGAAAAAGGTTATAAAACAAATGTAATTGTATGACTTTTAAATGCATTACATGGATTCAGTGATTCGCTAGAATTAAAGACCAACATTCTAAATAAAACCCTCTATAGTTTTTATGCAAAATTTTATACAATAAGGCATCTTACTAAAGGACAATGTGAACATACCAGTTATTTAGAAGCATATTTACTTAGAAACAAAAGTCAGAGAAATAAGATCATGTAGGAAATTCTCATGTGCATATAATTAGGCAATTACCACAGTAATGTTCCAAAATGATTGATTACGCTGTATAGAATGCTTTGGTGTTCATCTGAAGTGACCCTCTTTTCTCCACTACAATGCAAGACTTTTAGACATCCTCTTGTCACCTAGCAGAGGACAAAACACTATAAACATTCCTATCCTTTTTCTTTTCTTATTCAAACAATGGAGACTAAAGCCACTTTATAGGGATAAAATCTCCTGGCTCTGATAGTGTTATTCAGATGCGTAGTCAAGGCTAGTAACCAATTAACTTAATCATTTTTACACTAAGAAAAATACCCCTCTATAATATTCAATGTTTATAGGATTCCTTGGTACTAGTTGGCTTTGTGAGTTACTTTAATCATTTCTACACACAAATATTCATATATATATATATATATATATATATATATATATATATATATATTCATGAGAACCAAGTTAAAGAAGCAAATGATTATTTTAGCTCATAGCTCCTGAGTGTGTCTTCAATCATGCGAGAAAGCTGTATCACCAAGAGTTAGCAGCAGCTGGACACCAATAGGAAGCAGAGTGAGAAATGTCTGTGGTCAGCTCACTTTCACCTCCTTCATTCAGCCTTGAATTTTTATCCAATGGAGTAATGTTACATTTAATGTGAGTCTCCTACTTCAGTTAACTAATCTAGATAATATCCCATAAACTAACCTAGAGATTTATTTCCATAATGATACCAAGCCCTATCAAATGAACAGTGAAGATAAGCCATCACCAACATTAAGCAACTCCTCTCCTTGTCACCTTGATGCCCTCAAACATCACTTTTGAACCATATCTTTCCACCTCTTGTCCCCATCTTTCTTCAGAAGACGCGGCATGATGACTAACTGAAAAAGGTCCTTCCTCCCCTTTCCCATCATTTTGATTATTATCAGCAACCTTGACATTCCTTCATGTTCAAAGGTATGATTCCAGGCCATCCTTTATTAGTATAATCCCCTATTATATTGACAACACTGTTGCTTTGATTTTTGACTCTTTTGCCAAATCTCCTTTTTATTAGGTTGCCAGTCATAGGTGTAGGGCTTACCAACTTCATCTGCAAAAACACTGTTTCAAAATTGGTTACATGTCAAAGTTTTGTAGAACAACATTATTAAAAATGATACAATCTGGCATTATCACAGGCACACACATGCATGCTCACTCTGACTCTGTCTCACCTCTCTGTCTCTGTCTCTCTGTCTCTCTCTTTCTTTCTCTCTCTCTCTCCCTCTCTCTCCCCTCTGTTCTTAAAAATACTTTTTACACTTTCATTCTCAAGTTCCAGTTTATATTCTCTTGTGGAAAATGTCATATCTACTGAAAAACATATCCTAAAATAGGATTTAAGAGGAAAGTAGGCAAAGTAGGTCCCATGTGTCAAATTTGGCCTGCCACTTACTTTTGTAAATAGTTTTATTTGTATATATCTATGTTCAATCACTTACACATGGTTTATGGTTGCTTCTGTGTTATATCTGCAGAGTAATTGCCAGAGAGACTCTCTGGACCACAAAACCTGTCCAATTTACTACCTGACTCTTTACGGAAAAAAAAAAAAAAAAATATATATATATATATATATATATATATATATATATATATATACTTTGCTTTGTATCATCAGGATTCAAAATTGGGTATAGAGAAATGTTGCAGCTCAGTCCGTGACAACTGATCAAACAATATGTTGGCTGCATGATTTCATAATATTCATAGGTCCTAGGGTATTATCACACTGGGGTGTTCATTGCTATGAAACAACAGAAAGTCAGAAAGGCCAAGCTAATTCCAGAAAGCTCTCTAGGTTGGAGGATGGTTTTAGCTATTATGGGCTTAGATGGAATTGATCAGAGTCAAGGGTTTTAAATAATATCAGGAGAGCAAGCCAGGGGCACAAAGGCAGAGGACTGAATTTAAAGCTGGAATATTTTACTTAGAGAGAAAAGGAGAAACTTTGGTTTAGAAAGTAGGCAACAACTTTGATAATGAAGTAAAATTTGATAAACTTACTAATAGTGTTAATAACATTCACCTTTCTGAAATGACGATTTTTTGAAGGAGCATGAGTCTAAAAAAAATTATGTCACATTTACTTACAAAAATCCTCAGACAAAGTAAAGTGACTGATTATAATCACAGAAACAATATGAGAATGATATTGTAGAACCCAAGGAGCATAACCTCAAGAAGTTCTTGAGACATGGTATTTTTTTTTTCCCTTTAGCGATTGGGGAACCAAATTCCTGGAAGAGGCATCAGTATCAAGGTACTCAGTGGGAGACAAGGGCAAGACTTGAACCTAAGTCTGCTTCTACAGCAGTGGACTTTATTCCATGTTTCCTCAGATGTGTGCCATAGAAGGAAATAGCTAAGCAGAATATATAAGTTAATGAATGTCTATATACGTTAATGAAAAAAGAAAAAGAACTGTGTCTATATGGTAATGGGGAAAATGAACAATAGACTCTAATGCTGTGACTTATTTGTCTAGAAGTATCTTTTTTTCTGGAACATGCTGTTATCTCCCACAGGCTTCTAAATTCTCCTATGTCTAGGTGGATACTGAACAATGCCAATTAAAGTGACAGATAAAGACACCTGCAGTAAAGGGGTGCTTCAGGATATCACAATCTTTTTCAGTCCTGATTAATGGTATCTACTGATAAGAAATTGAACTGATATAGGGCTGCTCTGGCTCACCAACCTTATCTTATCAAGAGGAAAATAAAAGCTTAGTGTTTTCTTTAGTTATTTAAAGGGTATTGAAGATCTGCCTGGTACTTGATCCTGTCCTTTTATGTCAGGCACAAACTCGGGTGTCTGCTATCCCTGCTGAGTAGTGTCTGGGGGAGAGTGGGTTATGCCCGGTCTAATCACTATGACAACTGCATAGGATTCTTGAGATGTTTAAATCAGGTAATACTTACGATGTCTCTGAAGCAATAGCTGGTACAAGGTAGAGCTTATCACCAACTAGGGAGCTAGAAAAATAACTGAAGACATACGCCGGCAAGGCAAATGTGATTGTCAGCGAATCCGAAGTCAAGGCAAAGGAAGGGGAAGAGAGCAAGAGTATGGGTGAGGTGAAGCTTCGGGGTCACTTTGTGCCCTGAGGCACAACTCTCTGGGGATGTTCTCAGTCCACAGGCATCTTATAGCATCTGTCTTTAAGTGCTCAGTGGCCTGTGTAGAGCAGAACAACATTATAAGATGACTGGAGAAAGTGGTTCATATTTACCAGACCAAGGAGAGGTGGAGAAGCATTCACAGCTCTCTTTCATGGACGATGCTCTTTTCTAAGAGATAATTTAGATGCTACCGATGCAGAGTTTCAGTTCATGTAGGAATCTTTATGTGTAGCAATGCATCAGAAAAATAATCCACCATCTCCATCAGAGATGTTCAAGTCATGATATCTGGTACTTCTGACTGGGTGATTTCACACGGCAAAGGATATGGAGGTATAATTAAGACTTTGATAGAGAAAGATTATTTGGGATTGCCAGATGTGCTCAATGTAAATTTAAGATTCGTTTTGAGAGGAAACCGGGCAGGAACAGATAGCTAAAGGCAAGAAGGCAGGAGTAATCAAGAGGCTAGCTACTTTCAGGTTTGAAAATGGAGGAAGGGGTCCCTAGACAAGGTAATAGATTACTCTCTAGAAATTGTAGAAAGAACACAGCCCTATCACCAAGTGAACCCCATTATAAACTTACAGTATCCAGGTTTAAGAAAATGAATGATTGTTTTCTTAAGTGCTTAAGTCTGATGAAACATAAAAAGAAGCTTTTTCTTTATTCTGAAAAAATTAATTTGTGCTCTTTCCAAAGAAGTGTTTACTGTTCTCTGAGTAACAACTTCATGTTCCTGTTCTTGCCACACCATGGAGAGAGTCACAGATTAATGTGCAGCTATGGTGTAATGTCCACACCAACATGGACAATTCTAGAAAGCACTGTGTGAACAAGAAAACAAGTTCCATAGATAAATGGATATAAACAAACATTCTCTTCTGTAAAAGGATGGGAACAGAAGCTGAGAACGGGCTCAAGAGAAGTTGCTCTTTATATCTTCTTTTGTATACTAGGTGTATGGGTGTAATGTAGCTGTCAAAATTCATTGTTTGGCACAATTTATTGTATGAAAATGACACTTAAAAGGGGGGGAATCTTAAAAACCCAGACAAAAGCAAAATAAAATAAAAGCAATTAGAGGCTGATATGAGCAACCTCTCCCAATAGAGTCCATGATGCTGATCATAAGACCCCAACTTTCTTCATTATTCACGCACACAGACTGCGATTCTTCTTCTAACATCTGAGTGGCACAGAAAGATATTGTCCTTCAATTTAATGCAATTTACAATGGCAATCAGATATCCATCAAATGTGATATTTTAATCTGAACTAAAATCTGCTAAGGTTCACACTTGCAAGTTCTTTGACAAAATGCAGTCACATGACATGTACTTTCATTGTTCAAGGGTGATCAATAAACCAACATGTATTCACTCCTTCTATGACTTAGTCTGAAGTTATGAGTCTAGCTTAGGAGTTTATCTAACTGAATACTTTTCAGCCTGACAAGGGCCATTACTGCTTTCTCTTTCTGGTCCTGCACTCTGAAACTTATGAATTGGAATTAGAGAGGAACCAAACGTGTGGAGGGACTGGAGCAAAAGACATGCCCAAGGGTGTCTTGATCAAGATCTCACTCCAGGTAGATGGGGTAGGGTTAGAATGACTCCAATACCTGCCTTCCTTCTCACCATTCCACACACTCTGTACTATTATTACAATGAGAACTGAATGTCTCATCCTCCTTCAAGTAGAATTAGATCTACAGAGTTCACTACAGACCACTACCAATAGCTTTTATTTGGTGTGCATCACCCAGAGATAGGTTGGGCTTGTAAGATTTCTTTGCTATAAGTGCATTGTGACTGCCCTTCTCATCCCATTCCTCTGTTACAGACTCTCTCAACCTTTTCACAAATGGCGTTTTGAGAGAGATGGATAATTCCATGTTATGCATAACTGCCCTTTGTACTGAAGGATGTTTAACATCTTCTCTGTCATCTACTCACTAGACACCTGGAATGCCTTTCTTTCTGCCATGTAGCTGCAACTGCAAATGCATTTAGATGCTGAGAAAAAAATATCCTGGCAAGGAAACCTACCTACAGCCAATAATACCACAGTATGAAGAGGAAGCTTGAAGAAAACAATGACTCTGGGTCCCAATTCCATTCTGATACTACTTCCTGGTGGCAGGAGAGAAGATATAAAGGCCACAGAGAGAAGTAGCTCTGCCTAGAACAAGAACTTGCAATAACTTGAACCCAAAGAAAATTTCCTTGGAATCTTACAAATTCTCAGTGCATATGCAAGGAATTCATTTCTCTTTTCATTTCACACAGACTGATTGGAAACCAGCAGCTGTGGTGAGAGCTGCGCTCAGCTAAGATACACATCACTCGGTTGTCAGGCTACAGGACTGTCAGGTGGCTCAGGACAGGGCTGGGTGCCATTGCTGGGGCAGGCATCCTCAGCAGTAAGTCAAAGATATGGAAACACTGAAAGTAACCTGGAGGCAGAGGGAGCTGGAAGCAAGTTTCCTAGACACTTCAAAATAAGAGTGGCTGCTGGTATCTCAGACTGGGCTCTGGTCCCAAAGCAAGCTTTGATCAGCTGCAGGGATAATACAGGGTAGAGGCAGTGCGAGGACAGGAACAGAAGTCATCTGCACTGATTGTGGAATACCAATGACTGGGCTTCCTAGGCAGCAGGAGAGAAATTCTTGAAGAGATGGGAAGTTACATAAGTAACTACAGGGAGTTGGAAAGACAAACTCTAGGCTTTATACTTAAAGATAACTCACATAAGGGGCTGGAGAGATGCTTCACTGTCTTGCAGTTACAGAAGATCTGAGTTCAGTTTCCAGGACCTATAGTAGGTGGTTGAAACCCACCTGTAACTCCAGGGATAAGATGCTTTGTCTTTCGTGGATTTTGTACCCATTGGCAGGCGCACACGTACACACACACACACACACACACACACACACACACACACACACTAGCACCACCACTAGCACCACTAACAACAAAAACCCATCTTAACCTAGAAGCTTTTTAGGAAAAAAGAAAAGCCCGTTTTAATTTGAATCCACAGTTTAGTAAGAACTAGAAAAATCCAGTGCAATATGCAAATTAGCGAACGCCAATTTAAAATAAGTATTTTGGGGGGCTGTAGATGCTATACATATAAAATGACAGAAGTTAGAACTATTTCCAAAAAATAAAAATAAAAATAAAATAACCCCCAGAAAAAAACTTTATTCACTCCACTATACCTTGTTCCTATGGGGGAAAAAAATATCAAAATTGATTAGTAAGTCATGGTTTTATGTCTTTCCTCATTTAATAAATTTATTCTAAAATGGACTCATGGCCTTATCACTGCCTGTTTGAAGTTCACTTGCTCCTTTGAAGGCAAAATGCAATTATTTATCAGTGATTAGGTTATTCATGAGGCTTGGCATGGCTTAATTTATAATTAAAGTATAATGGGCTCACACATGGAATGTTAAGATTTTTCTTAGCACTCAGTCTATTTTAAACTGAAGTGTTCAGATACTTCAGGAGGATCACAGCTAATCAACCTTCCTTGCCACACGGTGTCAGCTGCATAGGTACTAAGTAGAAGCCCATAAACATATTGTAAATGCAGTAAAGAGGTACAAATGGTGTCCATCGTTTACACAGTATCTTGGCTACCAACTGTTATTTCTTCTGTGTTGCATTAAAATGAGTGCAAGATAGTAATTAGGTCATAAAAACACAAAGTCAAAAAAGAAGAAATTAAAGCAGGGATCTGAATTTAGTGATTTGTAATTAGTAAACACAGAGGAAAAAATGGTGATAGCTTTGATGGACACACCGTAACTTGGACGGTTACAGAAGTGGATAACAAGAGGTGAATCCATTTTCAATAGAGCTCCCTAAATACTTGGAAATTTAAGATTGGCTTTACACTGCAACAGTAAGTCAGAAAATAAACTGAAAGGTTGAAAAATTGAGATATAGAATGATCAGACCAGATAGCTATAAAATTTCACAAGGAGTATAGCTCATCTTAACAAAGGCAGAGTACTCAATTACCAAAGAAATTAAACCACACCAGCAAGAAGAACTTTTGTCTTTTAACAATTGTGATATATTCTTTTATAATTTTGTTTTTATTGGATATTTTCTTTATTTACACTTCAAATGTTATCTATCCCCTTTCCTGGTTTCTCCTCTGAAAACCCTTCCCCCATTCCATCCCCCCTCCCTCTGCTCACCAACTCACCCACTCCCGCTTCCTGGCCCTGGCATTCCCCTATACAAGTGCATAGAACCTTTACAAGACCAAGGGCCTCTCCTTCCATTGATGTCCAATTAGGCCATCCTCTGCCACATATTCGGCTGCAGGCAGGAGTCCCACCATGTGTACTCTTTGGTTGGTGGTTTAGTCCCTGGGGGATCTGGGGTTACTGGTTAGTTCATATTATTGTCCCTCCTATGGGGCTTCATAGCGCCTTAGGTCCATTCTCTAGCTTCTCCATTGTGGACCCTATGCTCAGTCCAATGGATGGCTGTGAGCATTCACTTCTGTATTTGTCAGGTACTGTCAAAGCCTCTCAGAAGAGAGTTATATCAGGATCCTGTCAGCAGGATATTGTTGGCATCCACAATAGTGATATATTCTTAAGTTCTAAAGTACTACAGGCGCTAACCTGTCAGGCATTCACATTGCAGTAATCACAAAACAAGTTATCACTAAGCCTTGACTGCTTCAGTGAATTTTTATTCAGATTTTATTGGTGTCCTATTCTTAATAAAATATTTCTAGATATTTTAGAAGAAAAAAGATAAAGAGCATCTTGACAAACAACAAGAAATAAAAACAAGAGCAAGTCACTTATAATTCCTGTAACTAGAGAAATGAAATATGAAACAAGTATGATGTTGTTTGACAAAACCTATGGCATAGATCATAGAGTAGATGATGCCTATGATATCATAGAATATCACAGAATTCTTAGTGATTCATGTTTTATGAACTCCCCAGCAGGCCATCTGCTTGTTTAAAGCTATGTTCTGTGTTGTAGACTAAGCCATGTATATTTCACAACCAAATTGTTATTTGGTGCTCTATTTACATTTGGAGTATTTGATCATATGAAATTTCTACATATTTATCAACATCTGAGTTTTACTTTTGCCATCTTAAGTATGTGAGAACCCAGAGTTTAGAAGATACAGTAGAAGGGAAAGTCAGCACATTGTAACAAATATACTAGGAGGAAGGAAGGAAGGAAGGAAGGAAGGAAGGAAGGAAGGGAGGGAGGGAGGGAGGGAGGGAGGGAGGGAAGGATGAAGAAAAGTATCAATTAAAAAGTAGAAATATTTTTAAAAGTAGAAATTTTAAAAAGTAATTTAAACGTGTTGTGTTGCTGAGTTCTGGACAACCTCAGAGAAATGTATATCTAATATAAACCCAGAAGAAACAAAATAAAACCTTGTCAAGACCACCTGTGCTATCTAAGTACTAAATACGGCAGTTTGGTTGTCTATACACAAAATTCCTTCTTAAACTTAAAGAACTCAAATCTGAATATTGGAAAATGACAACATAACAGAGTGGTAAAGCTGCCTAACATCTTAAGTTCAATCCAAGGAACCAACAAAAAGTTACGAGGACCAACCCCTCTGACCTTCATACATATCCCCTGACTTGTATAGGCCCCATTAATAATTAACATTTAAAATGCAAATATTTACATAGAAATTAATTTTTAAAAAGTTACTTCATAGGTTCCTAGCAATTATATTATAATACCTACAGTAATATAATATAAACTTCAGATATAAAAGATTTACAGAATGGAAGACTGCAAATCAAGGCAGATTTTAGTACTTAACAAGCCTATAATACAAGTTTAAATGCTCAGTAAATATCTTTATGAGCAGCAGCAGGTTACAATCTGTATTGCAAATAGCAATTCAAGGTGAAATGACCTTATAAACTGTAGATGTGGTAGCATAACCTTGCTTTCCACTCTAATATTAGATTAAATGTCAAACTGAAGTTTTTGAAAAACAAACATGTCAAAGAGGGCTTTCAAATGTGTTCAGTGGATTATATTGTAATTCCAAAGGACATTAAATTTCATTACAATAGTGTATATTTTTAAGAATCTTTGAAGGCAAAAGACAGTAAAAATAGAAATATGTCATGTGAATACCAAAGTCGAGTCTCAAGATGAAAAAATGGTCACGAGACACATTTCATCACCATCCAAAGACCAGGTGGTAGTTTCAGTGAGTAAGCTATAGAAGCAGTGATACCATTGAGGTCATTTGGTGAAACACTGACAGATGTGTGTGTGTGTGTGTGTGTGTGTGTGTGTGTGTGTGTGTGTGTGTGTGTGTTGGGAGTACCCTATTCTTATGGATACATACAGCGCCTGTACTTTTTTCCTTTCTTTTATTTTGAGATTACAATATAATTCCATCATTTTCCTCTACCCTTTTCTCCCTATAAATCCTGCCCTGTACCCCTTCTTGCTCTCTTTCAAACTCAGTAGCCTAAAGAAGAAGCAATCATGAGATATAGACAAAGAAAATACCATTGATACTTGTTGGGGTCCACTGCCCGCAGTGGACTGGGTTCCTGGAGGATTGGCCCGAAGCTGAAATGAAACTAAGGGAGTGGGGGAAGAAAGAAGGTCTCCGAGGCTACATGGTTGCTTCTGCTTAGGACGACTCTTTAATGGTGGACAAGCATTTGGGAATAAAGGAAGGGAAGCCCCGCCCCCAGTCTTCTGCGCAGGCGTTCTGGAGTTTGGTGGGAACCCTGAAGTCTCGTGACATCTCTCAGGTTGTGCAGGTGGGCCTCTGGTAAGCTTGGCAGAGCCGGGTGACCTAGGAGACTTGCAGAACCTGGCTGCAGGGGTACCGGGCTCTTAGCCTAGTTAACAACACAATGGATGCCATTGGGTGCGGCACGGCTCCGGTCATAGCACCAACTATGTTGGTGGAGAAAGGACACCACAGATACTAAAAAGAGATCAAGGGCTACACAAAATGAAGGAGCTTGAACAAGTGCCAAGGGAAAGATGACATATTTGACTTCATTCAGATAAACCTCTGGTATGGTTGAGTCTATATAACCAGAAAGAAATTGGGAGAGATGTGTTTTTCTAATTTGTGGGGAGGAGTTTAAAGGGAGACCTGAAAGTGAATCTTAGTAGACAAGGGATTTTGGTGGGTTTTGTTTTGTTTTGTTTGGGGGCGTGATCTGAATGCACCTTACTGAGTGTGTGTGTGTGTGTGTGTGTGTGTGTGTGTGTGTGTGTGTGTGTGTGCTTATTTGTGATTTTTTTCACTTTTTATGACATCTCAAAGGTTCATTCATGCTGTCCTAAGTGTCAAAGGATTTTTCTCCCTTTTGTAATAACATTTTATCTGGATTTATTTCTTCTAAAACCTGCTCATTCCATTATTATCTGTAATACTTTCATTCGAGACTGTCTTTGGGCTTTAGGCAGAGTCGTATTTCTGTTACAATTCAATGCAAATTTCTTCTTTTTGCTTTCTAGTGTTCAAGGCCTCTGTGTTTCTTCTTATCTGTTGCAATAATGTGCCCCAGTAGCATATTGTAAATAGAAGTGATAAGATTCCTGTCTTGTTTCTTAACCTAAAAGGAATGCTTTCAACATCTGACCATTAAATATGTTTTCCACAGGTCTTTAGACATGAGTCTTAACTCAGATATCAGAGAAAAGAACTACCACATTCTCAGTGTCCAGAAGTTTACCTCTAAATCATAAAAGGAGCTGGATTTTCATTCAAATTAAAAACTCTATGAACACATATAAATTTTGTGCATATGTGCATATGTGTGCAAATAAATCATTTTCCCTCATTCTCTGTAAATGAAATTCACTACATAACTATTTGTACTATTAAGTGAAGCTTCTGTTTCTAGAGTAAGTCAAATTGGTCATAATATTCATATCTAATACAAAGCTGGCTTTGAGTTCCACAGAGTTCTTGAATTCATAGGATCATGTATAGTATAATAATAAAGAGAGGAGGACAGAAGATACAATAGTTGGTATTTACAGAATATTTAGTTTCATTAATGCTGTATGTATGTATGTGTGTGTGTGCATGTGCACATATGTGTGAGTGTGCATGTGTGTATGTGCATGTGTGTATGTGAGTTTATATGCATGGTGTGTAGGCTATATACACATGGGTTTAGAAGGCAGGTGTGTGTGTGTGTGTGTGTGTGTGTGTGTGTGTGTGTGTGTGTGTGTATACACTAATTGGGTCTGGAAACCCAAATGTAAGAAAACACTTAGATGTTAGAAAATGTGCTATGTTGTGTTTCCCCAAAATAATAAAATAAAAAAATCACTGTATTGATAGAGAACAATAATTTAATTGATTTCCACCAGAATAAAAACCCAAAATACATGTTAATGCTTTTGTAGCAAGTAAGGTGGATGTCTGAGGAGAAATAAGAAACTATTAGTGGGAAATTGGAACACAGCAAGGAAATTACTATGGAAGACTATAAAAAAATACAATCGTTGTCTAATGGCACTAGAAAGGTTAAATCACTGAAATGAAAACATACAGAAAATACCTAGTAGATAGACCATTTGGCCAGAGAATTCTGCAAACAATCTAAACAACCCAGCTTGGTTTGCTGGAGCTCTCAATCTTGTTCTGGTCAGCTGTGTGTGCCCAAGTGATCACAGCTAACATTAGTTGGAGCGCAGAGTGGCCGGGGGAGACTGAAAGAGTTCCTAATCTCCAGAGACTGGCATCATTACTTAGAGTCACAGTCCTCTGGGGTGCTTTGTTTCATAGCAGCAGGTAGATTACAAGGAACAACAACAAACAGAAACTAGAGGGCTGGTTTCATGACACTAGTCTCCAAGATTTATCTTTTATACCTACATTCTAGATCACAGACACAGCAAAGTTCTAACAGGTTGTATAAAGGAACGGACAGCCATGAGTGGGGTGCAAGTTGAAGCAATTAGGAAGCCCAATACAGCAGAATGCAGTAAGTCGTGAGATGAAGTCAGTTGTGTGTACATCTCTGATAATTCAGACTAGTCTGGAAGCACCCACAATTTTAACATCTTCATTGTTATTACATTTACTTATTTTCTTATTATGTTGGCCAATTTGTATCAACTTGAAAGAGTCCCTTGCAAAGGGGGAACCTCAGTTGAAAACATCCCTCCACCAGATTAGGCCCTAATGTATTTTCTTAATTAGTGATTGATGTGGGAGAGGGCCCAATGCATTGTGGGTGTTGCTATTTTGGGGCAAGTGCCTTGAATACTTGCCCTGACTTTCTGGAGTAATGCACTATAAGCTATAAGATTAAGTAAACCCTGTCCTCCCCAAGAGGCTTTTGCTGTACTTCATGTTGTTTTTGCTATACTGCCCAGGATGTTTTGTTCCAGCAGTAGAAAAGCTGAGACATTTATTAATTTATTCCTGTCTCTTTCTCTGTCTGACTGTCTCTGTCTATCTCTCTGACATTCTTTCTGTCTCTGTCTTTCTTTCCATCTCTGTCTCTGTTTATCTCTCTGTCTCTCAGTCTCTTTGTCTCTCAGCCTCTCTGTGTCTGTCTGTCTGTCTGTCTGTCTGTCTGTCTGTCTGTCTGTCTCTTTTTCTGTGTGTGTATGTCAGTCTGACTATGTCTCCCATCCTCTGTGAATGGTGATGGGGCATGTGTGTGCTCTGGTAGTATGTGGAGGTTGAACAATAAAATCTTTCTCTCCCTCCAGGGAAGTGAAGCTGCCAGGCTTTTCCACACATTCCTTTTTCCAAGGAGCAATTCACTGGTCCCATTATTTAATTTCTAAAACAATTTTCTGCCAGTCATTAGACCAGGGCGTTGACCATTGGACCCAATTCTCATTTCAATTTTTGAAAATTAAACAGGAAAAAAGTAAGTAGATTGAGACATTTTTCCCTAAATGAATTCATTTCCTGTTTCCTCTTTTCTTTTTATCATTCATTCACAAAATTTGTTAATTCAAAAAAAGCTTATAAAATAATTTGACTTTCAAAACTAATTTTATGATGTTCATAAGTCACATCATATAGTTCTTAGGTGAAAAAAAAAATCCCTTTACTTTCTCCATGCTGATGCATGAAGAGAAATATTCTACCTGCAAGCCTGGTAGCATCCTGAAGGCATTGGAAATACACATTGGAATAAGGCCATCTCATTCTCTGATAATCTCTTTGACCCGCTTGGTTTGATCTGAGAAGGAAACATGGTGCTTCTTGGCCAGCACAGGTGAGCCACTGTGGGGGAGGAGACACTGGGGAGGAGGGAGCCATTGTGGGGGAGGAGCCACTGTGGGGAAGGATCCACTGTGGGGGAGGAGCCACTGTGGGGAAGGATCCACTCTGAGGGAGGATCCACTGTGGGGGAGGATCCACTGGGGGAGGAGCCACTGGGGGGGAGGAGCCACTCTTGGGGAGGAGCCACTGTGAGGAAGGATCCACTGTGGGGGAGGAACCACTGTGGGGAAGAATCCACTGGGGGAGGAGCCACTAGGGGTATGTTATAGTGAGTTCCAGAGGGATTACCAGTCTCTTCTAACTTAGAATGTGTCCTGAGAGCTGAAATAAAAGCATGTCCTAGATGGCATGGTGGCAACCCTTCCCCATCAGATATCCTGGCGTTTGCAGTGTTTTATCTATGTAACCTATAGCACTGCCCATTCCTGCCTCCTCAGTGAGGAAAGTAATTGATTCCGCCTCAAAATATGTTATCAAGAACTCATTTTTGATGGTTGGATGGTTTTTTTTTTAAGTTTTTTTTTGTTGTTGTTGTTTTGTTTTGTTTTGTTTTTATACACCAGAAAACAAAATCAAATGTACTCAGGAAGAAAGATCCAAAAATTTCATTTTATGCTTTGCCTATTTGAAAAAGAAAAAAAAACAACAACAACAAAAAATCAGAACAGCTTTTTTTTTTCTTACAGAATACCTCATTATTTATGAACATGGTTCCTAAGTCAGATAACAAAATTAGAGAATACACAATTGTCAGGTAAATATCATATAGGACTTATCAATAAAGAACATTTATGTTAGTATGATCCAAGGATCAAGAAATAATGACACAGGATTGTGTTGAGACAGAGAGAAAGAGAGAGAGAGAGAGAGAGAGAGAGAGAGAGAGAGAGAGGAAGAAGAAGAAGAAGAAGAAGAAGAAGAAGAAGAAGAAGAAGAAGAAGAAGAGAAAGAAAGAAAGAAAGAAAGAAAGAAAAAGAAAGAAAGAAAGAAAGAAAGAAAGAAAGAAAGAAAGAAAGAAAGAGTAAAACCTGAATATGATGTATTTACTGGTCTAATTGCTGCTTGAAATGTCCTTAAAAGATTGAAAATTAGGCATGCTCTAGGACTGGATGTACTGGCTAGTTTTATTTATGTCAACTTGACACAAGCTGAAGTCAATTGAAAGAAAGAAATCTCAACTGAGAAATTGCCTCCAAAAGATCAGGCTGAAGGCAAATCTGTAGGGCATTTTCTCAACAAATGATTGGGAAGGACTTAGCCCCTTGTGGGTGGTGCCATCCGGGGACTGGTTATATAAAGAGAGTAGAAAAAAACCTATGGGGAGCAAGCTAGTAAGCAGCACCCCTCCATGGCCTCTGCATCAGCTCTGCTTACAGCTTCCTGCTCTGCTGGAGTTTCTGTCATGACTGTCTTTCATGATGAGCTCTGATAAAATAG
>LR753492.1:217778-300278 GCA_902729485.2 Mus minutoides | reverse complement strand
TTGTCTGCAAGTAGGTATATGGAGCCCCATTAGAAAGCCATTGATTTCTGCCAATTAGGAGTAAGGCTCTAGTTGGAGCTATAGTACTGGATGCTGTGTTCATTTAAGGTAGAGCTGACAAAATGGTAAGCATGCTTAAAACTCACGGTTAGTAAATATAATAGTGAAAGCTTTGACTTCCTCATGGAAAAGAAGTATAGAATAATCTCCTAAGCATGTGTTTTAATAAAAACCTCATCTCTGCAAATGGACCTGGTGATCCTAGCATCTATCAACATATGTGAACTCTAACTTCTCTATCAATGAGAGGAACTCCTTTTTAAACCAGGGTCCACTATAATTTTCAAAGTGATCCCAATTCACAACTCTCATCTATATTCCAGTTGCCTAGTGAGAATGATTTCTTGAAGACTGCCTAGGGTCATAAGTGTGTGGTGTCTAAGGAAAAGCAAAATGAGAGAGAATATTGCCTCAGACTTCCTAGAATTGGGAGGGCGGAGACAGCAATGATTTTCTATTTCAATGGATAATTTAAAAATGTGTATATATTGTCTTTTTCTATCTTGTCAATGATAACACTGTTATGGGATTCAGTGTGAGAAATAATTATATACAATTCTGAAGCTACTGTAAATCATGAATAATAAGTTAAAAAATAGTGTTTAAAAAAGGCTACCTTATGGATGCCTTTAGTGTCAGTAATGGAAGATGGAGACAGGAAGAGGACATGTTGAAGAACCATCAGCTCCATAAGTTCAAGACCAGCTTGGGCTCCATATGACATAGGAAGAAAATCAATTAATATAATTAATCAGTTAGTCAATTAAAAATAAAAAGACTATCTTAAGACAGTTTCAAAATATAGTATAAAACGACAGATATCTACTAAAGATATATTTATTAAATTGATGGTAGTCTTTCATTAGTGAAATAACGTTACATATATTGATTCCTTTGCCTATATTTGCAAAATTATACCCTTGAAAGTAAATCCCATTAAATGTGGGAAGCCATTTGGTGTTTTGTTTCATCAAAGACATCTTCATTGAAATTATGCTTCTACTCCTTCTGGGGGTGGCCAAAAGTGAACAAAACAAATTTTGACAAAAACATGAAGCACCGGAACAACCTTTAGGAGTTTTGAACCTGCAGCATGCTAATGCTAACCTATGTTCTTGCTGCCTACATAGATTCAACCATGTCACACATTAAAGGCTTTGAGTCAAATGGTAAGACATGGCAAAGAACTGACTATGACTATCACTAGCTGACATTCTGTTGACGGAGGAAAGAAAAACAACTGCAGAAGCACATTAAAGTGTCCTAAGATGAAAATTATGATTAGTGTGAGCACCAAGTAGAATCATGCTCTGAAAGACGACGAAGGGAAGAAAGACCTCACTAGACTGGAGGATAAATATACTATGACCTTAAAGACAAATGGGAGATAAACTATTTCAAAGGGCAGAAAAGAAAGCATACCAGGCAAAGAGAAGGGTAAGCTTAGAAGGAGAAAAGCCAGTGAAGGAAATGCTACCATTGTGTGAACACAGAGGTCTGGAAATATAGCCATTCCACTTTACCATGCATTGGTGTAGGACAGTTAAAGCATTTAGTGCAGGACTTCAACTCAGAACATCCAATTTGGAAGCTTTAGAAGGCACTGGAGAGTCCATCCTTTCATCTTAGCTCTAAAATTTGTCTCTGTAATTCCTTTCATGGGTATTTTGTTCCCTATTCTAAGGAGGAGTGAAGTATCCCATAATCAGTCACCAAATTCAGGCACTATTGCATAGGACATCAAGAGTTTGCTAAAGGGACCCTGATATAACTGTCTCATACAAGGCTATGCCAGTGCCTGGCAGATACAGAAGTGGATACTCACATTCATCTATACGATGGAACATAGGGCCCCCAATGGAGAAGCTAGAGAAAGTACCACAGGAGCTGAAGGGGTATGCAACCCTCTAAGAGGAACAACAATATGAACTAACCAGTACCCTCAGAGCTCATGTCTCTAGCTGCATATGTAGCAGAAGATGGCCTAGTCGGCCATCATTGGGAAGAGAGGCCCCTTGGTATTGCAAACTTTATATGCCCCAATACAAGAGAATGCCAGGGCTAAGAAATGGGAGTGGATGGGTAGTGGAGCAGGGCGGGGAGATGGTATAGGGAACTTTTGGGATAGCATTTGAAATGTAAATTAAGAAAATATCTAATAAAAAAATTTTAAAAAGAGAGACAAAAAAAAAAAAGAAGGCACTGGAGAATTTTCACTTACAGGTAGTATGTGGGTAACAGGAAGAGGCTCTGCTGGTCCAGAAATCCAGTAGTATCGAGACTTCATTCACAAGGGCAGATGGTTGAATGCTTTAAGGGATACTGTAGCAACTGGACCCACATTATGAAAAACAAAAAACACACTAAAGCATTTTAGCTGATTTGTTGCTTGCTGTCTCAGAAGCATCATTCCTGTGCCTTAGCTCATGAATGAAAGCCCTGGACTGTTAGCAAGCCAAGATTAGCAATGAAAGGTAGGGATATTGGTGACATAGACCTCACACAGGTGCCAAGAGGGAAATGTATTGATAAGCATGAGTTTAAGACTGAACACAGTGATGGCCTGGGAATGAATGGTATATTAGTAACTTGGGGCTGCTACTGGGGACCAGATGCTTGGCAAAACAACTTAAGGAGAGAAAGAATTATAAAACGTTCGTGTTGGCATGATTCGATGCATTAGTCTATCAGAGTGAGGAAGTAATGATAGCAAGAGTATGAAGCCACTGGTCATGATGTGTTGTATCCGCAGTCAGAGAAGAAAAGGGGGTGAGCATGATGTTGTTCAGCCTGCTTTCTTCAATTCAGTTCAGGATTCCAGCCCTTGACAGGGGGCCACTCATACTCAAAGTGTTACTTTTGTGCTCAGCTAAACCTTCTGGAGCTCACTTATACACATACACAGAGATGACGTGTTTTCATGATCATTCTAAGTCCAGCCATGTTGGTAAGAAAAGAGGGAGAAGCTAAACCAGTGTTTCTGGCTCTCATAAGAAAATGAGATACTTCACCCTGAAGTTGATTATATGGAAAGATCAAACATGACTACATTAGGAGCTGGAGAGCTGGCTCAGTGGTTACAAACACTGACTGCTTTTGCAGAGGACATGCGTGTTCACTTTTAATCACGTATGTGATGGCTTTTTCTCCTTTCTTCCCTTCCTCTGTTCCCCATCTCTTCTGTCTCTCTACCCCCTCTTTCCTTCTCTCTCTCACATACACATAAACATTCTACTGTTCCTAATGTGAAAAGGTATTTTGTTATTTGAACCTACATTGTGTTACTAATAATGCTATTATCTTGTTAATATATACATTGTCCAAACTTTGCATGGAGATGTGAGTCATTTGCTGAGGGCCTTAGCATGTTCATTAGAATATCATAGTTTTTAAAATTATTATTCTGTGACAGTTCATGATACATCCATCCTCAAGGGTACTTGTACATGTTGACTTATATGTCAATGAGTATTTTTACTCTTTAATCTGCCATCTATTTGCTTCTATTGTACAAGCCCTAAAATGATATGTAGCAAAAAACTGTCTCTTTTCATTTTTAGATTCTGACTTTGGGGCCAGTTTAAAACACATTTTCCGATACTAAAATACATGAATATACAACTTTCTCATATTACAATAACTCAAGCACTTTATATTTATCTTTCGAATTTTGAATCCATCTGGTATTTATTCTTACAAAATGTGATTTAAAATTTTTACATATTTATTTTTTACTTATAATCTTAACCAGTTCTTAAATACAGTGCATCTCAACTTCTATTTAAAATGTCTCCATGTGATGTCAGATTATAAACGGACTCTGCTACTTTGGACTCTTTCATGTCAAGTGAACATTATCATGCTTTCAGAAGATCCCACACAGGAAATGTTGATGGTTCACTCTAAGTATGCCCTTCACTCTTTCCCCTCTTTTGTTGAATTCTAAAATTGACTAAGTAAAGCCATTTAGAAAGTCGTCCTAATTTGTAAGTACCTTGTTGGTTCAAAATAAGTATCATGGAATACTGTCTCTCTTCTAGTTATCTGGTAGCCATTAATGGAGTGTCCAAATCCAGTCAGTACACTTGAATCTTGGAATACTTAGATTTTTTTTCCCCTTTAGGAATTCTTTGGAGTAACAATGTATCGACTTTAAAAATGATACACATTTCAATTTTAATATCAACATATATTAATTACATCTAACAATTGCTCTCATGTCTTTTGCACTAACTTACATACCTTTACATAATTTTGAATGTTTTTCAGTTATACTTATCACTGCTGCCCTGTTACCTTCTTCTTCCTTCCATTAAACCCCTTCCTTTGCCCAAATACTTTAAATTCCATGAGCATGTGCAACTTCCCTGAGTATACACCACTATAAAAAGGTGACAGCCCCCCCCCCACCAAACATCAACTGTGGATAAATCCTTAGATAATGGTGGTCGCCCTGAGAACTGCCCCGGTTATGGCAGAGCAGTGACAGGTACAATCTTGCAGATCTTGTCTAGCAATCACAGCTGCTGTTAGTTCAGGAGTGCAAGTCATTTCAATGCTGTGAAGTTAACACTCCATACTGCTCCCCTTCCTCCCCCAGGCTCTTACATTCCCTCTGCCTTATCCTCAGAAATGTTTCTTGATCCTTTTTGGTAGAATTATAGATGTCCCATTCATGACTGGGCATTCACCAGTTACTTAATCTCTGTCCTTTGCCTGGTTATACAGTTTTGCAGTTACTTATGCAGAGAAGATTCTCTGATCTAAGTTGATTCCAGCACTATTCTATGCCACAAACATATTATTTAGAAGGTAATTTGCGGGCACATCATGTCTATTTAACAAAACAAAAGCAAGTCTCCTCATTAGGGCATGTGATTTTACCAGTTATAGACTTTTAAGCAGTTTTACAGTACCAAATGTGAACGCCCTCCAGTGAAGCGTTTATCAAATACAATCAGGTTGGTTACCCCTATAACATATTTGTGATTAGTCTACCAATGATGTTCATCTTTTCTAGGGGGTTGGTACTGTTCCTCATAGGATCCGCCACTGAGTAAGACTGTTGACAACAATTCTGCAGTCGTAGGAATAGCTCTTTCTGGCACTGTGAGGGATAGCCAGCATAGGGATGTCCAGCTTCTAGCTTCCAGTTCCAGCTATATTCCTCATGTCCTGTGACCAAGCCATGCCATCTCCTCAGTAATAAGGTCTTGCCATGTGCTTATGGTGTACAGTTTTGAGCAATTGAAACTGCCATATATGTTTCTGGAGTTCTCAAGAGAGTCAATGGTTAAAAACTCACAGAAAGGTAACCCTACTTGACAATGGCAACAAGATTTTCATTCATTGACCTGTGTCTTCTTGGAGCAAGCATCTTTATCTACATACTTTTTTCCCCAAAGGCTTTTATTTTCAATTTTTCTATTGATCACTTTATCAAACATCAGATTTTCCTATTGTTTTTTCATTCATAATTAATTTGGTTTGTGTTTGTTAGTTTTCAGTCATGTACTATATAGACTATCATGGAACTCAATGTATATAGTTAAGGCTCCCTTTAAACTCAGATTCCTCTTGCTTCTAATCCAAAATGCTTGGGTTGTTACATAGGTCAACACACAAGTCCTTACTATTTTCTTATTGTGCACAAATAAAGTCATTTTTCATGTTCAAAGGGCCATGGAACCTAAAAAATGATGGAGTAGTTATATTTACAAAGGCATGCTGTATTCATAATTCTTCACTTTAAAGGTATTACATTTAAATTTGCACAGCAGTAAGTAGATGCTTATATGTCAGAGAAGTGTTCATGTATATGAAGCAGGATGTGAGAACTTGTTCTTTGCCCTTCCCCCTTTGGGTTCTATATGTATTGTAATTTCCTTAAATCTGTAAAATATATGGACAAACTTGGAGTATTCCAGTTTTCTTTCCTATCATAATATTACAACAAATACTCAAAGCTACTGGTCTCATTGTGCTTGCTTCTGCAATATAATTAAGTCTTCCTTAATACAGTAGACACGCAGGCTGCATCAGAACCTGGACTTATTACATTCCAAACAGAGCCATGTGGTGCCTGGCAGCTGTGAGCTAGCTGTACCGAACTAATGGTACTTCCCTAACCTCACCTCCTGCCTTGCTCAGCTACATGATGGTCTTGATATTCACTCAACATAGCAGACAAGTCTCTGCCTAAGTATCTTAGGACATTCTGTCTGGAATACTTGCCTCTCAAGCCATCATGAGTTCTTCTTTTACTTCTCAAAGGATTTGTAAAACGCCATCCATAGTTTTTAACCTCTCCATCATGTTCCAACTGATCATGTCCTCAACACTAATTACAACTCCAACATGATCTACTTGGCTCGTGAATACTTCTCTGTGTGCTGTGTACAAGTTACACATACTGGGTTCTCTCCTTTTGCCTAGGAGGATACCAAGCTCTGTGCCCATTGCTTCTTATTTACATGAGCCCACACTCTTGGAACTTAAACACCAAAAATACACACTGGAGAAAAACATCATCTTCAACAATGATACCAGGCAAACAAGGGAAGCACATGTAGAATGAAAGTAGGCTTCACTGGGCACGAAGCATGATTCCAGATGAAGCAAGAACCTTGATATAAGGCCCTGATCTATTTCCAGAAAATCTCAGCTATACACCTATCTGTATAGGCAAGAACTTTCTATTTAGGCCTTTGGTAGTAAAGGAATTAAGAACAAATTCCCATTTGCAAATGGGACATTTTGAAACTAAAATTTCTATAGAGTCAAGGACACAACCAATTGAATGAAGAAGCAAATTAAAGTATGGAGGAAAATCTTCGCTGGCTATCCATCTGGCAAAGGATTACTGTCTAGAATATACAAAAAAAAATCCCCACAAAAAATGAAAACAAAACAAACTAAAATAACTCAGTGGGAAAAATATCAGACATGTAACTGATCAATGAGTTTTCGAAAAAGGAAATAGAAATCATTAGGAAGTTTTTCTTTTAAGTGCTAGACATCTGTAATCGTAAAGGAAATTCAAATTAAAACTAGTTTGGGATTTTTATCTTGCTCTAATCAGAATGGCCAAAATCAAGAAAAGAATTCACAGCAAATGCCTCTTATTCTTTGCTGCTATATGTTCCTGATCTATGCTTTTCTTAGAAGCAAATTAGCACACAGTTTTCATTCTACAAACATTTCCTTGAAATACATGTGTACATGATGAATAGAGATGGGATATTTTCCATCCTGATAATCTTCAAGTATAATGTACATTTCATTTACTAGCCCCAATAGGGTATCAGCTTTTCTCATCTCTAATAACAATTAATATCAACTCTTCTGTTATTTGTCTACTTAGCCAACTAAAATAATTTTGATTTATTGGTTTGCTTATATTCCATTAATTATTTGTTTGTCTGATTTTTCAAAAGTGAGAATTGTAGTTTACTTGATTTCTTAAAGCTCTTTACATATTTTTCAGTAAATCTTTTTATTGCTGTATAGTTTTTGAATATTTTCTCCTCTGGAATGGATGACTTTAACTTTACCGGAGTTTCCCTTTAATGATGACATTTTTTATTGTTTCTTTCTCAGATGTTCTTTTCCATATGGATTTGATCTTGAATACTTTGTATTAAACTCCAGGTTCAAAGGTAGTTTTTCGATACTTGATCTTAGCCAAAAGGCCAAGAAGTGATGGGTATTTTTTTTCTTATAATGCGTCTACTCACTTGTGCTTTAAATATATCTCTTACATATTCTTGAGATCTAAATATTCTTCCTGCGAATAAAAGATATATGAATGGCATGATATGGATTCTTGGCTACATTTTTTTTCAAAAATTGAGACATTATTTCAAAATAATATCTCACAATATACTTAAAGCCATTAGTTCCAAGTGTTCTAGAAAGAAATACTATCTTGTTCAGATAACAATTATCATAAATATCATTTTATATCATAAAATATATTTATTAATTCTTTGAGAATTTTGCACAATATATTTTGAACATATTTTCCCACCTTAACTTCTCCCTCTGTTATCTTCTCAAACATGCCAGCCCTTAACACCTAACTAAGAAATTTCTTTATTCTTCTTTCTACATCAAGTCCAGTTTGTGTTACCCAGCTAAAGAATGGGTCCTGCCTTAGGTCAGCCTATGAAGAATCACATCACCACCACCACCACCACCATCATCAAAAACAAACAAACAAACAAACAAACAAACAAACACAAAACAGGATTTCTCTCTGAGAGGAGCTGCCAGATATTAACAACTCCCCAGCTAAAGGTAACTGTTTCAGATATTTCTTCTCACCCTTTGTGCTGAGATTTTTGTCTATCAGGAGATTTTGCAAGTCTTGTGGATTCTGACATAATCAAAGAGAGTCCATATGTGAATCTTCCTTGACTGGAAAATTCTGGAAACTACTGTTGCATTGATGTTATCAACTACATCTGGTTCTCACAAACTTCCTGTCTCTTCTTCTGTGTCTTCTGAGTCTATGAATATCCAATTCGGGGATAAACAGTCAGTGTTCACTTGGTCTCTGAAGGGTTACTAGGTCTCTGTTAGTTGCCATCTACTGCAAGAAGACATTATGCTGTGGTCTATAGGTACAGCAAAAAGCCAGTGGAAGTCATTTATCACTTTCCTAAATGAACATAGTATTTTACATTTTTAAAGAATTTTGCAAAGATATATTTTACCACGCTTAATTCTATGCTCTCAACAAGTAAACATACACACCTTCATAAAGCCAAACTGGCTATTACTACTTTGATTTTTCCCAAAGTCTTTCTTTCTTTAATAGGCTTGAAATATCGATTAACATTTACAGATTCAATTCCAAGCACTTGCCAGAGGTGAAGGAGAGCCTAGAGTGAGGTCTCCATGCTAGTCAGATTCTAAAGTGTGATGAAATTCCCCACTGCGTCTGTCAACTTATCCACTCCATAGGTCATTTCCCACATGGCTCCTGGTGTTGAAAGAAGCCATTTCTACTTCAAATATTTCATAGACAATGGAAAAAATGATGTGGCACTAATATTGTGTTCTTTGCCCTGCTGTGGAGAATTGAATAGACTCCATTCAATAGTAATGCTCTTTTGAGAGAGGTGCCTTATCTGCTCAGGATTCGTGGGCAACTCCAAGGTCGTGTTTGTTTTCTTCTTCCTTTGCAAGTTGTAGACTGCTGGGGATTCAGAATTGACTCACAATAAAAGTCATAAGCACTCCCTTCAATTTGTTGATTCTACACACTTACTGCCCCCAGCCATACCGGAGCCAGGGTTCTACTTCTTTCCTTCTAATCAATTGCCTCCCAAATGCCCCTGGCTGCTTTGTTAAAAACTCTAGCTCACAAAGACAAGATTTTACTAAGTAGCACTTTAATTTCTCCTATTTTCAAACTATTTGAAAATAGTTTTATTTTCTCACCTTTCTAAAAATAAATAAACCATACAGTTAGAATTTTATTTTTGAGATATTTTTATCCCCTCTATTAATTTAACATGGCATAAAAACATTATGCACTAGATTGTGTGACTATGGTAAAAATAACGGTAGTCCCACAGAAAGAAAACTGAGTCAAGATATAGATCCATCTTTGGGATATTTATAAATAAGTGAAAGAAATTTTCACCTGGGGGGGGGGGGCTTAACTAATGCTACTTGTTTTCAAATGAGTATAGTTATTAATTTAGGAGAGGAAAGTTATTAATAATCAAAATAAGTCAGATTTGTTTTCCTGGAGAAAGCCTAAAAGGGTCTTTTGACCTCCTGCTACACAGTCAGATTTTCTCAGATTGTGTATGCAAGTGTCTGTGTGTGCCATAGTCATCTTTATGAAGAAATAATTAGGAAAGATTCAGAGACATTCTAAACTTAGTCTGTATTTACCCTCTTTTACGAATAAGTACTGAATACAGAGGCTGTGCCAACAGATTCAACCATCTTCAGATTAATTGTCACAGATTCATAGACTAGTTAGTACAAGATTCTTAAATTAGTGCTGATTTGTGGAGTTCTACTTGCTATACTGGCTGAGCCAAAGTGCATATACCTATCTCTCAACGGGTTTTAAAGCCTTGATCTCTCTCTCTCTCTCTCTCTCTCTCTCTCTCTCTCTCTCTCTGTGTGTGTGTGTGTGTGTGTGTGTGTGTGTGTGTGTGTGTGTGTGTGTGTTTCTCTCTGTGTGTGTGTCTACAGCAATGTCAGAGACAGTTTCTGCAGATGCAGCCCCCTTAAGTGGGAAAGCCAACAAATGCAGATAAAGGTTATCGAGAGACATTGGCTAAGTGACATGAGCTCTTATAAACAAATGGATCTTCATAAAACTGTCTGCTAAGTGAAAGGGGTAGAAAAGATAAAATTGTGAGAAGTATTTTTTTCTTTAAAGACCCACTTTCCTATGTTAAAAAAAAGTAACATCACTTAGATGAAGCAAAAAAAAAAAATAGTAACGCCATAAGACTAGCTAATTTTAAATATTGGCCTTTTGAAATGTAGGCTGCTTTGAGTCAGAGAATATGAAGACGCTGTGCCCCTCATATTGCCATGTGGTCTGGATTCCCTATGTGACAAAACTTCCAAATTAAGAATACATAGTACCCACATGGTGGCGCTATAATGGGTGGTTGTTGAAGCTTTAGAAAGAGGGACCTAGCTGGACTCTGAAGAAGATGTTCTAGGTTATGTAACCTCTAGCTATCTTCTATGCTGTCTGTGTCCCACTGACCACAGCATGAACAGCTCATCTCTATTATACCCTCACCTAACCCCGATGCTCTGCCTCATAACAATCCTAACAGGCATGACTTGAACCCTCTGACACTGTGAACCACAATAAATAGCTTTTCCTCTAGGGTGTGTCTGTCAGATATTTGGTCATTGAAATGAGAGGGAATGGGAGACAGTTTGATTGCCTGATTCCAGTCTCTCCCGTTCATAATGTTTAGCATGAAATGCATCTGCCCTTGGCTTGGGCTGCAGTACTTCAAAGGAGTCTTTGCAGGCTTGCTTCTACTGAGATGAAACATTTTGTCCCAAATAAATACTGATTAAGCAAAGGAGATTAGAAATACCCAATTAGCCTCCAGAAGCAAGGCAAAAATATGCATGCCCTGTTACTAAGTCTCCTAAACTGCTAATGTCAAGAATTGGATATGTGCACCAATATATTCTTAACATAAAATAACAACCAAACAAAAACACAAATAAACAAATGAACCAATAAAAAAATTTACTGCCTTCCTGTGTTTCATATCTGAGGTATTTTTGAACTTATCTATAATATAGTCAATGCAATTTTAAGCTTGTTGACATTATCAGAACCCAAGTCACCCCTGGTTATAGTTATGCTGTGGGCATGAATTCTAACTGTCTTGCTGTGGGCAAAAATTTCTAAATAGGCTACAGTTGCATGATTGGGCATAGGGATATAAATCAATTATAATGAATGCAAATTGCTAGTGTCAAGTATATTTAGCCAGGAATAGAATACAAGGTGGAGAGAGCAGGGCAACCCCCCCCCCCTCATCTTCCCAAACATAAGATTTGTTTTGTTCTTAACTAGTTTCAGATATAACTAAGTTCTGGTACCTCGTGGGGCGGTCATGGTAGTAGTAATGATGGTGTCTGAGGAAGCTAGATTTCAAGATGTATAATCTTCTCCAAACACTCAGTTACTACTTATTCCTGTAGCCCAAGGCAATTATCTTTTCCCCTCCATATCTAAGTCTCTTCATGCCCATAATCATCAAAGACAGAAATAGATGCAGGTCATATTCTGAGAAGCAAGGAAGCACAGAGGGAAAAGAAAAGAAAACTACCATTAGCCACATAGTAAGAAAGCAGGCTTGCACAGTGCTATAGTTTGTTACTGTGAAGCCATTACTCTAGCAGCAGCTACACATGATAAAGCAGGCTAGGGGGAATCTGTTAATGTATTTTGTTATGTGTGGTTGTCTCAGTTTGATCCAAGTATCAATTTTTATGTAATAAAATTTATTATTCTTCAAATAATAAAGAACTGTTTCAGGAAGTCCTTTATTCTGCACTTCTTTTTTAAAATTTTTATTTATTTTTAATTGATACTTTATCTATTTATGTTTCAAATGCTATCTCTTTTTCTGGTTTCCCCTCTGCAAACCCCTATCCTATTCCTGCTTACCCTGCTTCTCTGAGGATGTTCCCCTATCCATCCACCCACTTCTACCTCACCAAATTAGCATTCCTCTACACTGAAGAATCAAGCCTTCACAGGACCAACGGCCTCTCCTCTCATTGATGCCAGATAAAGCTCCTTCAGCTCCTTCAGTCTTTCTCCTATCCTCCATTGGGGTCCCTGGTGCTCAGTCTGATGGCTGGCTGCAATCATCCACATCTGTATTGGTCAGGATCTGGCAAAGACTCTCAGGAAACAGCTGTATCTGGCTCCTGTCAGCAAGCACTTCTTGGCTTCAGCAATAGTGTCTGAGTTTGGTTTTAGCATATGGGATGGATCCCCAGGTGGGGAAATTTCTGAATAGCTTTTTCTTCAGTCTCTGTACCACTCTTTGTCTGTGTATATCCTTTAGACAGAAGCTTCTTTTCATAAATGTGTGTGTGTGTGTGTGTGTGTGTGTGTGTGTGTGTGTGTGTGATATGTACGTGTGTGTGTTCTTGTGTATGGGTACACATGTAAGAGTTAGCATAAAGATCCAAGAGATCAAGATTGAATGTCTATCTTGATTACTCTTCCTGTTACTGTTTGAGATGAGATTTCTTGTGAGAACTGAAAATCACTGACTCAGGTAAACTGCCTAGCCGTTACAATTCTTTTTCAATAAAAAAGGAAAATGATTTTAATTTATAATCTGTATGTATTAAGATTATATTTTGTTTTTAAAAATGGGTGAACAAATACCCTCTTGAATGAGGCTATTTTTCTATCTTTTAAAAAAATTTATTGGATATTTTCTTAATTTACATTTCAAGTGCTATCCCCAAAGTACCCTATAGCCATTTCAATTTAAGGATCCACTTTTTTTGATTACCCCAAACTCAATGCTCTTAGAGACATGGGCTGATCATGTTTTATTCTTTGGTCTGGAACTTGCTATGTGGATCAGGCTGGCCTTGATCATACAGAACTATCTCTGCCTCTACCTGACAAGTGCTTAGTTTAAAGGCAGGTGCCACCAGACCTAACCCATATCTGTGTCTGCTGGAATCTGAATTCATGTTTTCATTGCCTACAAAGCTTGTATACCAAGCAAGTACTTTACAGACTAAGGTAACCACCCAACCCAGAGAAATACCCATGTTAATCATTGCAAAAGATGCGGAGAGCTCCCTGATGAAGTGAGTATGGATAATCCTGAAATAAGCAGGTATCTGTAGGGATTCTCTGAGATTTTTATATGTCTCCCTATAAAGAGGCACATACAAAGCATCATCAAAATCGTTTGGGCCATGGAACTTCTTTTTAGTTTTTCTAATGAAATGTCGATAAATATTTCACGACACATTTTTGTTCTACAGAACAAAGTTGAGAAAATGTAAACATAATTCACTCACAATCACTGTTTGATTTCACCTCTATTTTCTAGAAAACTAGAAGTCAAAAGATCCAGGACCTAAAGTGTTTGCTTTCTTTTATTTTCTATTCTGTGCTCCTCCTTTTCCTCTTCTTCTTCTCTTCCCTCTCCTCCCCTTTTCCCCCTCTCCCCCTCTTCCTTCCCCTCTTTCCCCTCCTGCTCCCTGTCCTCTTCCTTTTCCTCTATCACTCCCTCCCCTTCTCCTTATCCTTCTCATCCTTTTAATTCTCATTTTTCTTTTTAGTTTAAGTTATTTTGTATTTTGTTTAGCCAAAAGAATTTACAGTATTCTATTTTATTAGTGTAAGAAGTTAGTGTAGTTTTATAGCATTATGGAAGGGTTAAAGATCATACTTTAACCTTAGTTATTACCAAGATATACAGAAGTTACATATGGAAACTTTACATGAATTATGAACCAATGATAATCCTAAAATGAAATCTTAGCACAAAAGCAAATATCAACCAAATTGAGCTCATTTTCAATGAGCCCACTAAGTGAACCTATGAAGAAACTGGATCAGTATGATTTCTTCATTCCCTTACCTTTCTTCCATCTCTCAGCTTTATACAGATACTTGTTATTTAACAGACTGTGTCTTCAACTGAGCCACCCTTGAGATGAGAGCTGTCCCTGCACTTTCTTACTTGACAGACACAGCTTGAGGATTTTAAGAAAATACTCTGTTTCTATTCCTTGCCTTTCTTGGGGTGTGAAGAGTAAGAAAGAAGAGGACAAATTATTCAATAATAAAACAAAAACCGGTATTAAAGAATATATCATAAAACTCTGCTGAACACTAGAATTGAAACAAAGTGTGTTGCTTCTGTGAGAACCTCTTAATAACAATGTGTCTCAGCTAGACACTTGCAACCTTTCTGTTTTTCCATAATTGCTTAGTTTTATTAGGGAATTACTGCCACATATCACAATATCCACAGATAAAAACTGTCTGGGAACCCAACATGAAAGTCCCTTGAGAAACCAGGAATGCAGATGATAAGGTGGCTTTGGTGTCCCAGAATAATGTTGGCATCTATTATAGGGGTAGGCAGCAGCTGGGATCTAAAGCTTTTCTTCCAAGAAAGCTGGGCAGGGACCCATCTCTGGCTGCAAGAGTCAGACATCTGTGTTCAAAGTCCAGTACAGCTCTAAAATATTGCCTTTTTTGTTAATGTGAGAATTGCCAGTTGTTTTTGTTTTTGTCATGGCTTCTAATAAAGAGATGCCACTATTTCTCAAGGTCCATAAATTCTCAAATCTAAAAGTCACGTAAGGCCAAGAGGGAAGAAAACAAAAACGATCAATTCTAGAAATAGTTTGAACAAACTAGTTAAGTAGTTAAGTTTCCTGACTCACTGATACACAAGTTAAAAAAAAAATTAACATGTTTATTTTCAAGTCTCTCACTAGACAGATCAAAGTTGGAAGTTTTTTTTTGTGTGTGTGTGCTTGGCTTTGCTCTTGTTATTGTTATTGTTGTTTTCGTTGGTGAACATAAAGACTGTGGAATTGTAGATATAGCTTAGTTGTTGCGTGTTTACAAGAATGCACCAAGCCCCAGGTTCCATCTCTAAAACCATAAAGCAGAAAGTGCGGCACATACCTAAACTCTGAACACTTAGTTTGAGCTTTAGAGATAAAAGAATCAGAAACTTCAAGTTATCCCTTGACTGTATCTTGAGTTTCAGGCCAATTGAGAACCTGAATAAGCTAATCAATTAAACAATCAAATGAAGATTATTTTTAGAACAATAAATGAAAAACACTACAATTACTTAATCAATTACTTAATTAAGCAAGCATATATAGAACTCACAATTCTTAACTTATAATAGATCTATGAGAAGAAAATGTACATAATAAAACACTTATCTAATTATAGTAGCAATGCTATGATTACATTAACATCCCATAAAATCACAGTTAAATTTCTCAACAAAGTGTAAAATTACAGAATCTCTGAGATGAATGGATGGGAGGACACAAAAGAAAGAGCTCAAAAAGCAAGGTGATCATATTTGGCGATCATTAAAGATAGCATATTTGGTGATGTGTGATATTCTGCCATGATCCATATATCAGCTATGATCTCATATGTATAAAGGACATACTTTTCTTGGATTATTATATCTATTCTTTCTATTCTTTTAAGGATAATATGTATCCTAATTTCTGTAAATAATATAATGTGTAGATTAGATGCTGCTTTCTTTCCCATGTAGCTGTCATTTTCTTCATGTCTTTTCTTTGGATTTCTTGATGAGTTTGCAATGTGCGTATCTACTCCAATCACCATTCCTGATTCCTATCATTGATGTTGGTTTGCATCTCAATTTCTCAAATTTTAACTTGACAGTTATTTTTCTTCTCTCTTAAACCTTAAATGCATTTTTTTGATGACGAAAAATAAGTTAATTGATGTATCTTAGAACTGCTTTGTATTTTCTTCCTCGTCTAATATGCTCTTTCAGAGATACATTTTTGTTTGTTTGTTTGTTTGTTTGTTTCATGGGATGACACACTCTTTTGGATTTAGCTACCCTTTTGTAGGTGTAATTTTTTTGTTTTGTTTTGTTTTGTTTTGTTTTCCCCATGGAAGTGTTAGGTCATTCTTTTGGTGTAATGTTTTTTAATGCCTTTCCTTCCTTATGGTAAACATTGCTGAAATAGTTGTTTTTAATTTATGATATGGTAACTTTTTAGGCCAAAACAGCCCCCCCCCAAAATAAAAAACAAAGCAAAACTCTTACTTATAATTCTAAGAATTCTGCTTAGTGTTTCCATGTGCTACTTGAAGGAGCTCCACTGAGAATCTTCATACTTCTCTACATACTTCTCAACTGTAAGTGATGCTTGATCAGGAATCACTTATGGTAGACTCTGAGTCAATCTCCTGATGATTACAAAGCTCATTCAGGCCTCCCAGTAGTAGCTCTGCCCTAGAGATTGCATGCTCTACCTTGCAGCCTCTCCTCTCTTCCTCAGACAGTGGAGACTAAAAAGGGTAAGGATTTGGGGTACACCTCCTTTACTTATATCAGTCTTCCTTTATACCTCTGTCATTATATCTGTAATCCATACAGAAATCATTTTAAGTCTTATGTGGCATAATCGGCCTTATTAACCACATTTCCTCTGGCAACATTAGTTGCAAGGAGTGTTGGGGTCACACTGGGAAATGTTTTCCAGTAACCCTGAGGCAAATCCTCCCTTCAAGTTAGAAAACAGAACTTGGCCATTGTCCCTCTTCCCTCTGCATCTACTCTTTAGTAAATATTTCTATCATTCTCAGAGTGATGTGTGGAACCTCACAAGGTACTGATATGCCAAGTCCAGCCTGGCCATGCATGATAGGCATGGTGTGACATGGTTTTTATCACCAGAAGAGAGTCAGTAGGGCATGGGCCTCCACAAGTGGTGATGGTTGCTGTGGACACAAGACTTGTTCGTATAATGATGTACATATTTGTATGTTCCTCCTTTGAAGAATATCCTCTATATTGACTCCATGATAATCAGATACAGCAAAGGTCTGAGAAATAAGGGCGTATCTAATGTCTCAGGCAAATGATAGAATGTTGTGACCTTCAGGACAGACCTTAAGGCTGTGAGAAAGAAAGTGAAAACTTTGGTTCAAAATATATAATTTCTCAACTATGCAAAATAGAAGGATACAATATGAATTATATGACAGGCTTTGAGGATGTAGAAAAACAGAGGCAACTGCACTATGAGCCAACTTTTCTCAAAGATACAAAGAAAGCCTGATACAAAGTCAGGCAGATTCCTCAGTTCAACATCAGCCTGGGACAGACAGGCCCAGTCATGGCAGGAATGGTAATTTCAGGGCAGGGTCCTACCCAGCTAGCTTATTGTCTGTGCTTAACATAGGCAAGTAGATTTCTGAATTCTTTTGCACAATTAAAAAAAAAAATGTGTGTTGTCTCTTTCTAAGAGTGAAGAGCTAATGACATTGAATACTGATTAGTTGGATGATGAGGAGGGAATTTGAAATATACGTGTAAATTGATGTATAAATAAAAGGCTAGGCTATTGCTTTGTATGAGATTAGCTAGCAGAGAGCAAAAGCCATGGGTTTTTTTTAGAATTTTTTTCTAGATAGAGCTGAGCTGTCTGAATATCTCTGCAGATAGAACACAGATCCTTTAGAATTTTTTCTAACAGGATTTTTGACCTTGGTAGGAAATTCCAAGAATTGCTTGGAGAGCTAGCACAGTTCTTTTAGATTTTTTTTTCTAGCAGCTATCAAAGAGAGCTGCTTGGAGAGTGAACATAGATTTTTTTTAATAGAAATCCAAGAATTTTTTATAGCAGATCTTTGTTTACTTTGGTGGGAAAATCCATAATCTATCCAGAGAGCTTTTAGAAATTTTTTCTACCATTAGAGATCTTTCTCTAGCAGAGAGAGCTGTCTCAAGATTGAATTGCCTTAAGAGAGAACTGTCTAGAGCAAACTACAGAGCCAAGGGCTATCTACAGAGAGCTGTCTAGGAAGCCATCTAGAGTAGAGCACAGGCCATCAGCTTGTGCCCATGATTTGTCTTCTAGTTGTTTTGTTTCATCACTTTCAAACACTCCTTCCTCAGAGCCCCTCTTCAAGATGGGGGTGGTCCTTGCTTTGGATATTTGGATACTGGGACCTTTAGAAAGCAATCAGATTCTAATCATATTATAGTAATTATTTTACAATGGAATAATATCCTAATAAGGAGAATGATAAGAAATACTCCACATTGCAAAACCAACTAAGTCAGACAGAAAGAAAGCTTGGTAATCATAGTGCAATATTTCTTGTTTCAAAAATATATGATAACAAATTGTTGTTAAATTCCCCAGTTAATAAATATTTTAGTCTGTTTAACTATTTTTCTTTCAAGATATATTTTTGTCTGCCTTTTTTAAAAAATCATATGACAAACATTTATTGCCCTTCATTAACAATAACTCCTAGTTTGGGCAACGGATATAAAAGGAGATAGTCCCAAATTTCTTGGCCTTATTGCAAACACTTAAATAGTGGCATGTAGCATAGGAAACATGAATTCATGTGGGAGACTAAAATCTTATAGGAATCTTAGAAGTTTTCACCAATAATATGATATTATTACACAAATTGAAATAAGAAAATAACACAAGTCAACTTTAGTGAACAGCAAGGGAATAAAACTTCTAGGAAGGATGGTGTGATGGCTAAACTTGATTATTGACTACATCTAAAATTTACTGAAGGTCCAGAGGCTGAAACCATAAGTGTAGGATTTTTTTAAATTATTAAATCATTAAGGTTGTGAAAGACCTACCTGAAACATAAATCATTGGAAGGTGGATAGCTGTCCTAAGCCTGAGCCACAACTTCTTGTGACAGCAAATATAAAAGGACATGGAAAGCTTTTGGCCTGCTTGCCCAAATTCTTCTCCCTTGGCTGTGGAGGCATTCCTTCATTGGTATAAGGACCTACTTCTTTGGGATTCCAATATACACTGAAGACCAGCTGAAATATCCAGCCTCATAGATTAAACAACTATAATACTCTTGCCCTTTAGTTTAGGAGACAGCCATTATTGGATTAGCCAGACCATAGTCCATAAGCCATTATAATAAACCACCCTTTTAATATATATAGACTTCTTTTATCAGTTATATTCATCTAGAGACTCCAACTAGTACAAATAGACAATGATTTCAATGGGTTTTTGGGTCAGAGAACAGCTGGGAGTATCACTGATTTAAAGAACAATGTCAAGATATAAGAGAGGTTCAGAGAGGTTGTTGGCACCAACCTAATTCTCCAAAAACATGACAATGATGTTCTACTCGCTGTTTAAACCTTGAATAGATTGCAAATGATGAATAATAAATTACAAATTGAATCTTGTGGCCCAGGTCCCTCAGAGACCAGTCTGCGCAGGTGAGAGCACAAACTGCAGAAGCAACAGGGCTTCTGGGACAGACCCTGTTTTGGGCTCCACACATCCAGGCACCTTCCCCACCAGAGGAGAGGTGTCCACCAGGGAGGGCTCTGACTTCCAGAGCAGGTGAGGGAGCCATCTTGTGCCACAGATCCCTTGGAGACCAGTTTGCACAGGTCAGCTCGCGAAATGTGGAGGCAACACATCTTCTGGGACAGGGCTTGTTCCTGACATTCATCTTCAACCAGGAGGCAGGTCTGAAAGCCAGATCTCTGCGCACCTTCCCTGCAAGAGGAGAGTTTCCCTACAGAGACTACTCTGATGACTGAGACTCAGGAGAGAGCTTCATTCCCAGGATGGCTGACAGAGGCTAACAGAATCACAGGAGGAACAAGCTCGAACCAGAGACAAGTATAATAATTAATGCCAGAGATTAACAGATGGCAAGAGGCAAATGTAAGAATCTTACTAACACAAACTAAGACCACTCACCATCATCAGAACCCAGCACTCCCACCTCAGCCAGTCCTGGATACCCCAACACTCCCAAAAAGCAAGATTCACAATTAAAATCATATCTCATGATGCTGATAGAGGACTTTAAGAAGGGCATTAATAACTCACTTAAAGAAATACAGGAGTATACTGCTGAAGAGGTATACATCCTTAAAGAATTACAGGAAAACATAAAAAAAACAGGTGACAGAATGGAACAAAACCATCCAAGACCTAAAAAGGGAAGTACAAACAATGAAGAAAACCCAAAGTGAGACAACTCTGGAGATAGAAAACCTAGGAAAGAAATCTGGAACCATAGATGCGAGCATCAGCAACAGAATTCAAGAGATGGAAGAGAGAATCTCAGGTGCAGAAGATTCCATAGAGAGCATGGACACAACAATCAAAGAAAATGCAAAATGCAAAAAGATCCTAACTCAAAACATCCAGAAAATCCAGGACACAATGAGAAGACCAAACCTACGGATAATAGGGGTAGATGAGAATGAAGATTTTCAACATAAAGGGAAAGCAAATATCTTCAACAAAATTATAGAAGAAAACTTCCCTAACCTAAAGAAAGAGATGCCCGTGAACATATAAGAAGCCAACAGAACTCCAAATAGACTGGACCAGAAAAGAAATTCCTCCAGTCACATAATAATCAGAACAAAAAATGCACTAAATAAAGATAGAATATTAAAAGCAGTAAGGGAAAAAGGTCAAGTAACATATAAAGGCAGGCCTATTAAAATTACACCAGACTTCTCACCAGAGAATATGAAAGCCAGAAGATCCTGGACAGATGTTATACAGACCCTAAGATACCACAAATGCCAGCCCAGGCTACTATACCCAGCAAAACTCATAATTACCATAAATGTAGAAATCAAAGTATTCCATGTTAAATCCAAATTCACACAAGATCTTTCCATGAATCCAGCCCTTCAAAGGATAATAACAGAAAACACCAACACAAAGACGAAAAATACACCATAGAAAAAGCAAGAAAGGAATCCTTCAACAAACCTAAAAGAAGACAGCAGCAAGAACAGAATCCAAATTTTAACAACAAAAATAACAAGAAGCAACAATTACATTTCTTTAATTTCTCTTAACATTAATGGACGCAAATCCCCAATAAAAAGACATAGACTAATAGATTAGCTACAAACAGGAAACCCACCTCAAGGAAAAAGACAGACACTACCTCAGAGTGAACAGCTGGAAAACAATTTTCCAAGGAAATGGTCCTAAGAAACAAGCTGGAGTAGCCATTCTAATATCAAATAAAATTGACTTTCACCCCAAAGTTATCAAAAAAGACAATGAGGAGTGCTTCATACTCATCAAAGGTAAAAATCTACCAAGATAAGCTCTCAATTCTGAATACCTATGTTCCAAATACAAGGGCAGCCACATTCATTAATGAAACTTTAAGAAAACTCAAAGCACATATTGTACCTCACACAATAAAAACTGGGAGCCTTCAACACCCTACTCTCACCAATGGGCAGATCCTGGAAACAGAAATTAAACAGAGACACATGGACACTAACCGAAGTTATGAAACAAGTAGATTTAAAAGATATCTACAGAACATTTTATCATAAAACAAAAGGATATATACCTTCTTTTCAGCACCACATGGTACCTCCTCCAAAATTGACGATATAATTAGTCACAAAACAGTCCTCAACAGATAAAAAATATTGAAATTATCCCATGCATCCTATCTGATCACCATGGACTAAGGCTGATCTTAAATAACAGCATAAATAATAGAAAGCCAACATTCATGTGGAAACTGAACAACACTCTACTCAATGATTCCTTGGTCAAGGTTGAAATGAAAGAAATTAAAGACTTTTTAGAGTTTAATGAAAATGAAGCCACAATATAGCCAAACTTATGAGAAACAATGAAGGCAGTCCTAAGAGGAAAACTCATAGCCCTGAGTGCCTCCAAAAAGAAACTAGAGAAAGCATACACCAGAAGCCTGAGAGCACACCTAGAAGTTCTAGAAATAAAGGAATCAAATTCACCCAAGAGGAGTAGACAGCAGGAAATAATCAAACTGAGGGCTGAAATCAAGCAAGTGGAAACAAAAAGAACTATTCAAAGAATCAGCCAAACAATGATCTGGTTCTTTGAGAAAATCAACAAGATAGATAAACCCTTAGCCAGAGTAACTAGAGGGCACAGGAACAGTATCCTAATTAACAAAATCAGAAATGAAAAAGGAGACATAACAACAGAACCTGAGAAAATTCAAAACAACATCAGATCCTACTACAAATGCTATACTCAACAAAACTAGAAAATCCAGATGAAATGGACAACTTCCTAGACAAATACCAGGTACCAAAATTAAATCAGGATCAGATTAATGATCTAGACAGCCCCAAATCCCCTAAAGAAATAGAAGCAGTCATCAATAATCTCCAAACCAGAAAAGCCCAGGACCAGATGGGTTTAGTGCAGAGTTCTATCAGGCCTTCAAAGAAGACCTAATTCCAACTCTCCTCAAAATATTACACAAAATAGAAACAGAAGGTACTCTACCTAATTCATTCTATGAAGCCACAATTACTCTGACAACTAAACCACACAAAGATCCAACAAAGAAAGAGAACTTCAAACCAATTTCCCTTATGAATATCAATGCAAAATTACTCAATAACTCCTCAGGAACTGAATCCAAAAACACATCAAACTGATCATCCATCATGATCAAGTAGGCTTCATCCCAGGGATGGTTTAATATATGGAAATCCATCAATGTAATCCATAACATAAACAAACTCAAAGAAAAAAAACACATGATCATCTCATTAGATTCTAAGAAAGCATTTGACAAAATACAACACCCATTCATGATAAAAGTCTTAGAAAGATCAGGGATTCAAGGCCCATACCTAAACATATTAAAAGCAATAGACAGCAAACCAGTAGCCAACATCAAACTAAATGGAGAGAAACTCGAAGCAATCCCACTAAAATCATGGACTAGACAAGGCTGCCCACTTTCTCCTTACCTATTCAATATAGTACATGAAGTCCTAGCCAGAGCAATTTGACAACAAAAGGAGATCAAGGTGATACAAATTGGAAAGGAAGAAGTCAAAATATCACTATTTGCAGATGATATGATAGTAAATATAAGTGATCCTAAAAATTCCATCAGAGAACTCCTAAACCTGATAAACAGCTTCAGTGCAGTAACTGGATATGAAATTAACTCAATCAAAAAAAAAAATGGCCTTTCTCTACACAAAGGATAAAGAGGATGAGAAAGAAATTAAGGAAACAACACCCTTCACAATAGTCACAAAAAATATTGAATACCTTGGTGTGACTCTAACTAAGGAAGTGAAAGATCTGTATGACAAAAACTTCAAGTCCCTGAAGAAAGAAATTGAAGAAGATCTCAGAAGATGGAAAGATTTCCTGTGCTCATGGGTTGGCAGGATTAATATAGTCAAAATGGCTATCCTCCCAAAAGCAATCTACAGATTCAATGCAATCCCCATCAAATTTCCAACTCAATTCTTCAATGAGTTAGAAAGGGCAATTTGAAAATTCATCTGGAATAATAAAAAACCTAGGATAGCAAAAACTATTCTTAACAATAAAAGAACCTCTAGTGGAATCACCATGCCTGGGTAGGTACCTTAAGCTGTACTACAGAGCGATTGTGATAAAAAAAAAAAATGCATGGTACTGGTACAGCGAGAGACAGGTAAATCAAATGAGTACAATTGAAGACCCAGAAATGAATCCACACACGTAAGGTCTCTTGATCTTTGACAAGGGAACTAAAACCATCCAGTGGAAAAAAAGACAGCATTTTTAACAAATGGTGCTGGCTCAACTGGTGGTTACTATGTAGAAGAATGCAAATTGATCTATTCTTATCCCCTTGTAGAAAGCTCAAGTCTCAGTGGATCAAAGACCTCCACATAAAACCAGAGACACTGAAATTTATAGAGGAGAAAGTGGGGAAAAACCTCGAATATATGGGCATAGGGGGAAATTTTCTAAATTGAACAGCAATGGCTTGTACTGTAACATCAAAAATTGACAAATGGGACCACATAAAATTGCAAAGCTTCTGAAAGGCAAAAGGCACTGTCAATAAGACAAAAAGGCAATCAACAGATTGGGAAATAATTTTTACCAATCCTAAATCTGATAGGGGACTAATATCCAATATATACAAAGAGCTCAAGAAGCTGGACTCCAGAAATTCAAATAACCCCATTAAAAATGGGGTACAGAGCTAAACAAAGAATTCTCAAGTGAGAAATTCCAAATGGCTGAGGAGCACCTGAAAATATGTTCAACATCCTCAATCATCAGGGAAATGCAAATCAAAACAACTCTGATATTCCACCTCATACCAGTCAGAATGGCTAAGATCAAAAATTCAGATGACAGCAGATGCTGGCAAGGATATGGAGAAAAAGGAACACTACTCCATTGCTGGTGGGATTGCAAATTAGTACAACCACTCTGGAAATGATTCAGAGAATTGGACATAGTACTACTGGAAGTTCCAGCAATACCTCTCCTGGCCATATACCCAGAAGATGTTCCAACTGGTAATAAGGACACATGTTCCACTATGTTCATAGCAGCCTTATTTATAACAGCCAGAAGCTGGAAAGAACCCAGATGTCCCTCAACAGAGGAATGGATACAGAAAATGTGGTACATTTACACAATGGAGTACTACTCAGCTATTAAAAACAATGAATTTATGAAATTCTTGGGCAAATGGATGTATCTGGAGGATATCATCCTTAATGAGGTAACCCAATCACAAAAGAAATCACTGGATATGCACTCATTGATAAGTGGATATCAGCCTTGAAACTTAGAATACCCAAGATACAATTTGCAAAACTCAAGAAAATCAAGAAGGAAGACCAACGTGTGGATACTTCATTCCTCCTTAGAACGGGGAACATAATACCCATGAAATGAGTTACAGAGACAATGTTTGGAGCTAAGACAAAAACAATGGACCATCCAGAGACTGTTCCACCTGGGGATCCATCCCATAATCAGCCACCAAACCCAGACCCTATTGCATATGCCAGCAAGATTTTGCTGAAGGGATCCTGATATAGCTGTCTCCTGTTCGGCTATGCCAGTGCCTGGCAAATACAGAAGTGGATGCTCACAGTCATCTATAGGATGGAACACAGGTTCCCCAATGGAGGTGCTAGAGAAAGTACCCAAGGAGTTGAAGGGGTCTGCAACCCTATAGGTAGAACAACAATATGAACTAACCCATATCCCCAGAGCTCATGTCTCTATCTACATATGTAGCAGAAGATGGCTTAGTTGGACATCATTGGGAAGAAAGACCCCTAGGTCTTGCAAACTTTATATGCCCCAGTACAGGGGAATGCCAGGGCAAAGAAGTGGGAGTGGGTGGGTAGGGGAGCAGGGTGGGGGATCGTATAGGGAACTTTCAGGATAGCATTTGAAATGTAAATGAAAAAATATCTAATAAAATAAAATTTAAAAAATAAATTACATATTCTTCATATATAATGTATATGATTTTTATTTTTATTTTTTAATATTCCAACCACAGTTTTTCCTTCCTCTACTCCTCCTAGCTTTCCAAATGTCTCCTCTCTCCCAGATCCCTCCCCCTCTGTATCTTCTTCAGAAAAGAGGAAGTCTCTATCAAATGAGAGACAGACAGAACAAAATATGATACATTAAGTCAAGATGAAAGCTTTCATATCCGGGCTGAACAAGGTACCTAAATAGGAGGAAAAGGGTCTAAGTACAGGTAAGAGAGTCAGCTATAGACCTATTCTCTCTCTTAGGAGTCTCACAAGAGCACCAAAGTTCTTCATCATAACACTATACATCTTATTCCAATGGGCTTTCTGTTCTACTCAGTCATGTCTCCATGCTGGTGTCATTGACCTCAAACAATCCCATCTCCTGTCTTACCTAGTTGTAATTTTTCTGAATTTTAAAAGCTATTTCATATCACCTAGCCTTTATATCAGGAGTGGCTGTTGCTCCTATGAAATTAGAAGAATTTGGCTGGGGCCATCATAAACTGTCTCTTTATCTATTTTTGTTAACTGTGACAAGGGAACAAACTCAGAATCTCTTACTATTTGTAATATTTAGAGTGAAAGGAAGCATTTGTCCCAGATTCTTTATTTATTTCTGTAGGCTAAGGCACATAAGGGTAATGCTGCATTCCCACAGCTGAGGGGTAAAATTCTGTTGACTACACTGTCCTCTTTATTGTTCAAGGTGATTTACACTGAATTGCCTATAGAGTCCCTGAGGTTGCACTATCAATAAGAAATGCATTCATAGGCCCCTGCCTCTCAAAAGTCCAAAGGTGGAGATCCATAACAAAATAAGCCATTTGGATTCTTCATGGCTTTAAAGAATATTCGAAGAGAGGTAGCTTCAGAAATCGGCATATGAATAACTGTGACTGTGGATAACCTCAAAGGAACACTGTTCACAGCTGCCAGATGAATAGGATGCCAGCAGTTTAGATGGACTGAAAATAATTGACACCTCCTTAGGAAGCATTGAAGAAACTAGAGAAAACACCTGCCACTATTCCAGGAAAAGAAACATTTCGGAAGAATCCCTGCCGCCCCCATCACAACTTATGTGTATCCACATGGACCTAGAGACTCAAGGCACTTGGGTATAATCTCCTATGCTTTCTGATGCAGACCACCATAAAAGATGAAATCCATATTTAGAGGGTTCCATGATAAGAATTAAAAAACAAACAAACAAACAAACAAAAACTACAAAATATTGCAAATCTCAAGAGTTCTCAAGATTTCCCTATATTTCTTGCCAAGAATCACCACACAGGGCCCACAATGGAGGAGCTAGAGAAAGTACCCAAGTAGTTGAAAGGATCTGCAACCCTATAGGTGGAACAACAATATGAACTTTAGCTGCATATGTAGCAGAAGATGGCCTAGTCGGCCAACATTGGGAAGAGAGGCCCCTTGGTCTTGCAAACTTTATATGCCCTAGTACAGGGGAACACTAGGGCCAAGAAGTGGGAGTGAGTGGATAGGGGAGTAGGGTGGTGGGAAGGTGTAGGGGACTTTAGGATAGCATTTGAAATGTAAATAAAGAAAATATCTAATAATAAAAAGAAAAAAAAAGAAAAAAAAGTTAGGGAGTTTGGAAGAAGACACACAGGCCTATATCTATACCTATAAAATAGCTCTCAGTAACAACTAATCATATAGCCTCTTATCATATGGTGTGAGTTTGTGTTGGAGAGTTACCCATTTTCCATTGCTTTATGAGTGCAATTAAACTTTGTCTGAAGTAGCAACTAGAGATGTAGCTTGAACTTAAAGTAAACCTTAGTCTTGAGATAATATCTACCCAGAATAAGCAACCGCCAAATATCACTGAAGCACTAAAACCCAATAGACTCGGAGAATTCTAGTGGTTTGTCTGCTACTGAATATCCTCAAATTAGGCGATTTATATGGAAGTGAAAAACTTACCTTTAAAAATAGATAATACCCAAGATACAATCTGCAAAACACAAGAAAATCAAGAAGGAAAACCAGGGTGTGGATATTTCATTCATCCTTTGAATAGGAAACAAAATACCCATGAAAGGAGTTACAGAGACAAAGTTTAGAGCTAAGATGAAAGGATGGACCCATACAGAGACTAACCCATCGGGGATCCATCCCATAATCAGTCACTAAACTCAGACACTATTGCTTAGGACAGCAAGTGTTTACTGAAGGGACCCTGATATAGCTGACTCCCACAGAAGTGGATGCTCACAGTCATCCATAAGAGGGATCACGGGGCCCACATTGGAGAAGCTAGAGATAGAAGCCCAGGAGCTGAAGGGGTCTGCAACTCTAGAAGAGGAACAACAATATGAACTAACCAGAACCCCCAGAACTCGTGTCTCTAGCTCCATATATAGCAGAAGATGGCCTAGTCAGCCATCATTGGGAGGAGAGGCCCCTTGGTACTGCAATCTTTATATGCCCCAATACAGGGGAACACCAGGGCCAAGATGTGGGAGTGGGTGGGCAGGGGAGCAGGGACGGGGGCGGGGGTAAGGGGAAGGGGGAGGGGGAGGGGGAGGGGACTTTTGGGATAGCAATTGAAATGTAAATTAAGAAAAGATCTAATAAAAAATTGAAAAAAAAAAAAAAAAAAGATAACCCAGGCTTGAAAGATAGCATGGTCAATAAAGTATTTCCTCTGAAAACAAGGACCTATATTCAGACTCCAGTATCTGCATAAAAAGCCATGTGAGTTCATGCACCCCATTAATTCCAGACCTGGGGAGTCAGGGACAGGAAGATTCCTGGGGCTAGTAAGCCTAGTTGAATTAGTGAATTTCCAAGTCAGTCACTTTTAGTATCAAAATACAAAGTGGAGAGCAATGGAAAAATACACTCAGCACTAACCTCTGGTCTATATCATACACATACACACAGACATGTGCACACAAACACACATGCACACATGCACATGCACACACAATGCATGCCATGCACATATAAACACAACCAATAAACAATCTGAAGTTGATATTTATCAACCTGGGTAGGTGGATGCTTACTTTACATGTGGTTAGCATGGAAGTGTGTCCCTGTGTACATATATTTGTATACATTTGTGTATACATTTTATGTGCCAATATAAATTAAATAAAATTTTAGGTACAAAGTTCATTATATAATATTTGTCAGACCCCATAAACTTTGTAGGTAAATTTGGTTCCTTAGAGGACCACATTTCTCCAAGAGAAGCAATCTGCTTTATACACTTTCACAGTGTTCTCAGCTCTAAAATGTCCCCTTCACTTAACAAAGAGGGCAGCAGCCACAGCAATTGCAAGCAGGGGCATTATCATCTAAGGTTATGGTCTTCAGCAGGGAGTTGTTCAACACTCTGCAACTGTGCCCCAGATCATGACTCAACAAGTCTGTGGTGGTAGGAGCAATCTGAGTGTAACAAGCCCTCCAGGAAGACTCAGGACCACTCAAATTGAGAACTACCTGGAATCATCCATTCGCCCTCTGACTTCATGTGGCTGACAGTGGTTCTAATTCAGCTGGATTAGTACCCATACTAATTATTGTCAGATTGGGAAGCAGAGATCGATGTGACAGACATGATCCATCTTGACAAGAGGATGGGCTGGAGATCTTTTAGTGGTGGGCTGTGTCATCGCTGCTTGGCTCTTATTGTTCTAAGCAGTAAAGAACACCGAGGCAGGGAAGAAGGCTGTCAGTGGGGCATTTTTCTTAAAAACACCGATTTCCATCTAAAGAAGCCATGTTTCAAAAAACATACGGTCATGGTGTTGAAACAGGTTTATGATTCCCAGCGTTTGAAAGGTTGGAAAGACAGACAAAATGGATCCCTGAATCTGGCTGGCCAGCTGGCCTAGCCTACTTGACATGTTCCAGGCCCCGAAAAGATACTTTTCAAGAAAAAGAGGAAAGCAGCTAAGGAAAGATATCAAGATTATTCCCTGTCTTCACGCAATATGCATACATACCTATATGTGAATGTGCCTACATACATGTGCTCATGTGCACACATACATACACAAGTACATACATACATATGAATACTTATGTTTGTGTACATACACAGAGAAGAAATAAAATTAATACAGCAGTATTAGGTTTTTAACTATACTTTGAGCACTTCCTTAGAAAGGTTACTTGACAGTTTCATACATTTATGTAATGAATTTTATTCATTTCAGTCTCTCTCTGCGTTTCTCTGAGTCATTCCCCCCCCCCACCTACTGGAATCCTTATCAACAAGTTCCCTCCTACCTTCATGTCTTCTTTTTGCATATGGCTCTCTACATTAAATTGGAATTCCTTGCCTAAGCATGAGCAGAAGGTTCTTACTGGAACAAACATAATTAATCAGTGGCTGTATCACTGAGGAAAACAGTACTCCCTCCTCCAAAACCATCAATTGCAAAGAGTCCCTTAGAGGTAGGCTTCAGTGTCCCCTCCTTTAGTCATGCTGAAATGTTGAGAAGCCTAATCTTGAGAACGTCTTGTACAGCAAACTCACGGGTGCTGTGGTCATGCCAAGTCCAGACCAAACATTTATACTACACATCTCTATATTCTCTGTTTTCTTTCCTTTTTTTTCCCTACCCTTCTTCCCCAAAGTTCCTTGTTGCTTGCAAGGAGTGATACAACTGCTTTATTCAGAGTGGAACTCTATTCCATCTCTTATTCTCAGTACTTTAGCTAGCTGTGGATTTCTGCACAAATCATAGTCTGCTATGATCTGGAGTTTGTGTGATGAAGACTGGTCATAACACTGATATATGAATATAAACATGGATATTTGGAAGACAGTTTGATATCTGGCTCTATCCTCAGATGTCAGGATGCTATATCTAAGTACTACATAACTGCTCATTTAGTATTTATAAGCAACAGTTCTTTGGTCTGTACCTTGAGTGTGCACTTGACCTAGTTAAGAGAAAATTTGGCCTGGACAGATAGTTAAATTATCCTATCCCTGGATATGAAAACAAAAACAAGCAAACAAAAGCCCACTCTTTTAACCTTTGAGTCCTGCTTTGGAATGGCATGGAAAGGGAAAGAGCAGTACTCAATGTTTTTGGAGTGATTGTTGAGTATTGTTTCACATATTAGTCTTCATTCTTTACAACCCATGATATAAATACAGTGTGTTTGTTATATTTTGGGGACCCAATGCTACCCATCTCTAATCCCACTCACAAACTATCAACAATGTTGTGGTCACAGAGGCCCTTCAATCTGCTGAAACTCTGTCCTGGTGTGGGCTTTTAGTAGTTGTCCTGGGATCAAGCTGTGTCTATGCACTTCATACAAACCATCACCATTTCATTAGCCGCATAGTCATCCCAACACCTTCCAACTCCAGCCAGCCAACTCGCTTAATGGGTCACGCCTCTGTTCCTTGTGTCTGATTATTTTGTCAGTTGCCCAAATTGAGTCCCATGGATGGAAGTCAGCCTCCTCCATGAGTGTTTACAACCCATGCCATTTTACTTGACTTTGGGAAGAGCTATCTGCATCCACAAGAGTCTCTTTCTTATCTCATGTCACATGCAGTTACTCAGGGTAAAACATGCAAATGCTAGAGAGTACCCAAGAGCTGTAGGGATCTGCGACCCTATAGATGGAACAACAATATGAACTAATCAGAACCCCCAGAGTTCATGTCTCCAGCTGAACATGTATTTGAAGATGGCCTAGTTGGCCATTATTTGGGAAGAAAGGCCCCTGGTCTAACAATGTTTATATGCCCCAGTACAGGGGAATGCCAGGGCCAAATAGTGGGAGGGGGAGGGTAGAGGAGCAGGGTGGGGGGTGGGTATCGGGGACTTTTGGGATAACACTTGAAATGTAAATGAAGAATTTCTCTAATAATAAAAAAAAAAACATGCAAATGCTTAGCTGTTATGGGGTTTGGTAAAATAAAGCTTAATGTGACCACCATTTAGCTGCATTCACTCACCTTGATGAGAATCCATGTGTATCCACATCTGTGGGGATTTCCTTTCCTCTTTTGAGAAGCAGCTAATATTAAGGGAAGATTTATTTTTGAGAAAGTAAAAAAAAAAGGGAAGTTGTATTATCCTTTGTGAGCTACATTCACCCCAAGGCATTTATCATAAAATGTACTTTGTTTCTGATTACATCATTCTGACAGCCAGGATGGGAAGCAACTACGTTGGGAAATTGTCAGAAACAATCTCAAGTGAGAACTGTGGTTCAATTCCATTTGAATGTCAACGGTAAAAACACAGGAAAGCCTTCATGAGCAAATGTTCAAACTTCAGGGGAAAAATAATCAAAGGACCAGTTATTCCTATGTACTCGCCTAAAGATCCATAACGTTGTTTGAAGTGCACATGCAGTTGAATGTTACCTTCTACAAAGCTAAAATCATCAGAACCATTTCAAATATTTGAGAGAAAAAAAATAAGCTTTCTACCACTCCTTAATCTGAAACTTTTTAAGAAGAACAGCAGCATTGGAAAATAGAGAAATAAAACATTTAGATATATATGTAAGGAATGGGTTTGTATGTATGTGTATGTGTGTATGTATGTGTATGTGTGTGTGTATATATATATATATATATATATATATATGTGTGTGTGTGTGTGTGTGTGTGTGTGTATGTATAGATAGATAGATATGTATATATGTATATGTATACACAATACATATATACACACATATACATAAAAATGAATATATATGTATATGTACATATATGGCAATGTTTTCCCAGTGTGTTTCATGTTGTAATAGGAAACGAAGAAAGTCTATCAGAGCTATTGGTCTGATTTTCTAGTCCAGGTTACAAAATATAATTCAATGAAAATAAATATGACAGCTGTAGATCATCAATCATTTTTAATAACCACTCTTATTTTAACCATGAGATTACAGAGACACAAGTGGGCAGGAAGCCACAGATGACCTTGTAAACCAATTACACCAGTTGAAGCAAACTCCCAAAGGTCTCTTCTTTCACCACTGGCTTGTGTGAGCTTTTTATTTCTGTTGTGTCCTGATTATACATTTTCTAAAAGTACATAATGGCATGCAACCCAGCAGGGCTGGAATGTGATTAGACCTCTGTACCATACTGATGAAAACAAAAGACGTGTTCAAAATGACATGACATTTTGAATGAGTGGCAAATGTGGACGCTTGCATGTTTGGCTTTGTGTTTGTTCTTGTTTCCTTGATTCTTAAACTGATTTCTTTTCAGTGGAAAATGTGCTTTCCTGGAACAGCTAACAGGATGCTTTGTAGGTCACATTCTATTCCCAGGACCCTAGATAAACAGCATGTGTTGCGGATGCAGTGCGAAGCATCAGTTCCGAATCACTCAGCCCCTGGGAGCTTGGCTCAAGTTATTATATTTGATTTTACTTTCCAGTTGTTATTAAGTTCTTTCTTTATTGACTACCTTAGATGGCTTCTATTCCAATCAACCCTGATTCAGCCACCCATAATCCCTCCTTGAACATTAAAGCTGTAATAGGCTAATCAGCCCTAGCCTTCTATTGCCTGTTCAGCTAAGACTCTGGCCTATAATTTCATTTCACTTCAATCAATTCAATCCAAGAGATGTTTGTACTCTGCACAAAGCCCATGAAGGCCATGTTCATGGCATAATTTGCTGAAAGCCCAGAATACTAGCCATTCTCATAACAAAATGCCGATGTGTTCCTAGGCATGGCTTTGTACAAATTTACTTCATATTTCAAGATATTTAGTGGAATTGAAGAGTTTGGGCATTGCATCAATATGAAAACTGTTTATTAGATGATTAACAGTTATTTCTGAGAATGTCAAAGAAAAAATGTCTTGTCTACATCACAACCTAGCTTTGGGTAATAAGGTGCTTCTTTTACTAGATAAATTATTGGATTAAAAATTTTAATATGGAAGATATTAGGGGAGCTAAATGAAAGAGCTGATAGTCTTATTTCTATAAAGTTCTTTTTCATGTACATCGATTCAGACAACTAAAACACTGAATTTCCCTGTAAACAAAAGCTCTCAGATCTCATCACACTATGAGTAGGACTACAGGCCTGGAATAGTTTCACTGCCTTTTAGATTCTATGTGTACATAGCATGATTCCTCTTTAGCATACTTACGCCTAATCCTTACAAATCTTACAAAGAATTGATGATGGAGTCAAATGCATGTATTCAGTATTTTTATCCCTGAACCAAAATTGATATCAATATTACAGACACAAAACTTCTGGATCTATGATTGCATGTTTTCAATGGTCATTGTTGTCACAGGTAAGTTTGGTAATGTTCTTACTTTAAACCTTTATTTCATAAATTATTTTATCCATTTTATCTCCGGCTAAAATCTTTTGACTTCTGGAAATCACAGATTTTCTTATTTGTTTGTCTCCAAATAAGTCAAAGTGACCTCACTTTGACCACTCCAATGATAATAAGCTAAAATCATTTGTAACCATTATGGGCTTACAGAAGCCAGAGGAAAATCTTCATCTGTTACTATCACATTTTTCCATGTTTTTAGCACATAGGCATCTTCTCAGTATGTGTAAAATGCTGCATATGCACAGAGAACTTGTCAGCTAGAAAATGCTTGGGGGTACAGGCTTCACTGCAAAAGGATGTGTGTGAACAGATGCTCATGTCCACACCTCATCAGTTGAGATATCACTGTGCATTTGCTTAAAGAGTAAAAAGATAACAGCCGAACATATGCATGAGAACAATAGAATGCAGTGGTACCCAGATTGCTTCAGATCACACAATCCAGAAAAGGTTATAGGAATTAGTAAGAAGAATGATTAACTGTGTAGATTTTTTCATATAGAGGTTTCTTCTGTGTGTCTCTCAGATGAGAAACTTCCTTAACACAAAAAGGAGGCCCTAATTTTATTTCTGCTATCAGATTGGAGCCATGGGTCCCTAATGTAAGAATTTCATGAGTACTAGGCTATATACCTTTAAAAGAAGTAGGGCTGATGTAGCAGAAAAACATGAAGGAAATGAACAGTTATTTAGTGTCTGTAACCAAATGTTTAAAAATAGTGCCATCTCTGCTACATATGTACCTGAAGCCATGGATCCCTCCACATATATTCTTTGGTTGGTAGTTTAGTTCCAGGGAGCTCTGGGTGGTCTGGTTAGTTGATATTGTTCTTCCTAGGGCTTCATCTCCTTCTATCTCCTTCTATCTCCTTCAGCTCCGTCAGTCCTTCCCCTAGCTCTTCTATTGATGTGGCCTGGCTCAGTTAGGCGGTTGGCTGTGAGTATCTGCATCTGTATTAGTCAGATTCTGGCAGGTGACAGCTATACCAGGCTCCTGTCAGGAAGTACTTCTTGGAAACAGCAATAGTGTAGGTGTTTAGTATCTGCAGATGGGATGGATCCCTAGGTGATGAAGTCTCTAGATGACCTTTCCTTTAATCTCTGCTCCATTTTTTGTACCCGTCTTTCCTTTGGATGGCCTTTTCTGGCATCAATGGGAAAGGAGGCCCTAGGTCCTGTGGAGCCTTGGTGCACCAGAGTAGGAGAATGCTAGAGCAGAGAGGCAGGAGTAGGTGAGTGACTGGAAGAGCAACCACATAGAGTCAAAAGGGAGGGGGATTGGATGGGCAGTGTTGTGGAGGGGAAACTGGAAAGGGGATATCATTTGAAATGTAAATGAATAAAATGATTAATAAAAAAGTACTGTCTCACTTAATCTTATAACGCGGTTGATTTTTTCTCATTTTTTATATAAAGAGCTGGGAATGAGAGCGCCACTACACCTAGTTTCAGAAAGTTAGTTGATGAAGAACTCAGATGTCTCTAATTCTTCATATGGCTGTACCACTCCACCGTCAATGAACTTTAGAGATGTGGTCCTATTTAAGTGTAGAAAGAAAGTAAAGAGCCTTCTAAAAGACAAGGTGACAAGTTAGATGATCACAATAGGTACAAGGCAGTAGGAAAATCATCAACTGGAGTCAGGCACGGTGCTGGACTTACATAGGGGTACTCAGACCTATATCTGGAAGGATGCTAGCTTCACTACCAGCAGAGGTCCTACTGAGATCACCCCTAGGAACACAGCAGACTTCCTCACAGTAGCTTGTAACTTCATTCTCCATGTTGAGAGAAAACATGTCCCAGAGAGTCAAAATTCTATGTGGTTCTCTATTACAAGATCCTGGGATGATAAGCTGACAAGTGGCTTCCATAAGCAGATGTTTTCCTCTGTCTTAAGAACAAGCTTCCTATTCTGTCCACGGTCAGTACATTAGATTGGCATATTTTCATTTGCCTTTCCAAATACTGGCATCTTCTTTTCCTCCACATTTAGTACTCTTTATTCTAAATTTTCCTCACCCATCTTCTAAAGGACATGTGACATAAAGTTTTCTGCATCTTCCCTGAAGTTTCCACAATGTGCCCACCATCACTTCTAGTACAGATCTTCTTCTCCCACCTGACACAGAAGTATTCCACTTGGTCATACTTCACACCATAAGACTTAATTTTTGGCCATAAGCAATGGGTCCCTTTTCCTACCCTTTTCAATATCTCCACCCAAACTCTGTGTCTTTACAGTTGAAACTAGTCATCACTAACATGGCTAGTGTTCATTCTATCCCAGTAGGTCCGATTGCCACTCTTGTTCAGGTACATCACTTCTCCACACTGCTGTAGGAATAACTAGTCAAGACACCATCGATGGTGTGTGATGCTCTGCTTTTCTAAAGTCCTTCTTTCATTTTCTAACCATGACTGTGATGACCCAGAGGTCAACCTGCTCAGGTAGGATAGCAACTTTCAACTCACATGGAGAAAAATTACTTTTTAAATGGAAGTGGGTCTGTGCATACTAAAAGCAAGGGAACTAGTTTCTGATTGCAGGTTTTTTTTCCTGTTAAAGTGAACATTGGCAATGACATAAAGAAAACATCTCACCTGTGGGAGAAATTTATGAGATAAAAATATGAAGGAAGAAGTGCAATGCCTAGGGCAGAACTAAATTAAAACTCCAGGTAAAGAAAAATATCAGGGCAGCACCTCCTAAATTAAACTTAATTGAACTAGATTAAACTGAATTAAAATTGATTGGGTGAAACCTGACATCATTATGAATCTTAATAATAATAATTAATAATGTTCATTGAACACCTGGTTGATGTGGGGTATAATGCAGTCCTTTCCCCTGAATTTATTGTCCACATTAAAGAGCTAACAAGGAGTGAGCTGCACTATCAAGAGAGATGGATCTGTGGTTAAGAGCATTAGCTACTCTTCCAGAGGACCTGGGTTCAATTCCTAACACCCACATGGTGACTCACAGCCACCTGTAACTCTAGTTCCAAGGTACCCAATACCCCTTTATGGATCTATGGGTACCCAACACAGACAGAATCTACAAACATACACAGAGGCAAAACAGCCATACACATAAAATACTTTTAAAAGAATAAAGGAGGCACAGATTCAAGGAAATGAGATCTGAGAAAACTTACTGCTTAAGAGGCAGATTTAATCCCAATACATCCCAGAGGACCCACTGCACTCAGCAGTATCCATCCCAGCCGGGCGTGGTGGCACACGCCTTTAATCCCAACACTTGAGAGGCAGAGGCAGGTGGATTTCTGAGTTTGAGGCCAGCCTGGTCTACAAAGTAAGTTCCAGGACAGCCAGGGCTATACAGAGAAACCCTGTCTCAAAATCAAACAAACAAACAAAAAACCCAAAAACAAACAACAAAAAAAGAATACCCCATCCCCTGCCCCAAGTCACAGAGCTGCTGCTGGAAACCTGGTGGACTCAGGACCCATCACCCACCAAAACCCTCACCCTCCTGAATACCACTACCCTTCTTTCACCCTTCCACCTGGTCCTTGCTTCTGGGGCAGATCCATTGTTGGTCTACTCCCCTAATGACTCCATATCCTGATACATCCCAGAGGCCCACTGCACTTAGAGCAGTTGAGATCCCAGTACACTCAGAGCAGTTGGACCTTCTGCACTCAGAACATTTGAGAAGTTGAGGGTCCTCTGCTCTCAGAGAAGTTGAGGATCAGCTGTACTCAGCACACTTGGTTAACAGCCTGTCTGCATCTGAGAAGACCCAACAATCTGACAGCCTCCCAGGAGATCTACTACAGCAAGGGCAATAGATCAGCAGCTTCTCTGCCCCTGTGAAGAGCCCCCAGTAGAAAGGCCCCACAGGTGGTCTGATACAGCCAGGGCTGAAAGCCTACCAGGAGACCAGAAGCAAGCCAGAGACAAAAGAGGCAGACTCCATACAGTCACCCAGATCAACAAACACCAGGGATATCCAGATGGCGAAAGACAAGCACAAGACCATAAGCAACAGAAGCCAAAATATGTGGGCATCATCAGAACCCAGTTCTCCCATCACAGCAAGCCCTGAATACACCAGCACACCTGAAAATCAGGAATCTGTCCTAAAATCCTATTTCATGAAGATAATAGATTCCTTTAAAAAGGATATCAATAGCTCACTGAAAGAAATACAGGAAAACATAGGTAAACGGGTGGAGGAATTGAATAAAACAATCCAAAACCTAAAAGTGGAAGTAGAAACAATAAAGAAAACACAAATGGAGGGAAATCTGGAAATGGAAAACCTAGGAAAGAGGTTTAACCTAGGTTAAGCAGGGTCACTCAAGTCCCGGGATGAGCTGGAGCCCCCCAAAAACTTGAGAGAAGCCTCACTCTGCAAACTGCAAGAGGGTTTATTGTCAGCTCACTGAGCAGGGTAGAGGAGATGACCTTCAGCTGCAACAGCAGGGATTTTTGAAGGAAAATCCATAGGAGGAGGGTTAAGAGCAGAAAGAATAGGGAGTTGGGAGGAATTGCAGCTTGTCCTGCGGACCTGTCCTTGGAGAGATTGGAAAGAAAGAGGAGAAGGAGTGGGAGTGAGCTACTGCTTGCCCTTGTGGAGTTATCTCTGGGTCCCTGACACAGGCAGGCAAGCAGGCACACAGGCCTGGCTGGGTCACCTAAAGTAGAGAAACAAAAGGCTTCTTGCTAGCTTTAGAGAACAAAGAGCTTCTTGCTGGCTGTATTTCTAGGGATCTGGGAAACAGGCTTGGGGCAGTGTTTGAGTCGGAGTTTCACAAGGTCATGAATCACAGTTATGATTATTATCAACAGAATACAAGAGATGGAAGAAAGAATTTCAGATGTAGAAGATATGCTAGAAGAGATTGACACAACTGTCAAGGAAAATTCAAAACATAAAAATCTCCTAACCCAAAGCATCCAGGAAATTCAGGACACAATGAAAATAAATCTAAGAATAACCAAAATAGAAGAGAACAAAGATTCCCAGATCAAAGGACCTGAAAATATCTTCAACAAAATCATAGAAGAAAATTTTCCCAACCTAAAGAAAGAGATAACCATAAAGGTACAAGAAGCATATAAAACACCAAAATAAATGGGACCAGAAAAGAAAATCTTCTCGTCACATAATTATCAAAACACTAAATGCACAGAGCAATGAAAGATTAAAATCGGCAAGGGAAAAATGCCAAGTAACATATAAAGGTAGACCTATCATAATTACACCAGATTTCTCAACAGAGACTATGAAAGCCAGAAGAGCCTGGTCAGAGGTCTTGGAGACTCTAAAAGAACACAAATGCCAGCCCAGGCTACTATACCCAGCAAAACTCTCAATCAACATAGATGGAGAAAAATAAAACATTCCAGGACAAAAGCAAATTTAAGTAGTATCTATCTACCAACCTAGCCTTACAGAGGATCCTAGAAGGAAAACTCCAACATTAGGAAGATACCTGCCCCAAAGAAAGGACAAGATATTAAGCATCTTACAACAAAGTCGAAAGCAGAGAGCCAAAAGCACATAAAAACACCTACAAAACAAACATGTCAGGAACCTTAGTCATCTCTCTTCAATATATCTCAATATTAATGGACTCAACTCACTGAAAAATAGACTGGATACACAATCAAGATCCAGCATTTTGCTGCATGCAAGAAACACACCTCATCAACAAAGACAGGCACTAACTCAGAGTAAAAGGATGGAAATAGATCTTCCAAGCAAATGGTCCAAAAAACAAGCCAGCATTGTCATCCTAATATCCAATAAAATAGATTTTTCAACCAAAAGTTATCAAGGGTGATGAAGAAGGACACTTCATATTTATCAAGTGGAAAATGCACCAAGACAAAGTCTCAATTCTGAACATATATGCCCCAAATGAAAGAGCACCCAAATTCATAAAAGAAACTTTACTAAAACTCAAAACTCACATTGAACTGCACACAATAATAGTGGGAGATTTTAACACGCCCTCCTTCACCAATGGTTAGGTCATTGAAACAGAAACTAATCAGAGAAACAGTGAAAGTAAGAGAGGTTTTGAACCAAATGGATTTAACAAATATCTACAGAACATTTAACCCTAAAAGAAAATAATACACCTTCTTCTCAGCACCTTATGGAACCTTCTCCAAAATCGACCATATAATTAGTCACAAAACAACCCTCAACAGATACAATAAGATTGAAATAATACCATGCATCCTATCAGACCACATGGTCTAAGGCTGGTCTTCAATAACAGCAAAAACTACAGAAAGCACACATACATGTAGAGCCTGAACAACTCTTTACTCAATGATAACTTTGTCAGGGGAAATAAAGAAAGAAATTAAAGACTTTCTGCAATTTAATGAAAATGTTGAACATCATACCCAAACCGATGGGACACAATGAAAGCAGTGCTAAGAGGAAAGTTCATAGCACAAAGTTCCCTGGTAAAGAAAAGGTAGAGATCTTACACTAACAACTTAGCAGCACACCTGAGAGCCCTAGAACAAAAAGAAGCAAACTCACTCAAGAGGAGTAGAAGGCAGGAAATAATCAAACTCAGGATCGAAATTAACCAAACACAAACAATGAAAACAATACAATGAATCAGCAAAACCAAAAGCTGGCTCTTTGAAAGAATCAAGAAAATAGATAAATCCCTAGCCAAACTAACTAACGGGCCAAGAGGCAGTTTCCAAATTAATAAAAAGAGAAGTGAAAAGGAAGACATAACATCAGAAATAGGAAGAAATTCAAAAAATCATTAGATCCTACTTTAAAAGTCTATACTCAACAAAACTGGAAAATCTAGATGAAATGGCTGGTTTTCTAGAGAGATGCCACATATCAAAGTTAAGTCAAGAGTAGGTAAACTATTTAAACAGGCCCATATCAGACAAGGAAATAGAAGTCATTAAAAACCTCCCAACAACAACAACAACAACAAAAAAAAGCCCAGGGCCAGATGGATTTAGTGCAGAATTTTACCAGACCTTCAAAGAAGATCTGATACCAATTTTCCTGAAACTATTCCATAAAAGAGAAACAGAAGGAATACTTACTACCTACCTCATTCTATGAAGCCACAATTACTCTGAACCACACAAGGATCCAACCAAAATAGAGAACTTCAGACCAATCTTGCTTACGAATATTGATTAAAAAATACTCAATAAAATTCTTGCAAACCCAATCCAAGAACACATCCAAACTATATTCACCACGATTAAATAGACTTCATCCCAGGGATGCAAGGCTGGTTTAATATATGAAAATCCATTAATGTAATCCACTATATAAACAAACTCAAAGAAAAAAATCATGTAATCATCTCCTTAGATTCTGAAAAAGCATTTGACAAAATACAACACCACTTCATGTTAAAAGTATTGGGGAGATCAGGAATTCAAGGCCCATACCAAAACATAATAAGAGCAATTTACTGCAAACCAATAGCCAATATCAAATTAGAATGGAGACATAATTGAAGCAATACCACTGAAATTGAGGACAAGACAAGGATGCCTACTTTTCCCATATCTATTTAATATAATACTCTAAGTGTTAACTAGAACAATAAGACCTCAATAAAACCAGATACACTGAATCTAATAGAAGAGAAATTGGGAAAGAGCCTTGAACTCATTGGCACAGGGGGAAATTTCCTAAACAGAACTCCAATGGCTCATGCTCTAAGATCAAGAATTGGTAAATGGGACCTCATAAAACTGGAAAGCTTATGTAAGGCAAAGGACATAGTCAATAAGACAAATCAGCAACCTACTGATTAGGAAAAAATCTTCACCCACCCCACATCCAATAGAGGGCTAATATCCAAAATATATAAAGAACTCAAGAATATAATCACACACACAAAAAAATCAATCAAAAAATGGGGTATAGGACTAACTGAGACTTTTCAGCTGAGGAATCTGGAATGGCTGAGAAGCACCTAAAGAAATGTTCAAAGTCCTTAGTGATCAGAGAAAGACAAATCAAAAGGACCTTGAGATTCTACCTCATACCAATCAGAATGGCTAAGATCAAAACATCAGGTTACAACACATGCTGGCATGGATGTGGAGAAAGAGGAACACTCCTCCATTGCTGGTGGGATTACAAACTGGTACAACCACTCTGGATAACAATCTGGAGGTTCCTCAGAAAATTAGAAATAGATCTACCTGAAGTCCCAGCTATACCACTCTTGAGAATATATTCAAAAGATGCCCCACCATGCCATATTGGCACCTGTTCCATTATGTTCATAGCAGCCTTATTTGTGATAGCCAGAAGCTGAAAACAACACAGATGTCCCAGGACAGAAGAATGGATACAGAAAATGTGGTTCGTTTATACAGTGGAATACTACTCAGATATTAAGTATGAGGATATCCTGACTTTTACAGGCAAATGGATGGAACTAGAAAATATCATCCTGAGTGAGGTAACTCAGACCCAAAAGGACATGCATGGTATGTACTCATTAATAAGTGGATATTAGAAAAAAATTAAAAATTTAAAAAAGAAGGAAGAAAGAAAGAAAGAAAGAAAGAAAGAAAGAAAGAAAGAAAGAAAGAAAGAAAGAAAGAAAGAAAGAAAGAAAAAGAAAAAACGGAAAAAAGAAAAAATCCCATACAGAATACACAAGGTACAATCCACAGAATTCAAAAGGCTTAACAAGTTGAAGTGCCCAAGTGAGGATGCCTCAGTCCCACTTGGGAAAGAGAGGAAGGCAATCACAAGTTGGGAGGAAGGAAGAGAGGGAGGGAAGGACATGGGAAGGAATGTGGACTAGGGGGAGGCAGTGGGAGATAGAGGGGAACTTGATCTGGTATTGGGTGAGAAAAAAGGACTGAAGCCCCGAGGGCCAGCAGAAAGAATGTAAACAGGCAACCTCAGGAAACAGGAGGTTGGGGGGGCTCCCCCAGAATGCACCAGAGACCCAGGAGGTGAGAGACTCCCAGGAATCATAGGGAGGGACCTATAATTTAATGCCCAACAGTAGAGAGTGGGAACTTATAAAGCCTACTCCAGCAGGAAGACAAAACATCAAGAGTGAGATGGGGTTGCCATCCCACAGTCACACCTCTGACCCATAATTGTTTCTGTCTGAAGGAATTACAGGGATGGAAATGGAGAGGAACCTGAGAAAAAGGTCAAGTGACAGGCCCAAAGTGGAATCCAGGTCAAAGGGAGATCCCAAGGCCTGACACTATTACTGAGGCTTTGGAATGCTCACAAAAAGGGATCTATCATAACTGTCTTCTAAAAGACCCAACAAGCAGCTGAAAGAGTCAGATACAGTTATTTATACCCAACCAATGCACAGAAGAAGTTAACCACTGTTGTTGAATTAGTAAAGGCTGAAAGAAGCTGAGGAGGAGGGCAATCCTGTAGGAGGACCAGTAGTCTCGATTAAACTGGAACCCTGGGATCTCTGAAATACTGGACCACCAAACAGGCAGCATACACCAACTGATATGAGGCCCCCAACAACATACAGTAGAGGAATATGGGTCTGTGTTCATTCAGAGATGAAGCACCTAACCCTCAAGAGACTGGAGACCCCAGGGAGTTTAGAGCTCAGGTGGGGAAGGGGGTAGGAGCATTCACATGGAGATGGGTTGTGGTGGGAAGGAAGTGTGTGATGTGGAACAGTCAGATGCTGGATGAGAAGGGGCAGGGAATGGAATATGGAGTATAAAAAATATGAATTACAAATAAAATTAAATAAAAATAAAAACCCGTTTTAGCTGCTCAGTGGTGGCTCACAACTTTCATCCCAGAACTTGGGAGGCAGAGGCAGGAGGATTTCTGAGTTTGAGGACAGCTTTGTCTACAGCATGAATTCCAGGACAACCAGGGATTCACAGAGAAACCTTGTCTTGAAGGAAAAGAAGAGGGAAAGAAGAAGAAGAAGGAGGAGGAGGAAGAAGGAGGAGGAGGAGGGAGGAGGAGGATGTGGTGGTTTAGTGCCAGTCAAGAAATTAACATATAGAATAATAAATGTGTGTGTGTGTGTGTGGTGTGTGTGTTATGTGTGTGTGTGTGTATTTGTGTGTGTCTGTGGTATGTGTGTGTATGTGTCTGTGTGTCTGTGCTAGGTGTGTATGTGGTGTATCCACATATCTTTACATAAGTGTCTGTAAATAGGAAAAAATTCAGAAGAGGGTGTTAGTCAACCTTTTCTATCACTCTCTATTATCATTCCTTTGAAGACAAGGTCTCTCATTGAATCTGGAGCTTACATTCTTTGGAAAAGCTCTCAGCCAGCAAACACCTGCAATTTTCCTGTCTCTTGTCTCATCTATCATCTATCTATCTATCTATCTATCTATCTATCTATCTATCTATCTATCTATCTATCTATCTATCTATGTGTATATTTACTTTGATTGATGTATATCTATTTAAGAACATACATATGTGGGCATGCCTATGCCATGGTACATCTGCAGGTTAGAAGACAACTTATAGGAGTCAGTTCCTTTCTTCTACCTTGTAAGTTCCAGTAACTGGACTCAGGTTGTCAGGTTTGATGACAAGTGCCTTAACGTGCTGAGCCATCTTGTCAGCTCCCTTCATGAATTGCAAACATTTAGGAGAGAAATACATTTCTGAAATTTTGTCCTATCTAGTAGTCACTGATAGAATGGAAAATTATTGGATTTGGAAACATAGAAAACAAAGTCAAATAGATGAGTTTTATGAAAAAAATAAACAAAAATAAAACTGGAATGTGTTACTTCATTGGTGAGGCATAAATGATCAAGAAATATATTAACAGTAGTTTCCTATGTATTTACAACAACTTAATTTTCCTAACTGCTTATCGTATTATGTATCTGTACATAGGATTTTATTTTGAAAACATCAGTTGTTAATTCGAAGTAGGTTTTAATGCTATTTATTAATTGTTCCCAATGATTTTTAAAATGGGGTAAAATCAAGCTGACTTATTTTTCTTGTACTTCTTACAAATACCGACAGCACAATAGCAATTCTGATAGGATTGCTAGCCATAGTAGCATTTCAGTATAATGTAAGTTGGATTTAAGAATGTTACTTTGAAAACATAAACTCACATGCTTATTATAAGGTCATAATTTTAAAAGATAAGTCTAAACTTCCTGAGAATAACAGTTTGACCCATCCTGGTATCTGCCTCTTTCTTTTAAATGATCTGCTTTGCAGCTAGAAATGGGGTTCTATCTCTACTTGGATCTGCTTCCTCTCTTCAGGCACATTGGAGAGGAGATGTACGATGCCAATCATTGCCTTTCACTGATGTTTCTTAAGCTCTTCCTTAGGGGAAGATGTCAGTGGTTTATCCATTGTAGAATTGCAGATGACAATCACTGGTTCAGGGAGAATATGTTCTCACTTCTAAAAAGAAGCTTTCAATAAACAAGCTAATATAATGGCTATGTTCTTGTATAGTCACAATGGCTGTAGCTATAATTCTGTAGCAGAAGAACTTCTTTTGAGAATGCATAACTCCTCTTCATGCATCTTCTTAGAAGGGCTCTGTAAACAATAGGATTTTTAGTTTACTATCAGAAGAGCATGCAACAAACACATCAAGACTCCTCAGAACAGGGAAATGCTGTGAAAGTCAGAAGTGAAATGAACCAATCAAAATGACATGACATTAGAATGTAAACCCTGAGTGCCTGGCTCTTCTTCCTTTAACATTACAAAGGTGACAAAGGTTTTTATATTAGTAATAAACTCCCAATTATAGGAGAAAAATCTAGAGGACCTCAGATTTGGCAATGGGTTTTTATGTCCTATAACAAAAGCAAATCCTTTGAAAGAAAACAAAAGGATAAGTTGAAGTTCCATAATATTAAAAATATATTCCATATGAAAAATGTCCTTAAAAGAATAAAAATTAAGTCACAGAAGAGTACAAAACATTAATATAAGAGGTTTCAAAATATACAATGTGCTCTTGAAAGTGAACAGTCAGAGAACAGTGCAATTTAAGCTGGGCAGAATATTTTATTGAGGAAATGCATTTGAAAGATACATATGGGTGCACATTCAATAGCATAAGTCATGGGAGGCTGTGAATAAAACATCGAGTACCACTGCACATTCGTAAGAATAGTAGACTCCAAACACAGACAACTCTGAATGCAGGTGAGAATGGGAAGTGTTGAGAATGCTAGGTCACACTTAGTGGCAAAGTCAAAAGGAACTGCTGTTCTGTATGACAAGCTGGCCATTTATCATGGTGTTACAAGGCTAACTGTATGATTCAGCAGCTGTACTCCCAGATATGTCTCAGAGTGAATTGAAAACTTATGACCAGAGAAACTCTGTACATGAAGCTTTGTCCAAGCTCCCTTGACAATGGGCAGAATAGGAAAGCAATCAATGTATCTCTCAATACATGAAGGACTCGAGTAAAGGAATACAAAGGAATTTTACAGTGATAAGAAATGGTCTTTTAGCCCTAGATATATATCTAGAAATGATAAATGCATGGTGCTTATTGAAAACAAGCAAACAAAATGATAAAAATTATACAATCCTAACTGTACAACTCTCTAGAATATGTGAAGAAACATCTGTGTTCTGGTCATTGGTCCATTGGGTAGATAAATTATGGAGCAAAGAAGCTATTGGGGCTATGAAACTGTTCCTTGTCATTGTACAGATCATTTTTCACTTAACATGACCGGTAAAAATGAAACTATATAATAATAAACTAAAACATTGTCAACTATGGAATTTATAGAATAATAATGCATTAATATGAATTCATTAATTATAACATGTGCCATACATATGTAGCATGTATACAGGATGTCACAGGTAACACAAGGGGCCTGATAATTTAGAAATATATAGAATCTGCAATTTACTGGATTTTTTTCCTGTGACTCTAATATTGCTGTAAAACATACAACATATTTAAAATAAACACACTATCAGCCTCAATACATTCAGAAATCTAATATCACCATATCCAGTATTTATAGGAACCCCCAAATCTTTAGTCCTTGATAAAACTAAAGATTTTTGTCTACAGTAAGAAAATTTAACACAATTCAAATAGTCTATGAAAGAAACTTGTTATCGCTTCTCGGCCTTTTGGCTAAGATCAAATGAAAGAAACTTGTTTTTATTCAAAGAATAAATTTTGTTTCTGTTTAGCTTCTTTTTTTGTTCCAAGCAAGCAAGACACCACTCTGTTGGCTGAAATGAGTATTTGCCAAATGATTTTACCAGCTATCACCCGGGTACTCAAGACACATAGGTCACATGAATACAATTTTGACCAAGGTAGTCACTTCAAGATACTAAACAAGCTTAGTATTCTCACTATGGAATTGATTGTTGATTGAGACACAGAATATCTACAATGCTCAAAACACCCAGCTTCCAACAAGGTCCCAACAAGCAAAGTTAAGAGAAAATAGTCAGTTGACTTTCTATTGTTCTCTGTGCAACTTTGCCTTTCCGGGAGTTTTATCTGACTTCGAATAGTCAAAAATCAGTTGGTAGACTTAGCAACACAAAGGCCCTGAAAATCCCATGAGACGGACCCTTACAGTGAAATGAACAAAGAGATGATAGAACTCAGATGCACTTGGAGTACAGTGAATTAATCAGGTCGATTTCTTCCTATTCAAGTGATGGTAAATCATTGGTAGGTGTTGAATGAATGGATTCTCTGCTCTACAATCATTCAGAAACTATCAGGTGAAAACTATAATTTTTGATGTGTTGTTTCTGGAGTATGCCTGGTGGTTACTATTGATATTTAAAAAATGACAAGTAGAGCAAAATAACACATGAGAGGTATGCAAACAGGTAGACATCACTTTTTTCCATATCTCATTAATGAGCATTATATCCATTAGATAGAAATAAATCTGGAAATATGTAGATAAAGTAAATGAATATGATGAGGACACATATGTACATGTCTGTATATGTATATCCCAAATGCTCACATATTTTTCACTCAATACAATAAGTAGTGCCCATAAGTGAGACTTTAACGATAGGATAGATGAAAGTAATATAAATTAATAAGCTAAACAAGAGAGAACATTTTGCATGACAACATAACATGTTAAAAATCTGATTTAAACAAATCTGTAGCTGAGATTAATATACACACACAAACCTCATATATATATGACACACACACACACACACACACACATATACCCAGCCAGATACACACACATACACATACTCAGATATACACACATATACACATACAACCTACACATATACATACAGACATTTGCTGCACAGACATATGAAGTTTTGTTAGGGTAAAGTCACAAAAATAGACAGGTTTCTTTCTGAGCTTCATAGGGAGACATCATAGATTATTTTTAAAGTTTTCTCATATTCTTCTACCCCTCTCCCAGGAGACCTGATTTCTTACTTCACTCTTGAGTCATGACAGATAATTAGGAAATCTGGTCGAGCTTTTGTGGTACCATATTTCTGCAGTTTTTATATTGTTATAAAATAGCTTCAGGGGAGACACATACAAAAAATGTATAATAAGGGTGAGAGTGCATTAGCCTAAAGTATAATTTTATTGTTTTCCATCTGTTGTAATTATGAAAATAAACCCTTTCATGCAACAATCAGCAGGATAAGTCATCAGAAAGATGTTGTGTCTACCAACATGTCCCATTATGTCTTATAAATAAGAACACCTTATCTGTATGCTTTTTTTTTTTTTTTATTCTCTTTTCCCCTTAGGAGCAAAGTCATTGCAATCTTCCCTTTAGAAGAAGTCATTCCCCCACCTTCCCAAATCAGCATAGCTTCAGGGAATAGTATTTGTTTCAACAAAATAATTCCTGAATATGGAATTCGGTTTTGCATTTTACATATTTCCAAGGTGACTGAAAAGGCTTGATTTCAAGAAAAGAACTATTTACATATCATGGTTTTTCAGGATGTACTTTCTCACCAGATACTGAGTAAACAGTAAGTGTGTACTTTATACCAAGAATGTTAGGGTGCTCGGTGAACATCCTTCAACTAAACTTTACAGCAACAAACCAAGTGAGAAAAAGGAGGCTGGCCTGGTGCTTAGACACCCACAGTATGTAAGGTGCTGAAAGGTTTCATTAAGCTATATTTACTGATCATTTTTAAATTGTACAGTGATTTCATCATATTGAAGAGAGCACACGTGACTGTGTTACCTCAATTACTGTCATCTCCTACTGGAAGATGATGCCTAACTGTCATGGATAATGTAAAACCAATCAAAACTAATGATCTAAGCATTATAGTAACATTCCCTTTAAAATGAATGTCCATATTGACTTATGTGGAATAATATCGTCACCTTTTTTCATTAGGGAGAGAATTTTGAAAAGAAAATGTAGGATTTTAGTTTTTTGAAAATATTCTATAAACCATGTAGACTATATGGCCCTTGTTGTGCCCATTCAGGAAGCATTCCTGAACCCCAAAAGACCACCAAGGAGCCGATTGTGATGCAATTACACTAGGGTCAAGCATGAGCTTGGATTCACCACCAACACTGACATAGCAGGACAGGAGGGTGAAAACCCAAGCCACAGTGTGACAAGGTTTATAGGAAATGGCGAGCAAGTGAGTGAGTTCCAGCCTGGCAAGCACCTAATTGAATGATTATTGTAAACTGACAGGTGGTTGCTCTGAAGCAAAATCATTGACGATCACAACTGATCTAAAAGCACATTTGGAGCTCCCAGACTAATCTTGATTGGCTGTTGTTAGAGAGTAGATAGGGAGGAACTCAGGTATGGACCAGCGAAAAACTATTTGGTTCTTCCTGGAAATTGGTACAGGTTGGGTTCAGCTGCAGGTCAAGTTCTCAGGATCTTTTTCTTTTAGCATGAAGGTTAATTTGAAGATGAAGTATGTTTAGCCTCTTAACCTTCAAATCTAATTTTTAGAATTTTTTTTATGTAGACACTCTGTCCTATTAAAAAACAAAGAAACAAACAAAACAAAACCCAAAACAAAGGACTTCATCCTTAGGAAATTTTATCCAAGTCTTTTAAATATTTGTAGTTCTTAGACATATGCTCTGAAAATCATTAATTTTAACAATAGAAGACACAGATAAAAAAAATATATATGCCCTTCCTCTTACTTCCCTCTTCCTTCTCTCTTGCCCTCTTGGGCTTTTTCTTTCCCCCTCCCTTCCTCCTCTGTCCACATGGTCATGGCTGGCCTCTACTTCTCTACTCTCTTCCTCTCTCTGCCTTTCTCTGCCTCTTCTACCCTCTTAACTCCCCTCCCCATGCCCTGAATAAACTGTATTCTATACTATACCAAAAACAAAACAAAACAAAACAAAACAAAAAAATATGAGGGTGTAGCATAGCATGGAGAAGGAACAAATGGGTCTCTTGGTCCCCTGCTTCCTCTGACTATACTAACCAGATTCATGAGGGTAGAGTCTTTCTGCTGTTGCTGTTTTATGCAGGAAAGCAGTCTTATGTTCTCTCTACTTTCTGTGGGACATGAGGGCCACACCAAATAGTGACAACTGAGTCACAGAGGTCAAGTGAGCTCACTGTTGAGCAGATGGATATCTATAGAGCACTGTGAATTTTTTCCTTTAGAATTTCCCAAAATCCCCAAATGCTGATTGTGTATATTCAATCTTCCATGCTTGTCACTTTGAAGATATTGAGCAGTAGATGCCATATTTGGTTCTCTGACAACACAGGATCTGAATTCAGTGTCCAGAAGTCTCTTTATATGTGGAGAGGGTGAAGCAAGAAAACAAAAACTGATATCAAGGTGCGGGGGGGGGGGGGACTGTAGGGAAGGCACATCTTTTATTTGTTAGTTTCAATTTATTAACAACAAATTTGTTAATTGGATAACCCCATGAATCTTAGTCTGTGCCTTTATCATCAGACCATTGGAACTTACTATTTTCAATTTTATGGACTTAGTTACCTTACATGCTTTATAAAACTATGATTTAAAAAAAATTCACTTCAAAGTAAACATCTCATACTTTGAAAATATGAAAATCTTCTATTTCCACAAAGAGATTAACAGTTAAGTTATCAGTTTATTTGACCTATTTTATGTGCAATTTGGAAGAACAATAGCATATGAGTATTTATACAAGGCATGCATTGCAATTATCGCTATTAAGATTGAAAGACAATTTGTTGGAGATCTTTAGTTGACTCTTATAAATGAAGACTTTTTCAATGGACAACATTTGCCAATGAGAAACACAAATGGAAGAGTACATGGTGGTACATTGTGATTAAACAAAATCAATGAGTCTGTAGGGAAACGAAAGGAATCAAACTTGACTGATGCAAGGGGACATAACTCCATACAGAATAAAATAACCTGTGGTTGCCATAAAAATCAGCCTCTGATTCATCTGTTAATTAGTTTCTTCTGNCATACATACATACATACATACATACATACATACATACATACATACATATGTATGTGCATATGTACATACACACACACACATGCATACTGTCTGTTTCATTAATTTCCAGGATACAGATGTGATTATTTTGGATTTGCTCTTTTTTTTTTTCACAAAGCTGATTTTTTTCCCTCTGTTATATAACTACAATGGCTTAAAAGTAGGGGCTAGGAAAAATAGGAAATATTTTCCATGAGTTCATGTCCACACATAACCATGATTCACAACTATATGCTAGTGATGCAAACACTCGTCATCCCAGAGACGAAATTCAATGTATCGGGAATTTGGGAAAGTATTATATACATGATTTTGATATTGTATCATTTTATTAATCTAACTTGACATATGTGTCGTTCTAAGAGTTTATCTATGTAAATTCACATAAGACTGTCTGCATGGTCTCATATAACACAGTGTAGTGATCATCAGATAAGGCCTTCTGCCTGTAAACCTCACTAATACCTGTGAATTACCTGGAAACTGCATGTTTCTGAGCCATGTGTTGGTCGTTCATATACCAGCATGCCAGCAATGGCCATAGCACGCTTGGTGTTTGGGGTTTTTGTTGTTGTTGTTGTTGTTTTTCTGTAGATGTGTAGTCATGTTAAATGACTATAAAGAAAGTTAATTTCCATATTTTAATTTATTTTTTCTTCCATAAGTGGAAAGGACATGGATAGTAATTTGCTTATCCATCTCATCTCTAACCCTGTGTTCATAATAACAGCCAGTCAATATTTGATTTTAGTAGACTCCTAAAGTATCATTGCATAAGACTTTATAATAAATGGGGTTGTGTTTTAGATTTATTGTAATAAAAGATTTACTTTTTTTTATAAATACGTGAAAACATTTGAATAGATATATTTAAGAAATGTCATCTCAGCACACATGTGGTAGAGGCAGGTGGATCATGAATTGAAGTCCCGCTTGGGATACATCCTGAACTGAGGGACAATCAGTACAATGATGTCAGAGCCTACTCCTTGGTCCTTCCAAATAGCTCAAAACAGGAGGGTACAAAAGATTATTTTCTGTCTCCACTTACTCTACAGCAGTGATTCTTTTCAGACCTTTCACATTTGGTTATATTGCTTCTGAGTGGCATCACGCTGTGCCTTTTATTTGGATTTCAATGAGAATTAATCACCTTGGAGGGGACTGACCCTGTTAAGTTTAAAAAAAAAAAAAAGAATGCTAGATTTTGATTCATTTCCTTAAGGAAATTTCTAAAATTATTGAAATACTTCAACATTAATACCCATCTTAATATAAATCTGAAATTGCTAAAAATATATTTTTATATGAGATTTAAATTGAATCGAAAGCCAACCCAGTATATTATTATATTAACAGGTGTGTCCTGACTTTGTATAAGTGCTGAAGGGGTGTACTTATTAAATGAACTAATTTGTTAGATTACTGGAGAATTTCAGAAGAAACTATCCAATGTAATACTTTTCTTTGAGTTATATTTTGTGTTGCTCGTTGGTGGTATGAGTCATTTAGCTCGTGTGGACTGATTGGCTAGTGCTGCATTCCTGTGTCTATTTGCTTAATATACTTCAAATTTTCACACATGATAGGAAATAACCAATGTTGGCATGAAGACACTTCCAGATATGATTTTATGGTATTGCAAATCCATAAGAATATGGTTATTGTCTTCTATAGCAGTCCACTTTCTCTAAGAGGTACCGCGTAGAAAGAAACACTCAAGTTGACAGTTTGCACTCTGATTTATGTCAGATGTCAGTCTTCCTCGACAGGAAACTCCTTCCTTGCTTACTTGATGGTCTTTGTCTATTTTTCTGTTACCATAACAGACTGACACAGAATGAATAATGTCTAAAGAAAGCAAGTTTATTCAGCCTAGAGTTCTGAAGGATAGGAAATCCAAGGACACAGCTGTGCTGTCTGACAAGGTCTCTCTTGCTACATTGACGTGTCACATGGACATAGAGGAAAGAGACAATGAAGAACAAACTGATTTTACAACAACCGACTGTGAGATTTACCTGTTTCTGTCATACTAACATTAACCAATTCAAAAACCCCAAGTACTGTGATCCAACACCTCCCAGTAGGTTCCACATGCCAATACTGCTAGACTGGCATCAAGCTTCTAACAGATGAGTTCCAGTGAACATACCAATCACAACACTGATTTTAAACAATCTAGTCTTTAAGACCATAGCAATGGTAAAGGAAAAACTCTAAAATATGACTGAGCTAGAGAGTTTCTGATGTAAAAACAAAACAAAAGCAAACAAACCAAAGCAGAACCATTGGCTCCCTGGGTATTAATATGTATTTTCACAAGACAACTCAAATCAACATGAAAAGAAAATTATTTTTTGTAAATGTATGCATAGATAGAGAGGTACAGTTATTTTCCATTTCTAGCTGAAGGTTTTATCTCATAGAAAAATAAAAAAGATTGATAAATTGTGACTTACAAAAAAAAATCCTGTATCCGTCAGCATTATCAATTTGAGTTCTCAATGTATACACAGGTAAGATGTCACCATCTTCCTAATGCATGAACTAAGGATTTTGTAACCAGCGGGAAAGAGTTCAGGGCTAATATAAGCGGACATAATAGTAGGCAAATGTTAACGAAATTTAATATTTAGTCCATAAACTAGAGCTTAATTATTCTGCATCATAACACCGTGGCCATAAAAAAATCTGTGTGTGTGTGTGTGTGTGTGTGTGTGTGTGTGTGTGTGTGTGTGTGAGAGAGAGAGAGAGAGAGAGAGAGAGAGAGAGAGAGAGAGAGGATATCATGTAGCTCATGCTGGCTTAGAACTTATAATGTAGCAGAGATGACATTGAATTTCTGATCCTCTTGCCTCCTCTATCCTACTTTAAGCACTAGAATTGCAGGTATGTACTACCATATCAAACTCTAACCTGTATAATATTTTAGCTAATTTAGTAATTATGTAATCTAGGTTTTCGGGTGGCTGATTTACTTTAGTTAATGCTTTGGTTTAGGGGTTTTAAGCTAATTTTATGTTTTAACTTTATTTAAGTTATGTACATTCGGGGCAAAGTCAGGAAACACAGTGATTTGGGGAATTAAAATTAGTTCATCTTGAAAACTGATTTCTAGTTCTTGGATGAGAAGCATCCAGACAGTGATTCTCAGCCTTTTACAAAGTTTCCTCTTATTAAGTAATAAAGTGACTCAACTGTGGCTAACTTTTGTAACAGGAGAACCAGGTAAAAACTGCCTAGCCCCAGGAAGGCTTGAAGCTCTTGCTATATTTTTGAGGGCAGATATAGTCTTCCTATGTGAAATTACCATTCACCCTGGTGCCTCACCTCAAGGAGATGCCTACAACTTTGACAAGTCTGCCTTCTTCCTACACACTCAGCAGCCATTCCTATCAGTTCTACCTCAGAAATGTCATCCTACTCACTGGAGAGCCAATTCATCATTCTGTCCCCTTAAATTGTAACTTACTAATTACTGTGCAGCAAAACAGGTTGACATGTAAACAACCAGTGTCCAGACTTACACCCCTGCCTGTTTTGATAGATGAATAATAATTACACATACATATGGGATACAATAAGATTGCTTTATGTATGCATTATGAAAGAATCAAACCACATCCTTGAAAATCCAAGACCTTGCTGGATTAAATACTGTGAATAGCTGAGAGGCAAGTAAAGTGATTAGCAGTTATTGAGGAGTTACATAGTTTGCGTATGACTTGTATAGAGTGATTAAGGGTGTGTGTGTATAATATATATATATATCAAATATTATATTTTAATGCACAATAACTACATAATATATTTTATTTAATATTTTATTAACATTTATATTATTTATAATATAATGAGTTTATTATCTGATAGTTTTTCCAAATATTATCCTTATTATTTATTAACATTTATATTATTTTATGACTATATATATATTATGAATATATATATATATATATATATATATATATATATATATATATATATATATATATAATTTTTAATTTTATTTTATTTATTTACATTCCAGACATTGCCCCCCTCTGGTTGCTCTTCTCAAAATCCTTCATCCCACTCCTCTTCTCCCTTGCCTCTGAGAGGGTGACCCCCCTGCCCAGGCCAGGGCTCTCCCTTCCCTGGNATATATATATATATATATATATATATATATATATATATATATATATATATATATATAAAATGTATTTACTCTACCAGAGCCTGTCACAACTATTCCAAGTTGCTTTATAAAATACATTTCATGGAACTTGTCCTGACACTGTTTGTCTTTAGATTTCTTTGAAAATTGGCTAAAGAATTAAAGACATTCATGAAATGTAATAATAGCACTAAATTCCAGTAATTATATAATGTTCTGTTTCTGCTTTCTTTTCATATTATAGTTTTATTCTACAGAAGGTTGTGAGTTTATATTTTCTTTAAGATGTCAACTATGTTAGATACTTTCTTCATCACTACGACAAACTACTTGACAAGAACAACTCTAGGAAGAAAGTTAATTTAGTTCACTGCTTGAGGGCCCAGCCTATTCCTCTGCAGAAAGTATAGTGGTGGGAGCATGTGGATGCTGGTAAAGTTGTATCCATAGTCAGAAGATGATGAAGAGAGAGAGAGATGCTTAGTATCCGTTTTCCTTTGTATGTAGCTAAAGACCTCAGTCTATGGGATGCTACTACCTATATTCATAGGGTTTTGTTTATTTATTTGTTTATTTGTTTTGTTGTTTTGTCTTTATTTTTGTTTGTTTCTTCTTAGTTAAATTTCTTTGATGAAAATCCTACAGATGTTTCCCAAAGTAAGTTTCATAAACTAGGGAAAATCTGCTCATGTTGAAAATGAAAGTTAGCCATCATACAAGCTAATGACACCATGGCTCTCAGCCAACAGAAAAAAATTCTTTGGTTTTTGTGTGTGGGTATTTAAAAACAAATTTTAATTTAAATATATTTTGATCATTTAAAATCTATAAACTATTAGAAAATGCCAGAAAGGAGAACAGAGACACAGTTTTTTTCTGGTGTCACCATGCCTGGCAACAATGGGGGGAAATTTGTTTTTATAAGAATTCTTCTACAGATAATTAAGGCTGTTCTATAGATATTCTCTCTAGCTATATTCATTCTTCCTGTTGATGTTGTGTTTTATAGACATGAGTGGAAATTATATCCCATATACATCAAACAGGAAAAAAGCAGAATGTTGGCTACCATGAGTTACAAATACAACTGCAGTATATGTGAAGCCATTTCGTGAAATATGAACTTTATCATCTCTGGGAAGGGCACAGGAAGAATAGTGACCTGGGTCACGAATAACATCCTGGTTGAATGAAGTAAATCTAATCTTAAAAAGTCTTGGAAAGACACAGAAACATCTTAGAAATAAATGCCTTGGGAGAAACAAAGGATAATATTTGGAAAAACTATCAGATAATAAACTCATTAAAAATGACCTATGTTATATATGCTTGATTCTGTAATTGCTCTTTTTCACTCATTATACGTACTCTTTTGTAGTGTGAGAGTGTGTATATACATACATATATACGTATATATGTATATCTATATTGTATATTTATATACTACCTATGCCCACATACATAATTTACATTGTAATGTACATGTAAAAATATACTACAGATGCAGACATTTGTCACCATACACCATAGGCCTGACAATCATGACCACTGTTTTACTTAAATATTTAAAAGCTATCCCCGTCTGTGTTTGCCAGGCACTGGTAGAGCCTCAAACGAGACTGTACCAGTGCCTGGCAAACACAGACGAGGATAGCTTATACCAGTGCCTGACAAACACAGAAGTGGATGTTCACAGTCAGCTATTAGATGGAACACGGGGTTCCCAAGGGAGTAGCTAGAGAAAGTACCCACGGAGCTGAAGGGGTCTCCAACCCTATAGGTGGAAGAACAATATGAACTAACTAGTACCCCCAGAGCTCATGTCTCTAACTGCATATATAGCAGAAGATGGCCTAGTTGGCCATCATTGGAAAGAGAGGCCCCTTGATCATGCAAACTTTATATGCCCCAGTACAGGGGAACGCCAGGGCCAAGATGTGGGAGTGGGTGGGTAGGGGAGCAGAGCGGGGGATGGGGGAGGGTTTAGGGGACTTTCGGGATAACATTTGAAATGTAAATGAAGAAAATATCTAATAAAATTGAAATAAATAAATAAAACGTTAAAAAAAAGGAAAAAAAAAGCTATTTTCGGCTGTTCTATGAGCAATAAACTAATAGATATACTTAGGTGACTTTAAAGATATTAGTACTGATTCTACAAACATTTGGCATCTGTGTGGTATCCAACAAATATACAGAAGTAATAAATAATGTTGGAAGATATGACTTTCAGCTTTATGAGAGTGTTCTCAATTAAGGAGATATATCACCTCTAAATTCTGCAACTTTTCTCTTTTGAGTGTGACAGAAATTATTCCAGAATATGAAGCTGTGCATGGCATAATGATCAAAGCATACACATGCACAATTATTTAAATAATGAACTGTTTAAACAATTGTATAATTACATATGATTTCAAAAATGAAATACACAAAATGTCCTGGTTTTCTTTGTTCATATTTATCTATGAAGGTATTTCACTCAGTTTCACTGAGATCTTTTCTTTTCCTTCTCCAAAATTAAATTGCATGTCAGAGACTTAATAAAATGTAGTTCCCTAATCACTAATTTTTAAGCACCAGCCTGATTGGATATAGAATCAGCTAGCACACATTTGACTAGGCATGTCCAAGAATGGCCCTTCCAGAGGGAGTGAATTGAAGAGGGAATATCCATGCTGAACCTGAATGCTACTCTTCTGGGCCTGGTTGTGGATAAAAGGGAGATGGCATTGAGCACTAAAATTCATTGCTCTCTGCTTCCTGACTGCAGACTGGCTGCCCCACATGTATTTTATTACGACCTCTCCATGGTTCCCACATTTTAAGGTTTGTTTTATTTTTGTTGTTTGTTTGTTTTCTGTCTTATATTCCTGATTTTTTTCTCCATATTTTCACTTTACCAGATTCTTTGGTTGTTACATAACACAGCACCAATCCCCCGTGTACCAACTTCTGGGAAAATAAAAGAACAAATTGAAGAGGAGCGTGTATGAAATCTCACACTTTGGTCCCATTTAATTCTTCCCTTCTCTTTGAAAGCAGATCTTTGCAAAGGAGGATGCTTATAGCATAACTTTCAGCTGGCTTTTTCTACTGTCTACATTTCTAGCTACTTTTCATTAATTAAGTATCTCCTGAGTATGAAATACAAAAAAAAAGAAAATAAAAAACAATTTAAAAGTCATTACTAAGAAAAACAAATATTTTTCTGGAAACTTAGTTGATCACTCCATTTTTCAAATGCTTCCTATGTTTTGTTCGGTGGTATAAATTTATGTTATACTCTTATAGGATTGCCTTTATTCTAAATATGGGCAACTTATGAAAGTATGGATTGATCTCCAACAGATGCAACATTAATCTACCCATCAACAATTATTACCAATTGTAAATATATTGTTAGCTTAATGTTAAATCTTTGTTCCTTTCAATTCTTGCTACTTGTGCCTTTTTAATATTTGTGTGTGTGCATGCTCATGCTCGTGTGTTCTTCCCCAGAGAGGAATATACTCAACTATAAATGATTATCTTCATACAAATTTAAATATCTAGAGAAAAGAATATTTTTGAAGGACAAGGTATTTCTCAATAAGAACAAAAGTAAGTTATTCTTTGTAAATGCACACAGTCAATGCACAAATATGATCAGATAAGCAAAGTGCAATCAGCCATGGAGAGCAGGAGGACTCAGCCACTCAAGTATCTCTTTCCAGCCAAGGAATGTTGGTGGGGAATAAAATAGAAGGGAATTATTTTTTTTTAGAATTTTTCCACATGGTTGAAGCCTTACCTTCTTTTTAATATTAAACTTAATGTTAGTGATAGCTTAGTATTGTGTTATATAGTTCTTAATAACCATGAATACCATGAATAATCTTGCTGATTCAGTTAACTTGATGAAAATATTTCCTGTGTTCAAACATCATGATATTAATACTCTAAGACACATTAGAATGTATTTCATAATATCATAATAACTATTGAAGAGGACATTTTTAGAATAAAACATGAAGTCTTTCACTTGCCTGTCCCACTGGAGAAGGCTGACTTGAGGGAAAAAAAAAGTATTTTATAGTTCCCCAAAGAACTATGAATCCCATATCTGCCAAAATAGATTAAGCAGTTGGTTTGGGAGATAAGAGCTCCACAGGGAAAACATTTAGGGTCCAATTAAGTTTGGATGTCGGTAAAGCTAAGTGGAAAGGCGGTCCATGATTCCAGGCTACTACATAGGAGTTACAGACACTGAAGATTGCTTGATAAGTACTAAAATTGCAGGTCAGCTCAAAGTCTGCTTCAACTCTGCGTTGAACAGCCATTCAATTGCCCTTTAAGTGTCCCACAATTATTATCATGGACTCTTAGAGTCCTTTCAGGTCAACTCTCTGTCTCTGTGACAAATACCTCCTAAGTATCCCAAGAACAAGGAGAAAGGGAATACTCATTCTTTGTTTAAACTCTTCCAAGGATGAGGCGCTTACTATCTGACAAGACAAATAACTGCTTTAAAGGAGAAGGGCATTTTTAAAGGCCCTAAACTGAATTAGTTTGACATATGCTTCATGCTAGATTGGTTATGTTGTAGAGCTATAATGAGAGCCCTTCAGTCAGGGTGTAAAACAACTACATTCTGTATACGACAGCTCCACACTTTTGAAGACATAAATCTGTTTGAATTTGGGTTCTTCTTATTCCCAGTTGAGTGAACTTGGGTATTTAAATAGTACCATTCCCTCGTAGGGTAGCTTGGAAAGCTGAATTAGAAGAATTTTTTGAGTTTTTTTGTTTTTTTGATTTTTGTTTTGTTTTGTTTTGCCAGTTTTACCATCTGACCCATTAATAAGTTCTCAATTAAGCCTGAATTTAGTCTTCCAATAGATTCTTCTATCAAATGGTGCTGGGTAAAAAAACAACATCGAAAAATATTTCCATACCTATGAAGTTTCCTAAAAAATGAAGAACCCAAACATTTAAATATATAATAACAACATAATTTTCCAAGACCGTTTATGAGAACAACTTAGGTCAAATGAGGCTAGGGGCAGTTTTGAACAGAACTAATGTTTAAATGAGTTAGGATGATAAATAAAAATGAAAAGATGTCCAAGGAGACAAAATAACATGCTAGAAAACAAAGCTAGATCAAGAAATAACAGACATAAAGGCTGCCCAACATAGCCTCCCTCTGGAATGTCAGTAAGTAGTAACTGTGTTAAACTAATCGGGAAAAGTGCTGAGGACAGAAGAGTGTGCGGCATCCTAAGCCACGTGAACTACAGAGAAAGAGCAACTACTGAGTGAATGTTAATCAGAACACCGGGGTGATCATGTCAGTTATCAGGGTGTAACATGTGGATGTTGAGATGAATCCATGGCAATGGGAGAATACAGGTTCTCCATGTTCATACTAGCATAGCTTCCTATCTAGGATGTGGCACACACCTTTTGGAAGATCCCAGCATGTATTGTCATCTTTAAACAGAATTTACATGGGCTATTAAGTCCCATTTTACTTCTAGAAAGCACCAGTGTATAAACACAACCATAATTCTTCAAAATGCCCTCTCCTTATTTCAGATTTTTTTTCTAGATTTAATAAAAAAAAAAATCACAATGCCCCCAGCACACACATTTATAAATACTGAATCTACTCTCAGGATGCTTGTTAAAGTAGTACTAAATTTCTAGATGGGCTCTCATATTTTTTTTTCAAAATATAGCAATTTTTTTTACTGTTTTCTTTGCCTCTAACAAAGATGGAAAACATTAAGTAGAGTATAATATGCTACTTTATTTTATTCCTGGTGATCAGAAATGTGTGCTAACAATTCTTTCTTTGATAAGCAGATTGTCTTTTCAAAGAAGAAAATATGTATTGTTCTGCTTTTTAAAACTTGTGTGTATGTGTGTGTGTGTGTGAGAGAGAGAGAGAGAGAGAGAGAGGAGAAGGAGAAGGAGGAGGAGGAGGAAGAGGAGGAGGAGAAGAAGAAGAAGAAGAAGAAGAAGAAGAAGAAGAAGAAGAAGAAGAAGAAGAAGAAGAAGAAGAAGAAGAAGAAGAAGAAGAAGAAGAAGAAGACACAATCATTGTGTCTCTGCTGAGTAATAAGAGTGATAACCACATTTATAATTTCAGCCTTGGCTATCATAGAAAGGTGGACAAAAGAAGCTACTGAAGAGTAAATCTTCAATGTGTTCACTGCACATTGAACTGTTTTGCAATGATAACAAACTTTAAGGTGAAGGAAAACTCAGAAGTCTCTTATCAAAGCATCCAGTAAGGGAGAGGTGTTGGCCATAATCTGGAACTTGGGACACAAAATAAATGAAGGAGAATGTACTGAAAATGTATGTGCTGCTAATGAGGGTTGAGATTCCCTATTAATCTGGAAAGACAGTATCAAACAGAGACAGTATACCAGGAGCCTTCAAACAAGTCCCTCAGAAGCATAATTAATAATATCAGATATGCTATGACAAAATTTGGGTGATGTAGGAAGGTGAAAAGAAAATGGTCAAAAGGAAATGGGAACTGTACTTGCATTAAGAAAATCAAGTGCTTAACCATTCTTATTTTAAAAACTACATAATGTACTGGATTTATCTCTCTACACTCTTGTATCTCCAAAGTGCTTCACTATAATGACATAAAATCCAGGAACACTGGCACATACAAAATTCACTCCATGCCTGAACGGGCAGAAGAAATGGAATGTTGCCCCATGACTACCAGGGCATGCTCGAAAGCACCCTGACTTGCATATACTCAGAGATAAAGTCAATAAAAGCAGAATCTCTCCAACTAGAAAACTGTTTCCAGGACCACAAGATAGAAGTAGAATTTACTAATAAAACAGAAAATGTCCTTTTTGAAACAATTGTCTCCAATATGGCAGATTTTTAGCCAGTGATTTTTGTCTCTGTAATTCCCAGCTACATTTGCTGAGGAAGAATGATTACCTTATAGAATATGGATATACGTGTTTCTTTTAGGGAAGACAGGACCTCTGTGCTCCTACCCTCCCAGAAATATAATTAAGGAGCAGGTATTTGGCTACTTCTCTTTGTTTATTTCCTTTAAACAAAGTTCATATAATGATTATTTGCAAGGTACTCTTGATCGTATTTAGAAACTGCTAATACAATTATCAAAGGTTCTTTCACTTTAAAAAACAGTGTGTTTCTTAAGCCGGGCATGGTGGTGCACGCATTTAATCCCAGCACTCAGGAGGCAGAGGCAGGCGGATTTCTGAGTTCGAGGCCAGCCTGGTCTACAAAGTGAGTTCCAGGACAGCCAGAGCTACACAGAGAAACCCTGTCTCGAAAAACAAAAAAACAACAACAACAACAAAAAAAAAAAAACCAAATAAAAAACAGTGTGTTTCTTGAGTTGGGAATAAAGTTATGCATAATTGATCGTTTGTTTTTTTTTTTTTATTACATTTTTGACTTATTCACCAAACACATTTTATTAGCACATGGAATTATCGTGTTCTCTTTAAATCGTAACTCTGGGTAATTTACTCATATATTGCATATTTACTAAGAGTCCATAGAGTTAGTGATCTTTCATATCCATCTGTATAAACTGTGGATTCAGTCGCTAATCATTTTAAGGCAGGTTGCATTAATTTCTATTTGTCCATACCTCTGCCCTCTTTTCTAAGACTACATTAGAAATTTAACCTCAAGAGGTTAGGAAATGCGTCATAAAGTTTGGTTGGGCTCCACAACTAGAATATTTTTTTTCACATAATGACACCCTCAGTTAATTAATTATTAGACTGATTATTGTAGTCATTTGCTAATTATGATTTGATCATTTCATAAAGACTTACTATTTTTATTGGGTACAAGAGTTTGCCTGAATGTATGCATTGTACCACATATATGTCTGGTGCCAGCAGAGGCCAAAAGATAATATCAGATACCCTGAAACTAGAGTTACAGTCAGTTGTTCTCAATATGGCTGAGGATTGGACCTGATTCCTCTGAAAGAGCAGCAAGTGATCTTAATTACCGATTCCACTCCTTAGTCGTTGTGTATTGATCTTAATAGCATAGAAGAACTTGTTGGCGCTATTTTCGGAAACAAATAAATTTTATACACACTGTTTTTATCTTTGCTGTAACAAGCTCACCCTTAAACCTTTTCTGGAATAAGTAATTCTTAGGTTTGGTTTGGGTTTTGTTTGTATGTATATGGTGTGTATGGGCATGCATGTGCAGGTGGGAGGCAGATATGTGGAGGCCAAAAGAGAGCACTGAGTGTCTCCATCTAACACTGTACACCTATTTCTCTAGAGATAGGGTCTCACTGAAATCCCGGTTCACTATTTTTGCTAGACTTCCTGGCCAGTGAGATCCTTCTATCTTATTCCCACGGTGCCATGGTGATAGGCACAGGTAGGCATGCCTGACTTTTACTTCAGTACTGTTGATTCAAACTCAGGTTCTATTGCTTACAAAGCCAGCTATTTACACATCAGTACATCCATCCAGTGTAGGGGAGAATTAAATATTACTAACTTTCAATATGCTTGGCTGTACACAAAGACTTTTTCTCTTAACCTTTCTATCTCTTGAACTTTTTATAAAGATAGACTTATTTTTATTGTGTATAAGTGTTTGCTCGAATGTATGTATTATACATATATATATATGGAGTCAGCAGAGGCCAAAAGAAGGCATAAGCTACCCTGGAACTAGAGTTACAATAAGTTATTTGTTTTTTGTTTTGTTTTGTTTTGTTTTGGTTTGGTTTGGTTTGGTTTGGTTTGGTTTGGTTTGGTTTGGTTTTTTTGGTTGGTTTTGTTGCTTTTTGTTTGTTTGTTTGCTTGCTTTTGTTTTTCTCATTGAGCTAACTGGAATTTATATTTTAAATCTTGTTTTACATTAATATTTATGTTTTTTTTTAAGTTTTCATACATGAAAATAATGAATTATGGTCTCATTCCTCTTTACTCCCTCCCTCTAACTCCCCTTTGAGATCCACCAAGCCATATTATTATTAATATCCGCCTAAATTAGTGTTGACCATATATGATTGTGTGGAGCCTTTAACTGTGGCAAGGACGACCTTCAAGCAACCACATCCCCAAAGCAAAGTGACTCCCTGTCCCTTGACAGTCACCAACCACTAATAGCTCCTCAACTAGCTATAACGTTCAACCCCTTTCCCTGGAAAAGAAGCTTCTGTGACCAAGGTTATGAAGAGCATGAGTTTGTGAGTATAAACATAGAAGGTAAGAAGGTAGGCTTACATCATGACTATTACACTTTAAAACATTACCAAGAGTGCCCTGTTAAGACCTATGACCTCCCCAGCCATGGACTTTTGACAGATGTAGTAACATCTGTGGAGCATCCTTGGAGATACAGACAGTTTACACTAGTCCTCCGCACTCTTCTCTACATTTCTAACCATTGCTTCCTCCTGCACTTCAGTGCATTTTCTTTCAGTGTTATCAGCTTATAATCTCCTACTTAGACCTCATTTGTAATGTCCTGCACATCTTTTAATTCCTGGTTCCCTGACAGTAATGATTATTTTTCCAGCTCCTGATTGATGTTTACAGCGCCCCTTTCACGTGGCATCTGCAGATGTTATTTTCTGCTCATGTTTGGAGCATTTAAGAAGATAGGACATAGTGCAACCAAACAGACATTGTGTTGAAATCTTTGCAGGGGCTCTGAGGTTTTCTCCATACTTGAAGTGACAGCATCTTATTCATCATGTGTTTCTTTTCTTCCATTTATCGTGTGTGTGTGTGTGTGTGTGTGTGTGTGTGTGTGAATGCGTGCGCTCGCCCCCGATTATGCGTGCACACGCATGTGGAGCTGAACCTGCTAGACTAGTGGCTCCCAGACTGTGCCTATCACTTTATTCGTCTAACACTATGCCACCATAGCTACCTTTTTTAGTTGTTCTAAAAGTGCTGGTTTCTCTGCTTACATGGTGAGCAGTTCACTTACTGAGCCATCTGCCTAGCTCTTATTATGTTTGCTTTGTCTTGAATATCTTACCAGTCTTTTAGTCATGAAGCAGTATTCCTCTCTAGGCAAATGTGAATAGTAAACACCTCAATGATTTCAAAGCAGTTGATTATCTTTATTCTAAAACAGCTAAATACCCTCATCACAAAAAACACCTTTTGCCTGTCCTAGTACTACTTAATTCTTAGCTTGTACACAGATGCCCCAATCCCTAGTTCTCTATTGATCTTGATTGCTGACTGTCAGAATTTTTTTTTTTTAACTTCAGGTCAATATGAATGGAGAAATTTTGTTTGCAGTTGGGTTATCTGGTCAGTGAGTAAATGGGGTATGCTCCAGTACTTTCTGAATATCAGAAAAAAAAAATATGGAGCTTTAAAGTAAAATTGTACTTCTATAACATATTGCCTTCCCAATTCTAGAAGACTTTTCAAAAATAATTGCCAGTGTTCCCTTAACTTCATTAGCTTTTCCCTTAACACTCTGGTAAGTACGTCACCCAGAGCTACAGACATGATACAGTTCAGCAATTTGAGAGGAAATTGGGGCCAACTCCTCTGCAGTATCTGAGACTTTATGTTTTGCTTTCTTACCTTTCTGCCAAGTTCTGGCATTTCCACTTTCTTTTAGACTCCTCTACCCAGGGACATTTTTTTTTCATACTTGGACTCAGCCTTCAAAATGCTGTCTCTTGGGCTTTCAAGTACCTTCAGGCTGATATCTATCTTTCCCCTCTCTCCTAATTGAGTAAACACTTTTACCTTTCCAGCCATTGGGATGTGTCTGCCAGCATGTTAAAGCAAGAAGGAGATTTTTGTATAAAAAATTATTGTAAAACACATCTGTCTCCATGATCATCAGTGTAGGTAACTTCTCAGCAGATGATAAATAACGGGGAGTATCCCTTTTCAGTGTAGACATGTGAAAGTAGCACGCATTTGCTCAAGCAGTGAGTTTTCAAGTATTCCTTTCTAAAAGTTATCATTTTTTTTCTTGGAATGCATTTTTCTGTCTTTTAAATACATGATTATGAGTTATTTTCTCATAAAACTTGAAGAATAGAAGAAAACAAGCATGAATAAAGCACCAGAATAAGATTCTCTTTGTTGAATATTTTCAATTTTTTCTTTCATTTTTGACATTATAATATATAATTTCTCCCCTTTTCTCCCTTCATACCCACCTATAAACCATTTTCTCTTTCAAGTCTTCATTCAGTGTTTTACTTAGAATATTGGAGATTGGATCTAATGCTTGCAGTATGCTAAGCACAGGTTCTCCCACTGAGCTACCAGATCTAGTGCATGGAGGGGTGGATTTACTTAGCATAGCATTTATAGTTTATCATCTCACATAAAAGCATTTAGACAAATGAAAACCAAGTTGAGAATTTACAATTAGAATTTTAAGCAGAAGATATTTTTATAAACTTGCTAGATAACCTTCAAAATGTTAATAATGGCAGTAATTTAAATATGGATGGTTTCTTTTTATTACTTAGAGAAGCTGAACTTTCTTCATGTCTTACTGTTCCCCACCCTTCAAATCTGGTGAGTGACAGTTTAAACATAGAATATTCATAATAAAAAAATCAACCTGCTATGTGTTAAGGTTAATTTTATTTAAAGTGATATTTTTCCCAAATAATTTATTTTTTATAAACTTTATCAGACAAATTTGCAATTAGAAACTGTTACAAATAACTTATTTTTTATTGAAGTAAGATTTGAAGGCAAACAGATCTTATCTGAAGCTCCCAGTTCCATCATGAATGGCAAAAATAATTAGGTACTTATGCTAAGAGAAAGTATGGAGTTTCCTTCCATACCTTGTATAGACAAATTCTCTACAGTTGTGTAACACTTGCAGGTGCATTGTTACAAGCAATAAAGCTACATGCTGACACATCATTACTATAAAAAGGTCACAGTTCCATCAGGGACCATTGCTAGTGTTCTGTGCATTTCTACAAGTATACAATGATAAGTATCTACCATGTAGAAGAATCCTGCTGTCTTCCAGTTCTTCAATGTTCTATTTACTTCACACTGCCCTACTCTCTGGAAACCACCAATTTTTTGACTGCTTGAATCTTTCCATTTAGTTTCCAAAATGCTAAGAGATTGAATCATATAGCATGTAGTTTTTTTTTAGATGGATGTACTTCACTTAATGACACATATTTAAGTTTCCTGTATATCTTTTTATAGTTCATTACATTTTAGTAGATGGGAAAATGCCCCAGTAGCTGGTTCAAAGTCAGTGCCCATAATCCCAAACTCCAGTTGGCTCAAGCCCCAGGCCTGCTATAACATTTGACCAGCATGACAGATCAAGTTTCCATGCAAATGCCTTAGAATAATCAGTATGGGCCAGTTGTCATTCATGCTATGGAGACCAGAGACAAGCAACCAAGCAACCAAGTATTATGCTTCCTCACTGCCTGGCCAATCCCTACATTCTCAGGTTCAATGGTCATCTGTGCATCCAGGCTGCAGACCAACTCTGATTGTATAAATATCCTTCTAGAAATAATTTCTAGACCTATTGCTACTGTCTTCCAATCATTAGGCCCTTCTCATTAGATAGGTCCACTCTTCAGACTCTCATCCCAAGCCCAATCATCTACTTAAGAGGAAATCAGACTATGCACCTCCAGATCTCCAACACCGAGTAAACTTGTGTGACATACACAAGAGCCTTCCCAAAATCTTCTCCTCAGTAGACCTTGGAATGAAAAGTTGTCTAGACAAAGACAACTTGTAAAACTTGAATAAGTCCCTTATTCAAATGTATGAACAACAAATAATTGTAAAAATCACAAAAACAGGAGAGAGTCAAATGATCCAGGTCAACCAGTAGTAGAAACCCTAAGGAAATGGATGAAAATAAACACAAATTCCCTCAGTGTGTGAAACTGCAGCAAAGAAGCAGCTGGAAATATCTATGTCACTGATCAATGCCACAGCATCCGGATCTGACTGCAACAGTATAGACAACAAAATAATAACAGACTAAACAGCATGTCATAGTACTGAAAATTCTCAGCACAGAAAATGATGCAATGAGCAGAGTTAAGAGTTGTCTCCCCTGGGCTAGCAGAAAAATAGGTCAGTCCTACATATAATGAGGTTAATAGCAAAATATGTAAAAAACGGATCCAACACTGTAGCAACATAACATTTATAGTTAACCAAATGGCAGGCTGGTTAACAATGGAATGTCTTATAGTCAACTTAAAAATAACCAAAAGAAAAAGGAAAATTGATCAGCTTTACTAATCCCAGGGAAATACAAATTAAAACTGCAATGTAGTTTTTATTACTACATCTCTATAGTACAGCTTGAAATCAGGGGTGGTGATACCTCCAAAAGTTCTTTCATTGTTCAGGATTGTTTTACCTAGCTTATTTTTTTTCCATATGAAGTTAAATACCATACTTTCAAGGCCTGTTAAGAATTTTGATGGGGATTACACTACATATGTAGCTAGTTTTTTGTAAAATCATAATTTTCACTTTGTTAATCCTACCTATTCATAATCATAGCAGATCTTTCTATCTTCTGATATCTTCTCCCATTTCTTTATTCAAAGACTTGAAATTTTTTTATCATACACTTGCTTTGTTAGAGTTACCACAAGATATTTTATATTATTTCTGGCTTTCATGAAGGCTCTTTCCCCATGATTTCTTTCTTTTTTCTTAAGATTTATTTTATTTATGTAAGTATACTGCAGATGTCAGACACACCAGAAGAGGGCATTGGATCCCATTATAGATGGTTGTGAGCCACCATGTAGTGGCTGGGAGTTGAACTCAGGACCGCTGAAAGAGCAGTTAACCTCTGAACTATCTCCACAGCCCATTCTAATGATATCTTTCTCAGCATCTTTGTATATAAGATCACTACTTGTGGGAGTGGCCAGAGACTGGTCCAACTTGAAACAGATGCCATGAAAAGGGAGCCCACATCTGATAGTCTAGAGATCCAGAGACTGGATGCTGGCTAGTTCAGAAACCTAGAATGTAACAAAACACAACTAGAAAAATAAAATAAAATGAAATAAAGACAAATAAATAAAACTTAATAGTCAATAAAATGACTCCTAATGATATTCTACTATATTTAAAGACCAGAGCCTAGCATAATCATCCTCAGAGAGACTTCATGCAGCTACTGATTAAAAGTGATGAAGAGACCCAGAGCCAAATATTAGGCAGAGCTTGTGGACTCCTGATGAGCAGGGAGAGAAAGGATGAGTTAAAGACTCAACAAGAAAACATCTCACAATATCAACTAACCAAGACTCACAGGGGCTCACCAAGACTAAACCAATGAATAAACAGGGAGCCTTTATGAGTCTGACCTAGGTCCTCTATGCATATGTTATGGTTGTATAGCTTTGTGTTATTATATGATACCTAACAGTGGGATCAGGGGCCGTCCCAATCTCTTTTGCCTGCTTTTAGAACCCTTTCCTCCTACTGGTTTGTTTCATCCTGCCTTAAGCTGAGTGGATGTACCTAGTCTTTCTTCACCATGTTATGCCTGCCATACTTGGTTGATATTGCTAGAAGTCCTGCTCTTTTCTGAAGGGAAACAGAAGAGTGAATCTGGGGGAGTAGGGAGAGAAAGAGGATGGAGAGGAGAAGTTGGCATATAATGTATGAGAGAAGAATATTTTTAAAAGCTAGGATGTGACACTATCACACATCTTTTAGAATGAGTAGTATTGAAAGACTTAAATAACAATGTCAGCAAGGACATATAAGAAAGGAGACTTCTACAGGTAAAAATGTAAATTAGATGAGTCATGAGAGGCAAACATACACAGCAAAAGCTCAATATATAACTATAGAGCTATTCCTTAGAAGATGAAGACCTCAGAATATTAAATTATTATGTATAGGCGATACCTTCCCACTCTTGTTCAATGCATCACTATCCACAATATTCAAGAGATGATATTCACTTTAATAGCACATGCACAGAAGAAGAAGAAAAAATGGTATAAAACTTGATATGCACACATAATGTACTGTAGACTGTCTTTCAAAGAAATGAAATCATGCCATTTGCAGCATCCCAGACAAAGATGGGAGTGTAGTGTTAGATGGAATGATCTAGTCATATAAAGTCAAACACTACTTGGCCTCATTTACACATAGAAGCTAAAAATGCTGTTTGGTTTTGTTGTGGGATGGTTTGGTTTGGTTTGGTTTGGTTTGGTTTGGTTTGGTTTGGTTTGGTTTTCACTGGCCTTTAGCAAGAAGTACACTGCATCTACTGTTGGACTGAAGATAAGAAGTCAAGATGGACTTTTGTAAAAAAAAAAAAAAAAAAAAAAAAGGAAAAGAAAGGAAAGGAAAAAGAAAAAAGAAAGGAAGGAAGGAAGGAAGGAAGGAAGGAAGGAAGGAAGGAAGGAAGGAAAGAAGGAAGGAAGGAAGGAAAGAAGGAAGGAAAAAAGGAAGAAAGGAAGGAAGGAAGGAAAAAAGGAAGGAAGGAAGGAAGGAAGGAAGGAAGGAAGGAAGGAAGGAAGGAAGGAAGGAAAAATAGATATCTTAAATATTTAAAGAACTGTAAACCTTGTTCCCTGACATCTTGTCTAGGAGCCCCTGACACCTTCTGCAATATGCTTAAAGTGAAAGAATTATAGATGACATTGATTTTTTCACATAAATATCAATTATTGTTCAATAATAACTGGGAAAATAAAAGTAAGGTTCCTTATAGTTAGACCTACTCCACGTGCTGACTATTTTTCCAGGCAGTCACAGGGCTGCACTATTCATTAGATGATGACTTCATTATGGGTTACAAAGCAGAAAATGCCAGCACTGTCTATACTGTGAGCTGGAATGTGTGAGCCTGTGAGGACCTGAGATTAGTTTCCTTCTACTGCAATGCAGAAAACTTAATTACATATCTGAGAGGCTGTCAGAAGACAGAACTAGGAGTCCTCTAGTTAGAATCCCAGGGAACAGTTTAAGCTAGTATCAGACCTTGTATCTCTCTCCTATTGATGTTTACAGAACTATAGGCAGAGTACTATATTACAGTGCTCTGAGAAATGTGGAAACATGGAAATGCTAAATAGAGTCTAAACTCCGGCACTTCTATCTAATGAGTTTGTGTGTGTGTGTGTGTGTGTGTGTGTGTGTGTGTGTGTCTGTCTGTCTGTCTGTGTCTGTCTGTCTGTCTGTGTCTGTGTGTCTGTGTGTGTTTGTCTGTCAGAGAGAGAAAGAGAGAGAGAGAGAGAGAGAGAGAGAGAGAGAGAGAGTTTCAGAAGATATACTACACATACTGGGGTCATAGAGCCAAAGAGATGGAGAGAAAACCACTGGGGATATCAATTGTGGTACAGAGCCAAGGCTCAACCAGTTCCCTGTAGTCTCAGAGATCTTTGAATTGTCTTGTGAGTTCTACATCCACTTGAGTTATAGGGTGGTTCTGTAAGGGACAATGGTATAGGTGTGTGATTCTAGTTGTGAAAGCAGCTGAAACAGGAGGCTTACCCATACGATACCTAAAAAGAGGTCTAGCAACATACCCGGGGCATAGAGTATTTGCCCAGCATGAAAGAGGCCCTGGATTCAATCCCCAGTAGCCCTATAGGGGCAAAACAGGAGGTTGGAAAAATGACAGGATGGCATTGAATGTTAGGATAAAATAAACAGGAGTCTGTTTATATGGCATTGTGGGCTCATGGCTTAATTAAAGTGTAGAGATTGTTAGTATTGATTGACTGATACCATATGGCAATACCTTGTTTGAAGTCTCTCAGTACAGATATTAATGAACATGGTCATTAGTGTCCATAACTGACATTAAATTGTCATGGTGTGTGATTCTAAGTGGAACATCATCAGAATCCACCCCACATACGTGACCTATAATGAGTGAGATGTTTATGGAATTCCAATTTTCATCACCAAATGGGTAGGCTCCAATCTAGGTACCTCTAGAGCAACCAGTCTCCCAGTGAGCAAGGTCTAACTCATCTCCCAGTTCTTTCATCTCAGCCCAACTGAGGGTTTAATCTCATTTTAAAGCATCTTGGGAAGATACATTTCATGGTTTCTGTTTAGTAGATAAGAACAACAGCTTCTCTACTGAAATGTGTAAATTTGGTTACCAAAGAAGGTAGCTCTGGTGACGATCGAGGATAATAAAACATTTTAAGGTTTCTGTTTGTTACCTTTCGCCATTGCTGCAACAAAAATATGTCACCTTGACAACATGAGAGTGGAAGGCTCCCTCTGAGTCATGGTTTCAGGGGGGTCATTCCATCCTCTTGGGGAAGGCACAGATGAAGTCAGGATGGAATAAAAGGAGCAGAGAAACTCAAGCTTTCGTGAGCCAGTAGACAGCAGAGAAGGAGGACAGCGCTCTGGCTTTCTCTTCTTTCATATTTACTCTTTCTGGTTTCTCCAGAAACTCCTTCATAAGCACACCCATGTAGGAGTTTCACCAGTCTCTTGAATGATGATAAATGAGGTAAAGTTGTTAGTGAAGATTACCTATCACATCCACTGCCATCTTTCAAGCTTCCTTTTTTCAGGATGTCTCCTCTTGTGACCCTTTGTCATCCTGTTACATAATTGACTCTTTGCCAGTGTGAGGACTGAATTAGACTTGGGAGCTGAGACACAGGGACAGCAAGCTCTAAGAAACGGCTGTGTTTTATTCAGGCCCCACCTCCCTTCGTGGAAAGCCTGACTCACTACAGCAACTAATCACTTCTGACTTTTGCCCTGTCTTTACCCTTAACGCTCTTCGTCCTAAGCAAGTCTTTCTAGGTTGTCTCTTTTGATTGTTGCTTCATGTTTAGGATCTCAATGCCCCCTACCTTGTTGGTGCATCATGGGGATATTTATGCTAAATTACAGGATTTCCCCAGTGCAGTCCCTGAAATAGAGATTCTAGAAGTTACTTAATATGAAGGGTTTGTGGAGTTCCACTAGGAATAGAGAAATAATACAGAAACAGGTGGGCAGCCAGCAAAAGGTGGACAACTATGTTAGTGACCACAGTAGGCAATCTATAGCAATCCTATAGGCAAGCATTAAGAAAAGGTATGAAAAAAATCTCCTGCCTTCTTCTCCCTTGGTATTTACAACATAAGCTGAATATACTATAGCACAGCTCATATTGACCTATAGCTCTACTCAGAGTGTTACAAACTAGCCACTTCTGGCCAGAGTACGCACTAGCAGACAAACTCATTTTGCTGAAAACAAAACCTCAGTAGAGAAGCTGAAATTCACCATCATGCAGTCTACTGCCATGGTAGAGCCTGAGTGATAGAGGCAAGGCGCTTACAGCTGCTGTAGTGGGTGATCAACAGTGGTGTCCACCCCTGCTAAACAGCCAGTTATAAAAAGTGCAAGAGACTGTGGAATTGAGAGAATGGAATTGAGCCACCTGTCTTCTGACTGAGGATGGGTAATAAGTTCCATGTTTCTGCTGGCATGTCATGCTCCAGCAGAGAAAGCCTCTGTGTGGAATACTGAAGCAAAAACATTCTGGCCTTTTGTGGGGGAGATATTTATTCTCCTTGTCCGTTTGTCAGCAGGACTAGAGTACTAAGCTGTTACAGTGGTAGGGCTGGTAGGGCTGTGTCAACCCAGGCATGCTCCGTGACCTTGCACTGGATGGCTTGATTAATTGTGAACAAATGCTCGCAGAGATGTCAAACCAAAATGAAAGGGAAGAGAAAAAGCTAATGAGCCATAAAAGATCCTGAAATAACCTGCAAAGGAGTCTGATGTTCCCCTTTCCTTTAAATAATGATCATCTGCAGTGATACGGGGTGTCCGCTTATCCTTCCAACTGCTCAAATGCAAGGCGATACCTTCAACTCAATTTACAGATGTCCCACTGTAGTCAGTCAGTTCAATCAAACAATTTTTTTTTTCAGTCCCACATGACTATTTAAACAATTGCAATAAACTGAGAGCAGAAAAATCCATGTGTCTGGGATCATTTTGAGGTTTGCTAAACAGTGGTTTTAAATTTCTAATATCCAAATAAATTTAGGGCAGTGATTCTAAACTCATTGGTAATTTCCTGCGGAAGAAGGCAGGTAACTCAATCTCTAATTCAGTGCTTCCATATCAATGGTTCTCCACATGTAGGTCTCCACCCCTTTGGGGGTCACATATCATATGTCCTGCATATCAGATATTTACATTGTGACTCATAACAGTGACAAAATTACACTTATGAAATAGCAATGAAATAATTTTACGGTGGGGAGTCAACATGAGGAACTGTATTAAAGGGTCATCACCATTGGGAAGGCTGAGGACCATTGCTCTATACAATAAAGAGAATGCAGCTTAAATGAAATAATATGATTTAAATGTTATCACCTGAAGTGTCAAGTGTCCTCAGAGCTCAGCAATATGCACTTTCCGCTGCTAGTATGGGTGAAATGACCATAGTCATGGCTGTATTAATTACAGTAACTGTAGTGTCCATTTTTCTTTCCAGTACTAAATAATCAAAAGAGCAAAGATTGTGTGGACAAACAAATGGGAATTTTAATTCTTCCTATTAAGACAATTGTGTGCATGATTGTGTACATGGTTGCTTTCTTTGTTTCTTTCTTTCTTTCTTTCTTTCTTTCTTTCTTTCTTTCTCTCTTTCTTTCTCTCTTTGACATATTTATTGGTTATTTTATTTATTTACATTTCAAATGTTATCACCCTTGCCAGTTTTCCCTCCACAACCTCCCTATCCCTCTCCCCTCCCCTGCTTCTATGAGTGTGCTCTCCCACCCACCCACCTACTCCCACCTCAGTGCCCTGGCATTCCCCTACACTGGGTCATAGGACCTCCACAGGACCAAGTGCCTACCCTCCCATTGATGCCAGATAGGCAATCCTGTACTACATGTGCAGCTAGAGCCATGGGTCTCTCCATGTGTAGTCTTTGGTTGGGTTTAGTCCCTGGGAGCTTTGGGAGATCTGGTTGGTTGATGTTGTTGTTCTTCCTATAAGGGTGCAAACCCCTTCATCTCCTTCAGTCCTTTCTCCAACTCCTCCATTCGGGTCCCTGTGCTCAGTCCAATGGTTGGCTGCAAGCATCCACATCTGTATTGGTCAGGATCTGGCACAGCTTCTCATGGGATAGCGATACCAGGCTCCTGTCAGCAAGCATTTCTTGGCATTGGAAATAATGTCTGGGTTTGGTGTCTGCAGATGGCATGGGTCCCTAGGTGGGGCAGTCTCTGGATGGGCTTTTCCTCAGTCTCTGCTTCACTATTTTTTCCAATACCATCTTTGAAATTATTTTTACATTATAAAGTGAGTGGATTTATGGCTGTATAGTAAAGTACTTATTCTATCTACCTCCATGCACAAGGACTTGGGCTCAGTCCCCAGTACCATACAATAATGAATGAATTAATAATTTAGTGTATCAGTGAATGAACAAATGAATGTAAGTATTTAGAACTAAACAAAAATTTAAAATTTCATAGTTGGCTTTTCTCTAAAAACCACCCATTAAAAGTGTATTAAACATAGTATTTTAAAAATCCTTTAAGAGGGACTAGCAAAATGGTTCATCAGTTGAGAATTGTGCTCTGTGAGTGGACCCAACTTTTAGTCACAGAATCTATGTGAGCACTTTACCCTCTCCTTTACCTAAAACTTTAGGGATCCAATTCTACCTTCTTCCCTGTGTGGTCATCTACACACATGTGACATATCACACAAAGACACATACTGAAGCTGAGCCCTTGTTCGGTCTCCAGCTATTTGAGCTGACTAGAGTGGTGAGAACATAAAAGATTAACTAACATACAGAAAATCTGGAATTGGATTTATTGGTTTCTCTTGGAGGATCCACAGTACCCCAGAAACTCTACATGTTTATTATGTGGAGTTGAACAACAGTTATTAGGTGTTGCTGCATATAGCTGAACAACAAGGCAGGGTTCATAGTATTCACCCCTCTCAAGGAGGCAGGATTAGCTAATAATGTAGGGACAGAGTAGTCTTCAGGCTATAAACACCTGGTGATGGAAGGGGGGATTGAGGGAGGGAAGCAAGGAAGGAAGATAGGAAGACAGACGGAAGGAAAAAATTATGATGTAGATTTTCTGCACATACTATCAAAATTCAACCTTGGACCCAGGAAGAAGATTTTATCATTTCTATGAGCTTCACTCTGGGAGGAGGAGTAAGGAGGCTTTGCCATTTACTCTTGGATCTGAGCCTATGTTCTTGGCATGATCACAGACATACCCTTATCAATGACACAAATTCACTCAGGACCACACAATCAGATCTTTCTCTACTCCCCAAGACAGACACATACTGATAAATAAAATAACATCCCTTTTAAAAATCCATTGACTATTCTATCATGAGAGGAAAATTTTAAATGTTTCAGTTATCTTTGGACCATGTTAATAAAACCATTTTAAGCCTAGTTGTAATTCACTCAACTGTATAGTTTTAGTGCCCAGAAATATAGTAAGAGTCCAAACTCATATCTGTATGGCCTGTTCTGACCCCAAATTTTAAAATATAAGCAAACAATTGTGTCATCATAATAGGGTCATAAAGCCAGATAAATACATATAGATTATCATTGGTCAGAGTAAGCTCAGAGCTAAAATCATTATCACAGCAGGAACATCTTTTTTTCAAATCTGTAACTCTACATTGGGTACCCCATTTTGGCCATATTTCATTAGTCCCTCAAACAAAACATTTAACTGGTGGTGAAGAAAAGGTAACAGTTCTGATGCTATGATTTTTGGAACTGACAGCAGTATGTAATACAAGCCACTTAAGAATGAGATGACTTATGTTGGCTCACAGTTAGAGAGGACGGTCCAATTCAGCAGGGCAAGGCAGAGGAGGAAAGGGCTGTTTGTTATCCATGTCTGGAGCAGGACACAGTGGCTCAAACTCTTTCAGAAGAGCTTTTTCCTATTTCTCCAAGACAGGAATGTGCAGAAGATTTGATTTTCGTTAATCCTTTGAGGAGACGGTTGAGATTTGCATGGCAAATCCAGTCTAGTATCCCAATTTGCCTTTTGAACCAAGACCTAGAAGTACCTCCACCCATGACATGATACCAACTCTTATTGTCCATATGTCAGATATGTTAACAAAAGTGCACAGAGAAATCAAATGCCTCACTGCTATGGGGTGCAAGCATGGAACCAAGCAAACATGCCTTTATCCTCTCTGGATAAATAGTAGGTTTGGACAAGTTACCATTGTCTATCACAGCATATTTTAATCAAAATTCATGCATTGCCCCTTCCTTGAATACTTTAAACTATATGATAAGCATGACCTTGACATTTTATATAACCTGGCTACTAGATTTGTTTAAAAACAGGAGTGAAAAGGCTGTGTCTTTTGGGGGGCAGATGGATGTCATGGTTAAAATAAGACTCACACTGCTCTCCTGCCATGGTGGCTATTATCACTGCCAATACTGGCACAAAGGAGTTGCTTTGAGCCACCACACAGAGAGAATAATGCTTCTGGTATGTGGTGTCAGCCCACAGCAAACCCAACATGTATAAGTGATTAATGCCACTATCTTGATGTCTGGAGACTTTGCTTCAGGATAGAAGCCCACTCTGATTGATGATTATGAGCACAAAACATGCTGATCTGTTTGTCCCAAAAGCAGTATTTTGAGTAGGAGACAAGGTCTCAATGTTCAAGCTTTGAGATTAAAGAAAGAGGGGGGAAAGGATGAAATTCCCTAAGTTTCAGCTCTCCTGTATCTTTCCCTTCTTCAGGCAGTACTCAGACTCCTAGAAATATGAAGGAATATAAACTCATGATTGGATTTTCTCATCTCTAAGTGGAAGGTCAAACCTCATAATTGCATTACCAAAAGAGAAATACAAATAATGAAAGTCTCAGAGGGCTCTAAGGAGATGAAAGCTATTTTTCAATTGTAATCTATTTTTCTTACATCATGATAACTGAAGAAAGCCTCTATTACATTCACAGGATTTTAGAGTGAGTTTTCTTTTCTTTCTTTCAGAAGAGTCCAAGCTCCATTTCATTCTAACAGCAAAATGATATTTTAAAGAAAAAAAAAAAAAAAAACCACAACCTCAAACTTTCTTTTTGCAATGTTTGTTTGCTACCATATCAGATTTAAAATCGAGATTATTTTTAACACTGTTGGGAAGTCATGTTTGGAATATTCTGTCCTAAAATGCAGATTATATGAAATAGTTAGGATTCTTGTTATGGGGTTTTCATTAGCATGTCAAAGACTTGGCCATCCCCCACCCGCCACCCCACCCCAACCTCCTCCTTAAGCAGCTGACATGAAGCACAATGAGTAGTCCTTCACTTTGGAGAAAAGAAAGTTAAAAACACTATTGCCAAGAAACACAAATAGCAATCCAAATAAATCAACATCTAAAGTCAAAAGACCAGACACTTCAGTTTACAGGCAACCAATACAAATCTGGCTTTACCATGATGCTGTTTCTTAGCTGTTGGAACATGGTAGAAAGAATGAAACATGGTGAACAATGCCTTGTGGGCCTTATGAGAGAGGCTCCAAGATAAAAGGCAGAGGGCCTTTACCTCAAGTGCATTTTGTTCTTTGGATTGATTTTGGATGGGATTTAATTTCAAGTCTCCTGTAACAAACATTTACAGTCAATTTATGTGACATGTTTATTCTTGTTAGATGTCAGACCACAGCTATAGAGCCCAATCTGGTGAATGTACTCTGAACCTGGATGTGGCCTCCTGTCTTGCTTTCTTGCTTTCCCAGATAAAATCTATAGTAGGTTCCAGACAACTGTGTTTCAATTTGCTCTGTCCTGAGAAAGTTCTGGGAAAGGGCTGCTCTATTAAATATTATATATGTGCTTACTTGCATTTATTTACATGTTTGCTTTTTATTATGCGTTTCTGAACTCAAACACCCTTCCTTAAATTATTGCTTTCTTTTATACATTTGAGTGTAAAAGTACACTAAAACTGGAATAAGCTTGTCTATAGCCTTAGACTAGAGGATTTCCCATTCTCTCAGGTCCTCAGATCCCAGGTCTTACAGACAAGATCTGCAAATGTCAATATTAGGTAACTGTATGACCCCCACTTTAGAATTTGTAGCAGCAAATACCATTTTAATCTCCTATTAAGACTCAGTCTTTGACAAACCTAAACATAATATGAAAAAAAATTATCAGTTTACCTGTGTTTTCCTCTGTAGCTAAGCTCTCCCAACCTGAGGGAAATTGATCCATAATGTTTATTATCTAGGCATAACCCTGGGAAACCTAGATAATTCAGTATCATAACTTCTTGATAAGAAAATTCAATTTGATATTCCCTTTTGATTTTGTGTCCCCTTTCCATTCCTCTCCTCTTCTTTCTACCCTCCTGCTTCCTTTCATTTCTTCCCCTGACCCTTCCTCCCTCCTCCATGTATGGATAGGTTTTGATATCTCAGGAGAATCTGAAAATTTTCTGCATAGAACTGATTACTTTATAGGCTTGAGAATCCTGGTTCTAAACCATACTTGACGGAACCCTCAACTTTGCCAGAGAAACTGTGTCAGGGAGTTCTTTCCCACACCTTATGATGAGAGCCTTTGTTGCAAACCACACCATAGGCAGCAGCAAGGCTGCTGTAAAAGGCATCTGGAGCCACTGTGAGGGAAGAGTGCTTCTCAGAGTGCTGGTCTTGGTAACTGAAGGCTTCCTATGATGACTGGTCTTCAAATAGTAGCTAGTATTATTTCAGAACAAGTACCAGTTAATGAGGCCACACAGGACCATTCTGTTGAGAACTGTATTGAACAAGGGCCAGTATGTGACAAGGATCTATAACTACTATATAAAAGGTGAGGTACTTGGCCTGAGCTGATACTGGGACCAAGGCAAGTCGTTTCATGTAAGATACACAAATGTGAATTCAGACCCATGGCTGTGGGTCACTTCAAGAAGGCCCTGTAATCCTTATGCTGCTGTCCTGAAAGGCCAATTAACCAAAATTCTGACTGAGGTCATCTAACTCTAACACAGAGGCTTGGTAGAACAAGAAATTGCATCCCAAGAAGCACAGATACATGAGCCAGCAATTGAGCAGGCAGCAACTCAAAGTGCAGGCTGGCCAGCAGACCAGAGCTCAGAGCACAGGCTGGCCAGCAGGTAGCTGGTCTATTAGCAAGCCAAAGCAATAGAAAAAAGGCACCCAGGGTGATGGTCATTTCCAGACATCTCTTTCACAGCAGCAATTATTATAAAAACGAGGGTGTATGCCAGACAAAATTTGACTTGGATGTCTGGATTGATGACACCACACACATATCATGAAGGTATGAAAAGTTTTATTACTTACATAATGAAGGCTTTTGGGTCAAAACACAGCAGGCTACCAGAGCTGGGTAGCCATGAGAGATATCAGAAATGAAAAGAGATAGAGTTTGGATTTCTTTATAAAGGGAGTATCTGGCATTTGGCTGAGGGGTTTTGCATGTAGATTCAGACTCATGTCTTTGATTTTTCTTGCCTGTGTAAAAATAGAGGGCAGTGAGCTGACTTATTCAAATATATGGTCAGAGGGGGATAAGACTTTTAAACTATTAATAGTAAGAACATCAAAAATTAGAAACACACTCAGTTGCAGAGGTACATGTAAACTTCAAACTATAAATCCTCTAGAAGAAAAAAAAAATAGTTCAGGCAGCCTGGGATTGTTGAGCAGTGTTTGCAAAATACCAAAAGCATGAAGCACAGAAGACAAAATTGCTGTGTTGTATACTGTCAAAATTTAAAAGTTCACCTCCGTGAATAAGTTAGAAAAGAATGAAAAGAGAAACTGTTGGGCTCAAGATTTAAACTCAGTTGGTAAAGTGCTTTTCCTGCCAAGCATGGGTTCATACCCCACATGAAATAAAGCAAATATGTCTGTCTTTCCATCACTCAAAAAGTTGATGGAGGAGGATAAGAAATTCAAGGTTATCCTCGGCTATGTAGTGTTTGGTCCAGCCTGGTCTATGGATACATTATCTCAAAAAAGAAAATGGGGTTGGGAGACTGGCATAACTGTGCAGTCAATCAGTAAAGTGCTGGCTTTGAAAACATCAGGATCTCAGAAGACACCTAAAAGGAATGTGGATATGGCTGCAGGTGCCAGTAATCTCAGCACTGCAGAAGCAGAGACAAGAAAATCCCCAGGGCACATTGACCAGCCAGCATGGACTTCTTAATGATTCCCCAGGCCAAGGAAATCTATGCCTAAAAGGATAAGGTGAACACCTGCTAAGAGGTGATAGTCAAGGTTGCCTTTCAGACATATGAGTGTGTACCCACACACAGGTACATATGCAATGGCATACATATGACAAATATCCTTTCATAAATGATGATAATGTGTTGTCTTTTAAAATACTTTTAAAGACTTTGACATTTCTTATAAATTAATAGGCATGAGCCAAGTTATACATTGTAGAGTTTAAAGAAAAATTTACAGGTATCATTTTTGACCTTCTCACATGATGTATAAGGTGTGTTGTCAAGGTTTACAGCAGACATTTTACCAGCTGAGCCATCTTCCTGGCCCAGGTCTTTTACTGTATTAAAAGTTTGGTTTCAACAAATGCTTGCTTTATTTATGCAATTTACTTAAAGAGCATATATAATGGCTATTTGTGGACCACTGAGGCTTTTCCTTAACATTAAAATTTTAGAAACATAAACTTCATTTTTTTTCTGTACACTATAAAGCATAGGTCTAGTTTTCAAGACTCTATACAAAAGCTAGTAATAACAAGGGAGCACTCACATAAGAAAAGTTTTGTCTTCTCATTCCAGAATACACTATAGTTTTTTCATTATCTTTTTTTTTT